>OX104116.1:48165692-48765692 GCA_944474755.1 Limnoperna fortunei
ATTACATAAAAATGGAGAGAAAAGTATACTTGTCCACTGATTTTTTTTGGGAAAATTACCTTAAAGTTTAAGAATGGTTTTTCTACTTTCATTTCAGTGTTGTGGTCACATTGTACCACATTACACACTTTAGGAAGTGCTTCCACTGTAAAGACATTGACTGGAAAAAAATATATTCTTGTTCTACAGTAATGCCATACCTTTCAAAATATCCAACTCTTAAGCAATAGCAGTTATAAGCAAAAGCAGAAACAAAAGAGAAAATTGGGACTATTTTTTCATCCTGCCATCTTTTGACATGCACCGGAAATTCATTACATGAATAGGATAATGACCCCTTTAAGCAAAGCCAACAGTTCCAGATTTCCACCAAAATTTTTTTTTTATGTTATTTAATGATTCTGTAAATAAAATAAGCATGCAGTTTGAATATATTGCTACTCAAATAAAAATTATGACAGTTTCCAAAGATGTGGTGAATCCTTGTTTTAGCAATTTTTAACTGATAAGGACAGTAAGGGTATAATTTTTGTCTTCTGTTCAACAATTTGGGCACAACAGTCAAAATATCACCTTTTTATGACAGTACTGGTGTAATAGTTACCAAATAAGCAGAAACACATCTGATAAAAGCAACTTTTTATCAAGTGAGAGCTCATTTGAATATAGGGGGGGTTGAAAACAGTCGATTCTGTTGCTATGACGGTATGATATAAAAATTAACATTTTTCCTCACAAAAGAAAAAAACTAACTAAAAAAGCTTTTCTTAGCTGTAATGAGTGTATAAATGAACTTATTAAGTAGAAATACACCACAATGGAATTCAGGTTGAGAAGCAGAGGTCTCTTTTCTGTAGCTTAAACTTTAATAAAACTATGCACAAAGTAGAGTTTTGACTAGTTTTAAGAAAACTGACATTTAATTGTTATACAAAAAGACTCATTGGCATCTTTTCAGTCCTTTTTGCATGCCAAGTCACTGAAAAAGTAGAAAACATAACAACTGACTAGACTGATTGGTTCAAAGTACCCAAAAGCATACTAGATTCACAGACTTTACATTAAAACGACACATTGCAAATGATGCCTACCCATGCCAAATAATTACCTAGAGGCCAGAGGAATGAATAAACACTACATATTGATTAAAATACTGCTGTATAACCTTCTTTTAAGAAACAAAATGAATACATTTAATCTTTAGTTACAATTTTCAAGGTATGATACATGTTTCTGTCTAGCAATAAGTGCTGGTACATGAAATAGGATCATGGTTTACCTTTATTTAATCAATTTTTGGTCTGAAAGGTTTTATATAATACCAATAATACATTTTTATTTCATGTCACCTTAGGTTCTACCTTACTCTACTCTATAGAATTGTAAACAGTGTGCTTTTTGCAAAAATAATCACTTTTTATGATACCATAGGCCAAAAAGTCAAATTTTACTTCAGATAATGAAACAGACTATAACTATAAAACCTGAAGATATATTTTGCAGAAAAGATGTTTTCCTATAATGAGTTCTGGTACCCTTTCATAAAAAGTGCCTTACGAGTGGGATTTGTGTATTTGACCAATTTGTAAATTTTGCTCTTACAGAGGTCATTATCCTTTTGGATAGCCTGAGCAAAAGTAACCGGACGGGCGAGACATCAACAATTTTTATTAAAAAAATCTTTCTTTCACTTAAAATTTCATATATGGGGCATTACACCTATAATGCTAAATTACATAAAAATGGAGAGAAAAGTATACTTGTCCACTGATTTTTTTTGGGAAAATTACCTTAAAGTTTAAGAATGGTTTTTCTACTTTCATTTCAGTGTTGTGGTCACATTGTACCACATTACACACTTTAGGAAGTGCTTCCACTGTAAAGACATTGACTGGAAAAAAATATATTCTTGTTCTACAGTAATGCCATACCTTTCAAAATATCCAACTCTTAAGCAATAGCAGTTATAAGCAAAAGCAGAAACAAAAGAGAAAATTGGGACTATTTTTTCATCCTGCCATCTTTTGACATGCACCGGAAATTCATTACATGAATAGGATAATGACCCCTTTAAGCAAAGCCAACAGTTCCGGATTTCCACCAAAATTTTTTTTTTATGTTATTTAATGATTCTGTAAATAAAATAAGCATGCAGTTTGAATATATTGCTACTCAAATAAAAATTATGACAGTTTCCAAAGATGTGGTGAATCCTTGTTTTAGCAATTTTTAACTGATAAGGACAGTAAGGGTATAATTTTTGTCTTCTGTTCAACAATTTGGGCACAACAGTCAAAATATCACCTTTTTATGACAGTACTGGTGTAATAGTTACCAAATAAGCAGAAACACATCTGATAAAAGCAACTTTTTATCAAGTGAGAGCTCATTTGAATATAGGGGGGGTTGAAAACAGTCGATTCTGTTGCTATGACGGTATGATATAAAAATTAACATTTTTCCTCACAAAAGAAAAAAACTAACTAAAAAAGCTTTTCTTAGCTGTAATGAGTGTATAAATGAACTTATTAAGTAGAAATACACCACAATGGAATTCAGGTTGAGAAGCAGAGGTCTCTTTTCTGTAGCTTAAACTTTAATAAAACTATGCACAAAGTAGAGTTTTGACTAGTTTTAAGAAAACTGACATTTAATTGTTATACAAAAAGACTCATTGGCATCTTTTCAGTCCTTTTTGCATGCCAAGTCACTGAAAAAGTAGAAAACATAACAACTGACTAGACTGATTGGTTCAAAGTACCCAAAAGCATACTAGATTCACAGACTTTACATTAAAACGACACATTGCAAATGATGCCTACCCATGCCAAATAATTACCTAGAGGCCAGAGGAATGAATAAACACTACATATTGATTAAAATACTGCTGTATAACCTTCTTTTAAGAAACAAAATGAATACATTTAATCTTTAGTTACAATTTTCAAGGTATGATACATGTTTCTGTCTAGCAATAAGTGCTGGTACATGAAATAGGATCATGGTTTACCTTTATTTAATCAATTTTTGGTCTGAAAGGTTTTATATAATACCAATAATACATTTTTATTTCATGTCACCTTAGGTTCTACCTTACTCTACTCTATAGAATTGTAAACAGTGTGCTTTTTGCAAAAATAATCACTTTTTATGATACCATAGGCCAAAAAGTCAAATTTTACTTCAGATAATGAAACAGACTATAACTATAAAACCTGAAGATATATTTTGCAGAAAAGATGTTTTCCTATAATGAGTTCTGGTACCCTTTCATAAAAAGTGCCTTACGAGTGGGATTTGTGTATTTGACCAATTTGTAAATTTTGCTCTTACAGAGGTCATTATCCTTTTGGATAGCCTGAGCAAAAGTAACCGGACGGGCGAGACATCAACAATTTTTATTAAAAAAATCTTTCTTTCACTTAAAATTTCATATATGGGGCATTACACCTATAATGCTAAATTACATAAAAATGGAGAGAAAAGTATACTTGTCCACTGATTTTTTTTGGGAAAATTACCTTAAAGTTTAAGAATGGTTTTTCTACTTTCATTTCAGTGTTGTGGTCACATTGTACCACATTACACACTTTAGGAAGTGCTTCCACTGTAAAGACATTGACTGGAAAAAAATATATTCTTGTTCTACAGTAATGCCATACCTTTCAAAATATCCAACTCTTAAGCAATAGCAGTTATAAGCAAAAGCAGAAACAAAAGAGAAAATTGGGACTATTTTTTCATCCTGCCATCTTTTGACATGCACCGGAAATTCATTACATGAATAGGATAATGACCCCTTTAAGCAAAGCCAACAGTTCCGGATTTCCACCAAAATTTTTTTTTTATGTTATTTAATGATTCTGTAAATAAAATAAGCATGCAGTTTGAATATATTGCTACTCAAATAAAAATTATGACAGTTTCCAAAGATGTGGTGAATCCTTGTTTTAGCAATTTTTAACTGATAAGGACAGTAAGGGTATAATTTTTGTCTTCTGTTCAACAATTTGGGCACAACAGTCAAAATATCACCTTTTTATGACAGTACTGGTGTAATAGTTACCAAATAAGCAGAAACACATCTGATAAAAGCAACTTTTTATCAAGTGAGAGCTCATTTGAATATAGGGGGGGTTGAAAACAGTCGATTCTGTTGCTATGACGGTATGATATAAAAATTAACATTTTTCCTCACAAAAGAAAAAAACTAACTAAAAAAGCTTTTCTTAGCTGTAATGAGTGTATAAATGAACTTATTAAGTAGAAATACACCACAATGGAATTCAGGTTGAGAAGCAGAGGTCTCTTTTCTGTAGCTTAAACTTTAATAAAACTATGCACAAAGTAGAGTTTTGACTAGTTTTAAGAAAACTGACATTTAATTGTTATACAAAAAGACTCATTGGCATCTTTTCAGTCCTTTTTGCATGCCAAGTCACTGAAAAAGTAGAAAACATAACAACTGACTAGACTGATTGGTTCAAAGTACCCAAAAGCATACTAGATTCACAGACTTTACATTAAAACGACACATTGCAAATGATGCCTACCCATGCCAAATAATTACCTAGAGGCCAGAGGAATGAATAAACACTACATATTGATTAAAATACTGCTGTATAACCTTCTTTTAAGAAACAAAATGAATACATTTAATCTTTAGTTACAATTTTCAAGGTATGATACATGTTTCTGTCTAGCAATAAGTGCTGGTACATGAAATAGGATCATGGTTTACCTTTATTTAATCAATTTTTGGTCTGAAAGGTTTTATATAATACCAATAATACATTTTTATTTCATGTCACCTTAGGTTCTACCTTACTCTACTCTATAGAATTGTAAACAGTGTGCTTTTTGCAAAAATAATCACTTTTTATGATACCATAGGCCAAAAAGTCAAATTTTACTTCAGATAATGAAACAGACTATAACTATAAAACCTGAAGATATATTTTGCAGAAAAGATGTTTTCCTATAATGAGTTCTGGTACCCTTTCATAAAAAGTGCCTTACGAGTGGGATTTGTGTATTTGACCAATTTGTAAATTTTGCTCTTACAGAGGTCATTATCCTTTTGGATAGCCTGAGCAAAAGTAACCGGACGGGCGAGACATCAACAATTTTTATTAAAAAAATCTTTCTTTCACTTAAAATTTCATATATGGGGCATTACACCTATAATGCTAAATTACATAAAAATGGAGAGAAAAGTATACTTGTCCACTGATTTTTTTTGGGAAAATTACCTTAAAGTTTAAGAATGGTTTTTCTACTTTCATTTCAGTGTTGTGGTCACATTGTACCACATTACACACTTTAGGAAGTGCTTCCACTGTAAAGACATTGACTGGAAAAAAATATATTCTTGTTCTACAGTAATGCCATACCTTTCAAAATATCCAACTCTTAAGCAATAGCAGTTATAAGCAAAAGCAGAAACAAAAGAGAAAATTGGGACTATTTTTTCATCCTGCCATCTTTTGACATGCACCGGAAATTCATTACATGAATAGGATAATGACCCCTTTAAGCAAAGCCAACAGTTCCGGATTTCCACCAAAATTTTTTTTTTATGTTATTTAATGATTCTGTAAATAAAATAAGCATGCAGTTTGAATATATTGCTACTCAAATAAAAATTATGACAGTTTCCAAAGATGTGGTGAATCCTTGTTTTAGCAATTTTTAACTGATAAGGACAGTAAGGGTATAATTTTTGTCTTCTGTTCAACAATTTGGGCACAACAGTCAAAATATCACCTTTTTATGACAGTACTGGTGTAATAGTTACCAAATAAGCAGAAACACATCTGATAAAAGCAACTTTTTATCAAGTGAGAGCTCATTTGAATATAGGGGGGGTTGAAAACAGTCGATTCTGTTGCTATGACGGTATGATATAAAAATTAACATTTTTCCTCACAAAAGAAAAAAACTAACTAAAAAAGCTTTTCTTAGCTGTAATGAGTGTATAAATGAACTTATTAAGTAGAAATACACCACAATGGAATTCAGGTTGAGAAGCAGAGGTCTCTTTTCTGTAGCTTAAACTTTAATAAAACTATGCACAAAGTAGAGTTTTGACTAGTTTTAAGAAAACTGACATTTAATTGTTATACAAAAAGACTCATTGGCATCTTTTCAGTCCTTTTTGCATGCCAAGTCACTGAAAAAGTAGAAAACATAACAACTGACTAGACTGATTGGTTCAAAGTACCCAAAAGCATACTAGATTCACAGACTTTACATTAAAACGACACATTGCAAATGATGCCTACCCATGCCAAATAATTACCTAGAGGCCAGAGGAATGAATAAACACTACATATTGATTAAAATACTGCTGTATAACCTTCTTTTAAGAAACAAAATGAATACATTTAATCTTTAGTTACAATTTTCAAGGTATGATACATGTTTCTGTCTAGCAATAAGTGCTGGTACATGAAATAGGATCATGGTTTACCTTTATTTAATCAATTTTTGGTCTGAAAGGTTTTATATAATACCAATAATACATTTTTATTTCATGTCACCTTAGGTTCTACCTTACTCTACTCTATAGAATTGTAAACAGTGTGCTTTTTGCAAAAATAATCACTTTTTATGATACCATAGGCCAAAAAGTCAAATTTTACTTCAGATAATGAAACAGACTATAACTATAAAACCTGAAGATATATTTTGCAGAAAAGATGTTTTCCTATAATGAGTTCTGGTACCCTTTCATAAAAAGTGCCTTACGAGTGGGATTTGTGTATTTGACCAATTTGTAAATTTTGCTCTTACAGAGGTCATTATCCTTTTGGATAGCCTGAGCAAAAGTAACCGGACGGGCGAGACATCAACAATTTTTATTAAAAAAATCTTTCTTTCACTTAAAATTTCATATATGGGGCATTACACCTATAATGCTAAATTACATAAAAATGGAGAGAAAAGTATACTTGTCCACTGATTTTTTTTGGGAAAATTACCTTAAAGTTTAAGAATGGTTTTTCTACTTTCATTTCAGTGTTGTGGTCACATTGTACCACATTACACACTTTAGGAAGTGCTTCCACTGTAAAGACATTGACTGGAAAAAAATATATTCTTGTTCTACAGTAATGCCATACCTTTCAAAATATCCAACTCTTAAGCAATAGCAGTTATAAGCAAAAGCAGAAACAAAAGAGAAAATTGGGACTATTTTTTCATCCTGCCATCTTTTGACATGCACCGGAAATTCATTACATGAATAGGATAATGACCCCTTTAAGCAAAGCCAACAGTTCCGGATTTC
The DNA here is from genome assembly GCA_944474755.1 of Limnoperna fortunei. Taxonomy (NCBI): domain Eukaryota; kingdom Metazoa; phylum Mollusca; class Bivalvia; order Mytilida; family Modiolidae; genus Limnoperna; species Limnoperna fortunei. The sequence continues at coordinate 48,172,984 of OX104116.1, forward strand.
CACCAAAATTTTTTTTTTATGTTATTTAATGATTCTGTAAATAAAATAAGCATGCAGTTTGAATATATTGCTACTCAAATAAAAATTATGACAGTTTCCAAAGATGTGGTGAATCCTTGTTTTAGCAATTTTTAACTGATAAGGACAGTAAGGGTATAATTTTTGTCTTCTGTTCAACAATTTGGGCACAACAGTCAAAATATCACCTTTTTATGACAGTACTGGTGTAATAGTTACCAAATAAGCAGAAACACATCTGATAAAAGCAACTTTTTATCAAGTGAGAGCTCATTTGAATATAGGGGGGGTTGAAAACAGTCGATTCTGTTGCTATGACGGTATGATATAAAAATTAACATTTTTCCTCACAAAAGAAAAAAACTAACTAAAAAAGCTTTTCTTAGCTGTAATGAGTGTATAAATGAACTTATTAAGTAGAAATACACCACAATGGAATTCAGGTTGAGAAGCAGAGGTCTCTTTTCTGTAGCTTAAACTTTAATAAAACTATGCACAAAGTAGAGTTTTGACTAGTTTTAAGAAAACTGACATTTAATTGTTATACAAAAAGACTCATTGGCATCTTTTCAGTCCTTTTTGCATGCCAAGTCACTGAAAAAGTAGAAAACATAACAACTGACTAGACTGATTGGTTCAAAGTACCCAAAAGCATACTAGATTCACAGACTTTACATTAAAACGACACATTGCAAATGATGCCTACCCATGCCAAATAATTACCTAGAGGCCAGAGGAATGAATAAACACTACATATTGATTAAAATACTGCTGTATAACCTTCTTTTAAGAAACAAAATGAATACATTTAATCTTTAGTTACAATTTTCAAGGTATGATACATGTTTCTGTCTAGCAATAAGTGCTGGTACATGAAATAGGATCATGGTTTACCTTTATTTAATCAATTTTTGGTCTGAAAGGTTTTATATAATACCAATAATACATTTTTATTTCATGTCACCTTAGGTTCTACCTTACTCTACTCTATAGAATTGTAAACAGTGTGCTTTTTGCAAAAATAATCACTTTTTATGATACCATAGGCCAAAAAGTCAAATTTTACTTCAGATAATGAAACAGACTATAACTATAAAACCTGAAGATATATTTTGCAGAAAAGATGTTTTCCTATAATGAGTTCTGGTACCCTTTCATAAAAAGTGCCTTACGAGTGGGATTTGTGTATTTGACCAATTTGTAAATTTTGCTCTTACAGAGGTCATTATCCTTTTGGATAGCCTGAGCAAAAGTAACCGGACGGGCGAGACATCAACAATTTTTATTAAAAAAATCTTTCTTTCACTTAAAATTTCATATATGGGGCATTACACCTATAATGCTAAATTACATAAAAATGGAGAGAAAAGTATACTTGTCCACTGATTTTTTTTGGGAAAATTACCTTAAAGTTTAAGAATGGTTTTTCTACTTTCATTTCAGTGTTGTGGTCACATTGTACCACATTACACACTTTAGGAAGTGCTTCCACTGTAAAGACATTGACTGGAAAAAAATATATTCTTGTTCTACAGTAATGCCATACCTTTCAAAATATCCAACTCTTAAGCAATAGCAGTTATAAGCAAAAGCAGAAACAAAAGAGAAAATTGGGACTATTTTTTCATCCTGCCATCTTTTGACATGCACCGGAAATTCATTACATGAATAGGATAATGACCCCTTTAAGCAAAGCCAACAGTTCCGGATTTCCACCAAAATTTTTTTTTTATGTTATTTAATGATTCTGTAAATAAAATAAGCATGCAGTTTGAATATATTGCTACTCAAATAAAAATTATGACAGTTTCCAAAGATGTGGTGAATCCTTGTTTTAGCAATTTTTAACTGATAAGGACAGTAAGGGTATAATTTTTGTCTTCTGTTCAACAATTTGGGCACAACAGTCAAAATATCACCTTTTTATGACAGTACTGGTGTAATAGTTACCAAATAAGCAGAAACACATCTGATAAAAGCAACTTTTTATCAAGTGAGAGCTCATTTGAATATAGGGGGGGTTGAAAACAGTCGATTCTGTTGCTATGACGGTATGATATAAAAATTAACATTTTTCCTCACAAAAGAAAAAAACTAACTAAAAAAGCTTTTCTTAGCTGTAATGAGTGTATAAATGAACTTATTAAGTAGAAATACACCACAATGGAATTCAGGTTGAGAAGCAGAGGTCTCTTTTCTGTAGCTTAAACTTTAATAAAACTATGCACAAAGTAGAGTTTTGACTAGTTTTAAGAAAACTGACATTTAATTGTTATACAAAAAGACTCATTGGCATCTTTTCAGTCCTTTTTGCATGCCAAGTCACTGAAAAAGTAGAAAACATAACAACTGACTAGACTGATTGGTTCAAAGTACCCAAAAGCATACTAGATTCACAGACTTTACATTAAAACGACACATTGCAAATGATGCCTACCCATGCCAAATAATTACCTAGAGGCCAGAGGAATGAATAAACACTACATATTGATTAAAATACTGCTGTATAACCTTCTTTTAAGAAACAAAATGAATACATTTAATCTTTAGTTACAATTTTCAAGGTATGATACATGTTTCTGTCTAGCAATAAGTGCTGGTACATGAAATAGGATCATGGTTTACCTTTATTTAATCAATTTTTGGTCTGAAAGGTTTTATATAATACCAATAATACATTTTTATTTCATGTCACCTTAGGTTCTACCTTACTCTACTCTATAGAATTGTAAACAGTGTGCTTTTTGCAAAAATAATCACTTTTTATGATACCATAGGCCAAAAAGTCAAATTTTACTTCAGATAATGAAACAGACTATAACTATAAAACCTGAAGATATATTTTGCAGAAAAGATGTTTTCCTATAATGAGTTCTGGTACCCTTTCATAAAAAGTGCCTTACGAGTGGGATTTGTGTATTTGACCAATTTGTAAATTTTGCTCTTACAGAGGTCATTATCCTTTTGGATAGCCTGAGCAAAAGTAACCGGACGGGCGAGACATCAACAATTTTTATTAAAAAAATCTTTCTTTCACTTAAAATTTCATATATGGGGCATTACACCTATAATGCTAAATTACATAAAAATGGAGAGAAAAGTATACTTGTCCACTGATTTTTTTTGGGAAAATTACCTTAAAGTTTAAGAATGGTTTTTCTACTTTCATTTCAGTGTTGTGGTCACATTGTACCACATTACACACTTTAGGAAGTGCTTCCACTGTAAAGACATTGACTGGAAAAAAATATATTCTTGTTCTACAGTAATGCCATACCTTTCAAAATATCCAACTCTTAAGCAATAGCAGTTATAAGCAAAAGCAGAAACAAAAGAGAAAATTGGGACTATTTTTTCATCCTGCCATCTTTTGACATGCACCGGAAATTCATTACATGAATAGGATAATGACCCCTTTAAGCAAAGCCAACAGTTCCGGATTTCCACCAAAATTTTTTTTTTATGTTATTTAATGATTCTGTAAATAAAATAAGCATGCAGTTTGAATATATTGCTACTCAAATAAAAATTATGACAGTTTCCAAAGATGTGGTGAATCCTTGTTTTAGCAATTTTTAACTGATAAGGACAGTAAGGGTATAATTTTTGTCTTCTGTTCAACAATTTGGGCACAACAGTCAAAATATCACCTTTTTATGACAGTACTGGTGTAATAGTTACCAAATAAGCAGAAACACATCTGATAAAAGCAACTTTTTATCAAGTGAGAGCTCATTTGAATATAGGGGGGGTTGAAAACAGTCGATTCTGTTGCTATGACGGTATGATATAAAAATTAACATTTTTCCTCACAAAAGAAAAAAACTAACTAAAAAAGCTTTTCTTAGCTGTAATGAGTGTATAAATGAACTTATTAAGTAGAAATACACCACAATGGAATTCAGGTTGAGAAGCAGAGGTCTCTTTTCTGTAGCTTAAACTTTAATAAAACTATGCACAAAGTAGAGTTTTGACTAGTTTTAAGAAAACTGACATTTAATTGTTATACAAAAAGACTCATTGGCATCTTTTCAGTCCTTTTTGCATGCCAAGTCACTGAAAAAGTAGAAAACATAACAACTGACTAGACTGATTGGTTCAAAGTACCCAAAAGCATACTAGATTCACAGACTTTACATTAAAACGACACATTGCAAATGATGCCTACCCATGCCAAATAATTACCTAGAGGCCAGAGGAATGAATAAACACTACATATTGATTAAAATACTGCTGTATAACCTTCTTTTAAGAAACAAAATGAATACATTTAATCTTTAGTTACAATTTTCAAGGTATGATACATGTTTCTGTCTAGCAATAAGTGCTGGTACATGAAATAGGATCATGGTTTACCTTTATTTAATCAATTTTTGGTCTGAAAGGTTTTATATAATACCAATAATACATTTTTATTTCATGTCACCTTAGGTTCTACCTTACTCTACTCTATAGAATTGTAAACAGTGTGCTTTTTGCAAAAATAATCACTTTTTATGATACCATAGGCCAAAAAGTCAAATTTTACTTCAGATAATGAAACAGACTATAACTATAAAACCTGAAGATATATTTTGCAGAAAAGATGTTTTCCTATAATGAGTTCTGGTACCCTTTCATAAAAAGTGCCTTACGAGTGGGATTTGTGTATTTGACCAATTTGTAAATTTTGCTCTTACAGAGGTCATTATCCTTTTGGATAGCCTGAGCAAAAGTAACCGGACGGGCGAGACATCAACAATTTTTATTAAAAAAATCTTTCTTTCACTTAAAATTTCATATATGGGGCATTACACCTATAATGCTAAATTACATAAAAATGGAGAGAAAAGTATACTTGTCCACTGATTTTTTTTGGGAAAATTACCTTAAAGTTTAAGAATGGTTTTTCTACTTTCATTTCAGTGTTGTGGTCACATTGTACCACATTACACACTTTAGGAAGTGCTTCCACTGTAAAGACATTGACTGGAAAAAAATATATTCTTGTTCTACAGTAATGCCATACCTTTCAAAATATCCAACTCTTAAGCAATAGCAGTTATAAGCAAAAGCAGAAACAAAAGAGAAAATTGGGACTATTTTTTCATCCTGCCATCTTTTGACATGCACCGGAAATTCATTACATGAATAGGATAATGACCCCTTTAAGCAAAGCCAACAGTTCCGGATTTCCACCAAAATTTTTTTTTTATGTTATTTAATGATTCTGTAAATAAAATAAGCATGCAGTTTGAATATATTGCTACTCAAATAAAAATTATGACAGTTTCCAAAGATGTGGTGAATCCTTGTTTTAGCAATTTTTAACTGATAAGGACAGTAAGGGTATAATTTTTGTCTTCTGTTCAACAATTTGGGCACAACAGTCAAAATATCACCTTTTTATGACAGTACTGGTGTAATAGTTACCAAATAAGCAGAAACACATCTGATAAAAGCAACTTTTTATCAAGTGAGAGCTCATTTGAATATAGGGGGGGTTGAAAACAGTCGATTCTGTTGCTATGACGGTATGATATAAAAATTAACATTTTTCCTCACAAAAGAAAAAAACTAACTAAAAAAGCTTTTCTTAGCTGTAATGAGTGTATAAATGAACTTATTAAGTAGAAATACACCACAATGGAATTCAGGTTGAGAAGCAGAGGTCTCTTTTCTGTAGCTTAAACTTTAATAAAACTATGCACAAAGTAGAGTTTTGACTAGTTTTAAGAAAACTGACATTTAATTGTTATACAAAAAGACTCATTGGCATCTTTTCAGTCCTTTTTGCATGCCAAGTCACTGAAAAAGTAGAAAACATAACAACTGACTAGACTGATTGGTTCAAAGTACCCAAAAGCATACTAGATTCACAGACTTTACATTAAAACGACACATTGCAAATGATGCCTACCCATGCCAAATAATTACCTAGAGGCCAGAGGAATGAATAAACACTACATATTGATTAAAATACTGCTGTATAACCTTCTTTTAAGAAACAAAATGAATACATTTAATCTTTAGTTACAATTTTCAAGGTATGATACATGTTTCTGTCTAGCAATAAGTGCTGGTACATGAAATAGGATCATGGTTTACCTTTATTTAATCAATTTTTGGTCTGAAAGGTTTTATATAATACCAATAATACATTTTTATTTCATGTCACCTTAGGTTCTACCTTACTCTACTCTATAGAATTGTAAACAGTGTGCTTTTTGCAAAAATAATCACTTTTTATGATACCATAGGCCAAAAAGTCAAATTTTACTTCAGATAATGAAACAGACTATAACTATAAAACCTGAAGATATATTTTGCAGAAAAGATGTTTTCCTATAATGAGTTCTGGTACCCTTTCATAAAAAGTGCCTTACGAGTGGGATTTGTGTATTTGACCAATTTGTAAATTTTGCTCTTACAGAGGTCATTATCCTTTTGGATAGCCTGAGCAAAAGTAACCGGACGGGCGAGACATCAACAATTTTTATTAAAAAAATCTTTCTTTCACTTAAAATTTCATATATGGGGCATTACACCTATAATGCTAAATTACATAAAAATGGAGAGAAAAGTATACTTGTCCACTGATTTTTTTTGGGAAAATTACCTTAAAGTTTAAGAATGGTTTTTCTACTTTCATTTCAGTGTTGTGGTCACATTGTACCACATTACACACTTTAGGAAGTGCTTCCACTGTAAAGACATTGACTGGAAAAAAATATATTCTTGTTCTACAGTAATGCCATACCTTTCAAAATATCCAACTCTTAAGCAATAGCAGTTATAAGCAAAAGCAGAAACAAAAGAGAAAATTGGGACTATTTTTTCATCCTGCCATCTTTTGACATGCACCGGAAATTCATTACATGAATAGGATAATGACCCCTTTAAGCAAAGCCAACAGTTCCGGATTTCCACCAAAATTTTTTTTTTATGTTATTTAATGATTCTGTAAATAAAATAAGCATGCAGTTTGAATATATTGCTACTCAAATAAAAATTATGACAGTTTCCAAAGATGTGGTGAATCCTTGTTTTAGCAATTTTTAACTGATAAGGACAGTAAGGGTATAATTTTTGTCTTCTGTTCAACAATTTGGGCACAACAGTCAAAATATCACCTTTTTATGACAGTACTGGTGTAATAGTTACCAAATAAGCAGAAACACATCTGATAAAAGCAACTTTTTATCAAGTGAGAGCTCATTTGAATATAGGGGGGGTTGAAAACAGTCGATTCTGTTGCTATGACGGTATGATATAAAAATTAACATTTTTCCTCACAAAAGAAAAAAACTAACTAAAAAAGCTTTTCTTAGCTGTAATGAGTGTATAAATGAACTTATTAAGTAGAAATACACCACAATGGAATTCAGGTTGAGAAGCAGAGGTCTCTTTTCTGTAGCTTAAACTTTAATAAAACTATGCACAAAGTAGAGTTTTGACTAGTTTTAAGAAAACTGACATTTAATTGTTATACAAAAAGACTCATTGGCATCTTTTCAGTCCTTTTTGCATGCCAAGTCACTGAAAAAGTAGAAAACATAACAACTGACTAGACTGATTGGTTCAAAGTACCCAAAAGCATACTAGATTCACAGACTTTACATTAAAACGACACATTGCAAATGATGCCTACCCATGCCAAATAATTACCTAGAGGCCAGAGGAATGAATAAACACTACATATTGATTAAAATACTGCTGTATAACCTTCTTTTAAGAAACAAAATGAATACATTTAATCTTTAGTTACAATTTTCAAGGTATGATACATGTTTCTGTCTAGCAATAAGTGCTGGTACATGAAATAGGATCATGGTTTACCTTTATTTAATCAATTTTTGGTCTGAAAGGTTTTATATAATACCAATAATACATTTTTATTTCATGTCACCTTAGGTTCTACCTTACTCTACTCTATAGAATTGTAAACAGTGTGCTTTTTGCAAAAATAATCACTTTTTATGATACCATAGGCCAAAAAGTCAAATTTTACTTCAGATAATGAAACAGACTATAACTATAAAACCTGAAGATATATTTTGCAGAAAAGATGTTTTCCTATAATGAGTTCTGGTACCCTTTCATAAAAAGTGCCTTACGAGTGGGATTTGTGTATTTGACCAATTTGTAAATTTTGCTCTTACAGAGGTCATTATCCTTTTGGATAGCCTGAGCAAAAGTAACCGGACGGGCGAGACATCAACAATTTTTATTAAAAAAATCTTTCTTTCACTTAAAATTTCATATATGGGGCATTACACCTATAATGCTAAATTACATAAAAATGGAGAGAAAAGTATACTTGTCCACTGATTTTTTTTGGGAAAATTACCTTAAAGTTTAAGAATGGTTTTTCTACTTTCATTTCAGTGTTGTGGTCACATTGTACCACATTACACACTTTAGGAAGTGCTTCCACTGTAAAGACATTGACTGGAAAAAAATATATTCTTGTTCTACAGTAATGCCATACCTTTCAAAATATCCAACTCTTAAGCAATAGCAGTTATAAGCAAAAGCAGAAACAAAAGAGAAAATTGGGACTATTTTTTCATCCTGCCATCTTTTGACATGCACCGGAAATTCATTACATGAATAGGATAATGACCCCTTTAAGCAAAGCCAACAGTTCCGGATTTCCACCAAAATTTTTTTTTTATGTTATTTAATGATTCTGTAAATAAAATAAGCATGCAGTTTGAATATATTGCTACTCAAATAAAAATTATGACAGTTTCCAAAGATGTGGTGAATCCTTGTTTTAGCAATTTTTAACTGATAAGGACAGTAAGGGTATAATTTTTGTCTTCTGTTCAACAATTTGGGCACAACAGTCAAAATATCACCTTTTTATGACAGTACTGGTGTAATAGTTACCAAATAAGCAGAAACACATCTGATAAAAGCAACTGTTTATCAAGTGAGAGCTCATTTGAATATAGGGGGGGTTGAAAACAGTCGATTCTGTTGCTATGACGGTATGATATAAAAATTAACATTTTTCCTCACAAAAGAAAAAAACTAACTAAAAAAGCTTTTCTTAGCTGTAATGAGTGTATAAATGAACTTATTAAGTAGAAATACACCACAATGGAATTCAGGTTGAGAAGCAGAGGTCTCTTTTCTGTAGCTTAAACTTTAATAAAACTATGCACAAAGTAGAGTTTTGACTAGTTTTAAGAAAACTGACATTTAATTGTTATACAAAAAGACTCATTGGCATCTTTTCAGTCCTTTTTGCATGCCAAGTCACTGAAAAAGTAGAAAACATAACAACTGACTAGACTGATTGGTTCAAAGTACCCAAAAGCATACTAGATTCACAGACTTTACATTAAAACGACACATTGCAAATGATGCCTACCCATGCCAAATAATTACCTAGAGGCCAGAGGAATGAATAAACACTACATATTGATTAAAATACTGCTGTATAACCTTCTTTTAAGAAACAAAATGAATACATTTAATCTTTAGTTACAATTTTCAAGGTATGATACATGTTTCTGTCTAGCAATAAGTGCTGGTACATGAAATAGGATCATGGTTTACCTTTATTTAATCAATTTTTGGTCTGAAAGGTTTTATATAATACCAATAATACATTTTTATTTCATGTCACCTTAGGTTCTACCTTACTCTACTCTATAGAATTGTAAACAGTGTGCTTTTTGCAAAAATAATCACTTTTTATGATACCATAGGCCAAAAAGTCAAATTTTACTTCAGATAATGAAACAGACTATAACTATAAAACCTGAAGATATATTTTGCAGAAAAGATGTTTTCCTATAATGAGTTCTGGTACCCTTTCATAAAAAGTGCCTTACGAGTGGGATTTGTGTATTTGACCAATTTGTAAATTTTGCTCTTACAGAGGTCATTATCCTTTTGGATAGCCTGAGCAAAAGTAACCGGACGGGCGAGACATCAACAATTTTTATTAAAAAAATCTTTCTTTCACTTAAAATTTCATATATGGGGCATTACACCTATAATGCTAAATTACATAAAAATGGAGAGAAAAGTATACTTGTCCACTGATTTTTTTTGGGAAAATTACCTTAAAGTTTAAGAATGGTTTTTCTACTTTCATTTCAGTGTTGTGGTCACATTGTACCACATTACACACTTTAGGAAGTGCTTCCACTGTAAAGACATTGACTGGAAAAAAATATATTCTTGTTCTACAGTAATGCCATACCTTTCAAAATATCCAACTCTTAAGCAATAGCAGTTATAAGCAAAAGCAGAAACAAAAGAGAAAATTGGGACTATTTTTTCATCCTGCCATCTTTTGACATGCACCGGAAATTCATTACATGAATAGGATAATGACCCCTTTAAGCAAAGCCAACAGTTCCGGATTTCCACCAAAATTTTTTTTTTATGTTATTTAATGATTCTGTAAATAAAATAAGCATGCAGTTTGAATATATTGCTACTCAAATAAAAATTATGACAGTTTCCAAAGATGTGGTGAATCCTTGTTTTAGCAATTTTTAACTGATAAGGACAGTAAGGGTATAATTTTTGTCTTCTGTTCAACAATTTGGGCACAACAGTCAAAATATCACCTTTTTATGACAGTACTGGTGTAATAGTTACCAAATAAGCAGAAACACATCTGATAAAAGCAACTTTTTATCAAGTGAGAGCTCATTTGAATATAGGGGGGGTTGAAAACAGTCGATTCTGTTGCTATGACGGTATGATATAAAAATTAACATTTTTCCTCACAAAAGAAAAAAACTAACTAAAAAAGCTTTTCTTAGCTGTAATGAGTGTATAAATGAACTTATTAAGTAGAAATACACCACAATGGAATTCAGGTTGAGAAGCAGAGGTCTCTTTTCTGTAGCTTAAACTTTAATAAAACTATGCACAAAGTAGAGTTTTGACTAGTTTTAAGAAAACTGACATTTAATTGTTATACAAAAAGACTCATTGGCATCTTTTCAGTCCTTTTTGCATGCCAAGTCACTGAAAAAGTAGAAAACATAACAACTGACTAGACTGATTGGTTCAAAGTACCCAAAAGCATACTAGATTCACAGACTTTACATTAAAACGACACATTGCAAATGATGCCTACCCATGCCAAATAATTACCTAGAGGCCAGAGGAATGAATAAACACTACATATTGATTAAAATACTGCTGTATAACCTTCTTTTAAGAAACAAAATGAATACATTTAATCTTTAGTTACAATTTTCAAGGTATGATACATGTTTCTGTCTAGCAATAAGTGCTGGTACATGAAATAGGATCATGGTTTACCTTTATTTAATCAATTTTTGGTCTGAAAGGTTTTATATAATACCAATAATACATTTTTATTTCATGTCACCTTAGGTTCTACCTTACTCTACTCTATAGAATTGTAAACAGTGTGCTTTTTGCAAAAATAATCACTTTTTATGATACCATAGGCCAAAAAGTCAAATTTTACTTCAGATAATGAAACAGACTATAACTATAAAACCTGAAGATATATTTTGCAGAAAAGATGTTTTCCTATAATGAGTTCTGGTACCCTTTCATAAAAAGTGCCTTACGAGTGGGATTTGTGTATTTGACCAATTTGTAAATTTTGCTCTTACAGAGGTCATTATCCTTTTGGATAGCCTGAGCAAAAGTAACCGGACGGGCGAGACATCAACAATTTTTATTAAAAAAATCTTTCTTTCACTTAAAATTTCATATATGGGGCATTACACCTATAATGCTAAATTACATAAAAATGGAGAGAAAAGTATACTTGTCCACTGATTTTTTTTGGGAAAATTACCTTAAAGTTTAAGAATGGTTTTTCTACTTTCATTTCAGTGTTGTGGTCACATTGTACCACATTACACACTTTAGGAAGTGCTTCCACTGTAAAGACATTGACTGGAAAAAAATATATTCTTGTTCTACAGTAATGCCATACCTTTCAAAATATCCAACTCTTAAGCAATAGCAGTTATAAGCAAAAGCAGAAACAAAAGAGAAAATTGGGACTATTTTTTCATCCTGCCATCTTTTGACATGCACCGGAAATTCATTACATGAATAGGATAATGACCCCTTTAAGCAAAGCCAACAGTTCCGGATTTCCACCAAAATTTTTTTTTTATGTTATTTAATGATTCTGTAAATAAAATAAGCATGCAGTTTGAATATATTGCTACTCAAATAAAAATTATGACAGTTTCCAAAGATGTGGTGAATCCTTGTTTTAGCAATTTTTAACTGATAAGGACAGTAAGGGTATAATTTTTGTCTTCTGTTCAACAATTTGGGCACAACAGTCAAAATATCACCTTTTTATGACAGTACTGGTGTAATAGTTACCAAATAAGCAGAAACACATCTGATAAAAGCAACTTTTTATCAAGTGAGAGCTCATTTGAATATAGGGGGGGTTGAAAACAGTCGATTCTGTTGCTATGACGGTATGATATAAAAATTAACATTTTTCCTCACAAAAGAAAAAAACTAACTAAAAAAGCTTTTCTTAGCTGTAATGAGTGTATAAATGAACTTATTAAGTAGAAATACACCACAATGGAATTCAGGTTGAGAAGCAGAGGTCTCTTTTCTGTAGCTTAAACTTTAATAAAACTATGCACAAAGTAGAGTTTTGACTAGTTTTAAGAAAACTGACATTTAATTGTTATACAAAAAGACTCATTGGCATCTTTTCAGTCCTTTTTGCATGCCAAGTCACTGAAAAAGTAGAAAACATAACAACTGACTAGACTGATTGGTTCAAAGTACCCAAAAGCATACTAGATTCACAGACTTTACATTAAAACGACACATTGCAAATGATGCCTACCCATGCCAAATAATTACCTAGAGGCCAGAGGAATGAATAAACACTACATATTGATTAAAATACTGCTGTATAACCTTCTTTTAAGAAACAAAATGAATACATTTAATCTTTAGTTACAATTTTCAAGGTATGATACATGTTTCTGTCTAGCAATAAGTGCTGGTACATGAAATAGGATCATGGTTTACCTTTATTTAATCAATTTTTGGTCTGAAAGGTTTTATATAATACCAATAATACATTTTTATTTCATGTCACCTTAGGTTCTACCTTACTCTACTCTATAGAATTGTAAACAGTGTGCTTTTTGCAAAAATAATCACTTTTTATGATACCATAGGCCAAAAAGTCAAATTTTACTTCAGATAATGAAACAGACTATAACTATAAAACCTGAAGATATATTTTGCAGAAAAGATGTTTTCCTATAATGAGTTCTGGTACCCTTTCATAAAAAGTGCCTTACGAGTGGGATTTGTGTATTTGACCAATTTGTAAATTTTGCTCTTACAGAGGTCATTATCCTTTTGGATAGCCTGAGCAAAAGTAACCGGACGGGCGAGACATCAACAATTTTTATTAAAAAAATCTTTCTTTCACTTAAAATTTCATATATGGGGCATTACACCTATAATGCTAAATTACATAAAAATGGAGAGAAAAGTATACTTGTCCACTGATTTTTTTTGGGAAAATTACCTTAAAGTTTAAGAATGGTTTTTCTACTTTCATTTCAGTGTTGTGGTCACATTGTACCACATTACACACTTTAGGAAGTGCTTCCACTGTAAAGACATTGACTGGAAAAAAATATATTCTTGTTCTACAGTAATGCCATACCTTTCAAAATATCCAACTCTTAAGCAATAGCAGTTATAAGCAAAAGCAGAAACAAAAGAGAAAATTGGGACTATTTTTTCATCCTGCCATCTTTTGACATGCACCGGAAATTCATTACATGAATAGGATAATGACCCCTTTAAGCAAAGCCAACAGTTCCGGATTTCCACCAAAATTTTTTTTTTATGTTATTTAATGATTCTGTAAATAAAATAAGCATGCAGTTTGAATATATTGCTACTCAAATAAAAATTATGACAGTTTCCAAAGATGTGGTGAATCCTTGTTTTAGCAATTTTTAACTGATAAGGACAGTAAGGGTATAATTTTTGTCTTCTGTTCAACAATTTGGGCACAACAGTCAAAATATCACCTTTTTATGACAGTACTGGTGTAATAGTTACCAAATAAGCAGAAACACATCTGATAAAAGCAACTTTTTATCAAGTGAGAGCTCATTTGAATATAGGGGGGGTTGAAAACAGTCGATTCTGTTGCTATGACGGTATGATATAAAAATTAACATTTTTCCTCACAAAAGAAAAAAACTAACTAAAAAAGCTTTTCTTAGCTGTAATGAGTGTATAAATGAACTTATTAAGTAGAAATACACCACAATGGAATTCAGGTTGAGAAGCAGAGGTCTCTTTTCTGTAGCTTAAACTTTAATAAAACTATGCACAAAGTAGAGTTTTGACTAGTTTTAAGAAAACTGACATTTAATTGTTATACAAAAAGACTCATTGGCATCTTTTCAGTCCTTTTTGCATGCCAAGTCACTGAAAAAGTAGAAAACATAACAACTGACTAGACTGATTGGTTCAAAGTACCCAAAAGCATACTAGATTCACAGACTTTACATTAAAACGACACATTGCAAATGATGCCTACCCATGCCAAATAATTACCTAGAGGCCAGAGGAATGAATAAACACTACATATTGATTAAAATACTGCTGTATAACCTTCTTTTAAGAAACAAAATGAATACATTTAATCTTTAGTTACAATTTTCAAGGTATGATACATGTTTCTGTCTAGCAATAAGTGCTGGTACATGAAATAGGATCATGGTTTACCTTTATTTAATCAATTTTTGGTCTGAAAGGTTTTATATAATACCAATAATACATTTTTATTTCATGTCACCTTAGGTTCTACCTTACTCTACTCTATAGAATTGTAAACAGTGTGCTTTTTGCAAAAATAATCACTTTTTATGATACCATAGGCCAAAAAGTCAAATTTTACTTCAGATAATGAAACAGACTATAACTATAAAACCTGAAGATATATTTTGCAGAAAAGATGTTTTCCTATAATGAGTTCTGGTACCCTTTCATAAAAAGTGCCTTACGAGTGGGATTTGTGTATTTGACCAATTTGTAAATTTTGCTCTTACAGAGGTCATTATCCTTTTGGATAGCCTGAGCAAAAGTAACCGGACGGGCGAGACATCAACAATTTTTATTAAAAAAATCTTTCTTTCACTTAAAATTTCATATATGGGGCATTACACCTATAATGCTAAATTACATAAAAATGGAGAGAAAAGTATACTTGTCCACTGATTTTTTTTGGGAAAATTACCTTAAAGTTTAAGAATGGTTTTTCTACTTTCATTTCAGTGTTGTGGTCACATTGTACCACATTACACACTTTAGGAAGTGCTTCCACTGTAAAGACATTGACTGGAAAAAAATATATTCTTGTTCTACAGTAATGCCATACCTTTCAAAATATCCAACTCTTAAGCAATAGCAGTTATAAGCAAAAGCAGAAACAAAAGAGAAAATTGGGACTATTTTTTCATCCTGCCATCTTTTGACATGCACCGGAAATTCATTACATGAATAGGATAATGACCCCTTTAAGCAAAGCCAACAGTTCCGGATTTCCACCAAAATTTTTTTTTTATGTTATTTAATGATTCTGTAAATAAAATAAGCATGCAGTTTGAATATATTGCTACTCAAATAAAAATTATGACAGTTTCCAAAGATGTGGTGAATCCTTGTTTTAGCAATTTTTAACTGATAAGGACAGTAAGGGTATAATTTTTGTCTTCTGTTCAACAATTTGGGCACAACAGTCAAAATATCACCTTTTTATGACAGTACTGGTGTAATAGTTACCAAATAAGCAGAAACACATCTGATAAAAGCAACTTTTTATCAAGTGAGAGCTCATTTGAATATAGGGGGGGTTGAAAACAGTCGATTCTGTTGCTATGACGGTATGATATAAAAATTAACATTTTTCCTCACAAAAGAAAAAAACTAACTAAAAAAGCTTTTCTTAGCTGTAATGAGTGTATAAATGAACTTATTAAGTAGAAATACACCACAATGGAATTCAGGTTGAGAAGCAGAGGTCTCTTTTCTGTAGCTTAAACTTTAATAAAACTATGCACAAAGTAGAGTTTTGACTAGTTTTAAGAAAACTGACATTTAATTGTTATACAAAAAGACTCATTGGCATCTTTTCAGTCCTTTTTGCATGCCAAGTCACTGAAAAAGTAGAAAACATAACAACTGACTAGACTGATTGGTTCAAAGTACCCAAAAGCATACTAGATTCACAGACTTTACATTAAAACGACACATTGCAAATGATGCCTACCCATGCCAAATAATTACCTAGAGGCCAGAGGAATGAATAAACACTACATATTGATTAAAATACTGCTGTATAACCTTCTTTTAAGAAACAAAATGAATACATTTAATCTTTAGTTACAATTTTCAAGGTATGATACATGTTTCTGTCTAGCAATAAGTGCTGGTACATGAAATAGGATCATGGTTTACCTTATTTAATCAATTTTTGGTCTGAAAGGTTTTATATAATACCAATAATACATTTTTATTTCATGTCACCTTAGGTTCTACCTTACTCTACTCTATAGAATTGTAAACAGTGTGCTTTTTGCAAAAATAATCACTTTTTATGATACCATAGGCCAAAAAGTCAAATTTTACTTCAGATAATGAAACAGACTATAACTATAAAACCTGAAGATATATTTTGCAGAAAAGATGTTTTCCTATAATGAGTTCTGGTACCCTTTCATAAAAAGTGCCTTACGAGTGGGATTTGTGTATTTGACCAATTTGTAAATTTTGCTCTTACAGAGGTCATTATCCTTTTGGATAGCCTGAGCAAAAGTAACCGGACGGGCGAGACATCAACAATTTTTATTAAAAAAATCTTTCTTTCACTTAAAATTTCATATATGGGGCATTACACCTATAATGCTAAATTACATAAAAATGGAGAGAAAAGTATACTTGTCCACTGATTTTTTTTGGGAAAATTACCTTAAAGTTTAAGAATGGTTTTTCTACTTTCATTTCAGTGTTGTGGTCACATTGTACCACATTACACACTTTAGGAAGTGCTTCCACTGTAAAGACATTGACTGGAAAAAAATATATTCTTGTTCTACAGTAATGCCATACCTTTCAAAATATCCAACTCTTAAGCAATAGCAGTTATAAGCAAAAGCAGAAACAAAAGAGAAAATTGGGACTATTTTTTCATCCTGCCATCTTTTGACATGCACCGGAAATTCATTACATGAATAGGATAATGACCCCATTACAGCTACACAAGCTTTGCACATTTGGGCACGTGCATTAGGATTATATAGTTTTAAGTTACCCGCCATCCCACCCTAACCTAATTTTAGTTCTGGTAAAGGAAATTATGAATATATTGGACTTTAGTTTTTATTATGTTTTCTGGTTTGTTTGTATTGCTTTTATACCCTACAGTTTTTTCTCATGCATGTATTATCAACAACTTTAGAATAAGTTATGTATTTAAGTAGTTTACGTTCTGTAAAAACAAAGTTGTTAAGCTGTATTATGATGTTTGTGAATATGTAAAAAGGCCTATAATATCCCCATCTTTGATGGGATGGGTTCTTTATTATAGTAGTTAAGATTTCTATCTATTTGTATGTATATATGTTTTATTATTTTTAATTTGTGTTTTCGTCATTTGTATTTATTAATAAATGACATTTTCAATTCAATGCCGAGTTTCTTCTTCCCTCCCATCAAACGGAGCACTGCCTGTGTTGACAAAAATGAATAGATGGATGCAATTAAAGACTTGGAACTGTCCATTCAATCGCAGTATACGAAGTACAACGCAGATACGACTGACACAAATGTTTTATTTATTGGCCTAAATCCGACAAATTGTACTAATTAAATCCGACAAATTGTTCTTATTAAATCTAACAACTAGAAATTGATGAAGAAATAGTGAAAAAGAAAATCTGGTTTAACACCGATGCTAACCTTATATACCAACACTTGCCATAAGAGAATAAATTAGATTTGACAGAGAGAGAGAGAGAGAGAGAGAAGAAAGATAAAGAAACAAAAAACTTATCCAAATAACTTACAGTGGTTGAAAAAACAGGAGCAAATAACACATGTCAAAAGTCAGACAACAAAATCTTGATGATCCATTAGGCGGAAGTATAGTGACACTCAACAAAGCCGGGAAATAGTTAAAGAAAAATAAAAAAAGTACAAAACTTCCTTTTATCTACTCGCCATTGACAAAGAACTAGTCGCATGTAAAGCAGTAATAATAAAACTAGAAATCCTTGTAAACGAGAAAGGTAAAACTATTGACACACTAAAGAGGCGTCTACTTTTATGCGTGACCAACACTAAAAATCACCTTCATTACTAACTAATGACATCACCGAGATAAAGCTGATGATACAGGGGAATCAAATGATAATATAAACAGTCCGCCTCATAGTAGTGCAAATGAAATTCTTGTTCATGAGTTCTGTTACCATGGAATATAACATTTCGTAGCATATTGTTAATCAATCACGCAAAAAATGTCAGTATCTATTGTACCCACCATTTGCTTGTAACACAGCCCTTACTCTTCTTGGCATAAATTCATGTAGTACGAACACGCGGTATCCTTTGACACTCATAGTGAAGTGCCTTCTCTAATTGTTGCAGATTTTGCAGCGGTGTTGTCGTAGGCGCACGCGCCGATCCAGTTCATCCCACAGAGGTTCAATTGGGTAAAGATCCGGAGATCGTGATGGCCAACGGATCACATTGACATTCTGTTGCTCTTAAATATCTACTGTTACACGTGCTGTATGTGATCGGGCATTGTCGTGTTGAAACATTTCTCTTTGAATGTCAATTACGGGCAATAAATGCGGCCATATAATTTCTTCTCTATACCTAACAGCGTTAAGATTTCCTTGGATATGTATCAGCTATGTGTTCCTGGCGTAGGAGATAGCGACCCACAACATAACACTGCCTCCGCCAAAATCGTCTCTTTATTCAAAACAGTTTTGCGCAAAACGTTCATTTCGGCGCTTGTACACTCGTATGTGACCATCTCGCTTTTCAAGCTGAAAACGTGACTCATCGCTGAACCACACTCTTCTCCAGTTCTGTACATTCCATACACGAACGGTAGTACACCATCTAACCCTTGATCGGCGGTGTTGGCATCTCAGTGTTGCACCGACGTGAGGTCTATTTGCCCACAATCCATAAGAGCTTAACCGATTGCGTATGTGTGTGGTGATATACGGCGCAACACAGGGACGTTTACAGCTGTTTCTGTTGAAGCAATAGTCCTGTTCCGTAGTTGAATAATCTAATGTAACGATCCTGCGCCCGAGTTGTAACAAGCGGGCGCCCTGAACGTAGTCGGTCTGTCGTAGTACCACGCTGCTGGTAGCGTCTCCAAATGCGTGCTACAATGAACATTGTACGTTCTGGCAACAACATTCTGTGATTCTCCAGCCTCGATTCGACCCATAGCGATATTTCGGGTAGCAACATCTAACATTGGCATACCTTCACATCATCAGAATTTTATTTTACTAATGCAGTCAAGAAAAGAATAGCGGGGTTTTATACCGATTGTCTGAGTTTAAAAAAAATATCCATGACTTGCACGTGAAAGTCGACCCTGTCGAAATGCTCTCACTTAGAAACCTTTAAATAAGGTGTAATTATGATGCTGTGTATATATATTTGAATATTTATAGGTTATTTGTCCTGAAAAAAAAATGATTTGAAAAACTTTATCCGATGTTGCGTTTCTATTTTGAGTTTGAATATAAACCCACATCAGACGCCTTTGAAGATAAAAGATCAGGTAGATCATCCACAACGTAGTCCAGTTTTATTTGAGGGTGTAGTCGAGCGTTGAATTGAATATATACATGTATAACTAAAGATGTTGACAGGTCTACAAGAGAAATCATCGTAACATACCATTATGACATGACATCTAAGGATGATGAACAACTTTGCACCATCTCTAAATGTAAATCTAAGAATTGTACAACTTTTAATTTTTTGGTATTTTTTTATAACTGAAACTAAATTCATAAGCGAATTGACTAACAAAACATATCACACCAAAAGTTTTGATTATCTTAATTGTAAGCAAAAAAACGATGTTTTCTCAACTTATGCGGACTGATTTACATCGTAGAAACTAAATGGTGACTAATCAAACGTATGTGGACACCGTTCAGGAAGCCTGCCAATTTGCTGCGGAATATCAAAACTTTAATCAACCGGACAACTATATTCTGTTCGTGAAGGTCTACCATCAGTCCAACAACCCGCAATTAGATACACCACTACAAATAATAAAACGAAGAATATCATATGGATTTCTTAACTCCGGTTATAAGCTCGCTCCGGAAGTCAAAAACATCGCTATGACGTGACTTCTGCCTAGCCCTCCATGTTTTAGTTCCATATGGCGCTGAAAGACACCATATTGAACTGCATCATGATGGTGAAGGATGGGAGGGTTGTTATATTTGTCAGGTAGGTATAATTTATTCACAAAATTATAATTAGAGAACAAATTTGGTAATTTTATTTCATAATTTAACCGACCTACCTGACAAATATACATATGGATTTATCCTGATTTGGTAGTAATCCTCCTGCTGTGGAATCATGATGTTAGAAAATATGAAGTCTTCAGCGTTTCCATATTTAAAAATCATGAATAAAATCCCACACAAGTAAATGACTACCCTTGTCCATTTACTGCATAAATGTCATTAATTAAAATTCCACACAAGTAAATGACTATCCTTGTCCATTTACTGCATAAATGTCATTAATTTAAATTCCACACAAATAAATGACTATCCTTGTCTATTTACTGCATAAATGTCAATAACCAACAAACAGAATCATCCGGAAAAACTATATACACCAAATCCAGCTCGCCAGGAAGAATATCAAGCTGAAAAATATAAAAATATATATATTTAAAAAAAATCTTCATTTACATCTTTCAAATAAAATTTTGTAAATGTTGTTGCAATACTCCAATCAGCACTTTCTAAAACATTTTTGAAAACAGCCCAAGAGGGTCCTATTGACCTTGTTGAATGTCCTTTGACCTTTTTTATCTCTTTGTTTTTCATTTTGTAAGCCTTTTTTATAAGTTGTACTATCCACCTTGAAATGGTTTGTGATGTAACTGGTTTATGTGGTTTATATAAACCTAAAAACAACTTTCATCTGACCCATTCTTTTTTCTGAACTCATCTGTTGTTTTTAAATACAAATAAACTGCCCTCTTTGGATCTAATAACTTGTTTTTCGGAAAAGATGATACAAATATCTTAGAACCTTCGTGAGAAGGCCTATCCTGTTTGGAAAGACCATGTCTTAATAATGTAAGCCCTTTTTCTAAATATTGATGGAACCTTCTCCTATTCTTAAAGATTGAATATCTCCGACTCGTCTAAATGTTGTTATTGCAATAAGAAAAAAAACTTTGTAAGTTAAGTATTTAATCTAGCCACTTGTAGTGGTTCAAAAGGGTTTTTTTTTAAAAACTTCTAAATCAAGAGGAAGATCCCATTCCGGTAGCAGTTTACGTTCAGGAGGTCTAGAGTTGAAAACTCTCTTCAACAGTCTAATAATGTAAGGGTGCTGTCCCACGGGTACTTTGAGCTAAGACTGTAGAGAGCATAGAACGATAATACCCTGCAATTGTTCTGTAAATTAAACCTTTGTGAAATAGATTTGTTAAAAAAAATTGTCTAGAGCTGCATTATACGGATCAACTTCCCGTTTAAGACACCAGCTACTGAATCGTCTAAATTTGCATTTATAATCCTTCTGTGTTCCAATGACTTTGCCAACAGTTTTCGAGTGTTTTTTTAAAAACCTTTTGCTTTAAACTGTTGGTCGATAGACGTTATTCAGTCATTTGGAAAACTTCTGGATTTGGATGACAAATTTTGTTTTTGCCTTGACTGAGTAGATTTTTCAGATGTGGTAACTTGATCGGATGTGCTACTAACATTTGCAGAATTTGTGGGTACCACGTCTGTACCGGCCAAAGTGGAGCTATTAGAATTAACTCGCAATGAAACTTTTCCATGTGACATAGCACATTTGGAAACGGACACAGAGGGGGAAACGCATAGGTAAACATCCCTTCCCACTGGATCGATAGAGCATCCAGAGCATACGCCTCTGTATTATTGATCCACGTGCAGTAGGTTATTGCCTTGCTATTCTGTTTGGAAGCGAATAGATCTATTAAAGGTATTCCCCAAAGATGGAATATTTGATACAAACCTGGTTGATTGAAAGGCCATTCGGTTGCCTTTATCTAAAAACGACTGTACTGATCTCCGAAACAATTGTCTACCCATGATATGTTAGCCGCCACTTACCCTATATTATTTTCTAGGGCTAAGTGCCAAAGCTTCCAGGCTAACTGATATAGCTGATGTGACTTGGTTTCCCCTTGTTTCTTTATATACTGTACTACTGTTGTGTTGTCTGATCGAATCAACACAGTTTAGTTTCTCAGTTGTTTCAGATAATGTTTGAATGTTTGAATTACGGCCTTTAATTCTAGATTGTTTATGTGTAACATTTTTATCTTGTCTGGCGATAATCCCTGAATTGTCTGATTGTTCATGTGACCTCCGCAACCTGTCAAAGATGCATCGGTTGTAATAGTCAAATCTGTTTGATTTGGTACTATTGACCTTCCTCTTAGAGTATTTTGTGGAGACAGCCACCAGCCGAGATGAATCTTTAGATCTGATGTTTTTTCTCATTTTGAAATCGAAACTCATTTTGGAAGGGCTCCACTGTTGGAGCAAGTGTATTTGAATGGGTCTCATGAACAAGCGACCATTTGGGATTATTTCTGGGCATTATGCCATTATCCCCAACACAACAAAGTACTGTCGTGCTGAATTTCGGCCTTTTAATAGCTTGTAAATTTATAATTGTAGTTTGTTCAATCTCTCGTCTGTAGGAAAACCTTTTCCTATATCTCATCTGAATCTTCCGCCTATGTAAACTATTTCTCGGGAAGGATCTAAATATGACTTTTGTGTGTTTACCATGAAACCTAGTCGAACAAGGGGATTTAGAACTGTCTCTCTGTTTTTTTTATCAACATTAGTTTTGACTGATTCACTGCCAACCAATCGTCGAGATAAGTAGCCAGTCTTACACTTTGTTTTCGTAGGTAAGCCGCTATTGTTACTACAATTTTGGTGAACACCCTTGGTGAATTTGTTGGCCCGAAACAAAGCTTTTTGAATTGATACACTTTCCCTTTCACACAGAACCTTAGATACTTTCTGTGAGCTTGAAAATTCGGAACATGTACATATGCATCTTTCACATCTAGAGTAATAGACCAATCTCTTTGTTTGACTAGGTTCAAAACTTTGGACATTGTGTCCATCTTAAAATGCTGTTTATGAAGATGCCTGTTAAAAGGACGAAGATTTATGACTGGTCTCAAATCTCCCGCCTTTTTTTGGAACCATATCTAATTGTCAGCGAATGATATGATGGAAAGCTCCAGTCCTTCCAAGTTGATCTAGACACTTGGTGGACATTGCAAAGGTATCTCACACCTGGTGTATTACTTTATCTACATTTACAGGGTCCTCCGACAAAGACCAAAGTACCTAGCAACTGTTGAATGTGCATAGGCATAACAATGCCTAAGTGAGCTGCCAGTTGACCACGATAAGCAATTTTTTTCCAACACATTGTAAGGTTGTGAAAATAAAATTTGTTTGCCTTAGTGAAAGCAGCCCTTTTACCATGTTAGTTTACTAAACAGCTTTCAATCATGTTATCTAAAGTTGGCACCTGATGAAATTTTTCGGTTTCTTCTTCCATAGGGAAATCCTCTAAGTTTTCCTCTGCAAACGCAGTTAATGAATTAGGCTTATCCGAACGCCAACTTGTGTTAAGAACCTGTCTTTGTGAATCGTCTATTGCAATACCAGTTTTCTTTTCAGATTTTGTAGTTCTTGCAAAATTACCAAAAATGTCAAATAAACATTTCTTGGTTTTTTTTTCATCCTGTCCATCATCAGACTTTGTGTCTTCATGATCATCTAAATCAGACCTTTCATTTTCACCTATTTGAAGTGAAATTTGATCCTCATTTTCGTCACCACTCTCACTGTGGTCCTACAAATCTACAACTCGTCGTCTTTGTGACAACTGCTCATCGTGGGGAGGTCTTTGTGTCCTTCAATCTGGGGATAAACATATTTGTGACTGATTATCACACAATTCATGAGAATTAGCACATGAATTCCTTTGTGGTAACTCAGATAATGTTGACACGCTTTTACGAAGAAATTGTCAAGTTTATTGTCAATACTTTTATCGAAATCGACTAATTTCTCATTCCACTTCTCGTCAAGCATTTCGTACTTTGATTTTTTATTTTTACTACTCGACGAAGATTTACTAGGCAAAATTACTGACCTTCTCGTCGTTCTGGCGCTATCCCCCTCATTATCTTCTATTAGCGATGTCGGCGAATGTTCGCCGTCGCATATATTACGAATACCGTTACGCGTGCAGACATTTGTCTTAACGGTTGGGTTTTAATAAGCTAGCTGGATCTTCTCGTGCTTTAGATCTCCTTTTTATTTCTATTATTTCTATTATTTCTATCTCGTTGCAGCCAAGTTGTCAACATGCTGTTTTCATTCAACTTTCAGAATTAGTGACTCTTTGAATTATCTCCCTTCTACTGATGTCTGGGTTACAAACTATTCGATGAAACGACACAAAAATGATTACATTGTAGACACGCGTAGCATAAGCCGCTCCATTAAATCTCGCAAAGTATACGAACTTTTTTATAAATTACCACTATTATTTTAGCGATTCGATGGCATTTCATGGAGACAAAAATGTTAACAGATTCGAGAAGCTTTTACTGAATATATTGATTCCTTTGTTTATCACAAGAAAAAAGGTGTGTCGGCAGGGCGAAGAAAGTTCAAAGGCCTTTTGTTCTCGGACTTAACGTACATGCATTATTATAGACCACCTAGATATATAATTCAGAAGTCAGAATTGAGAATGCTGCTATTCAGCACCAAGAGTATCCTAACTCTGCACCGGTATTTATATTTATCGGTGTTTAAAACTATTGGAGTAAGACACTTATCACAGGAATTTGATTATCATTATTACATCATTTGGGCCGAAATGTTACCGGACTTTAGTTCATACTTTTTGTTTATACAATTAAAACGCATTTACAGTGTCTCGCAGGTTAATTTTGGCCAATTACTTTCGATGGAATTAAAATAATATTTCAATAATAATTATTATTATTACATATTATCTTTCAATTAAGTACGAATAACTTTATAATTCCAATCCAACTCCACGACATACTGTTTAGCCATTGGTAAGCAATCTCCGGAAAAAATTTCATACATAATGGATCATTTTAACTTCGTTGTGTGGCACACAATATTTATATTTTTGGGTACTATTTTAGTTTTGTTTGTTTGTTTGATGGTGTTTAACGCCACTTTCAGCAATTTTTCAGCTATATCAGGGCGTCCAGTTTTTATTGGGGAAGGCAGCCGGAGTACCCGAAGAAAACCCCCGACCTGCGGTAGGAAGACTGGCAATCCTTGTCAATTAAGATTGGAGTCGAGTACACCCTTCCTGCAGTAAGAATCGAACCCACAATCTCAGTGTTGACAGACCACGTGATCAATAGTAGACGAACTACCTTGACCACTCGGCCACCAAGGCCCCTGGTACTATTTTAGAGCAGGAAACAACGTCTGGTCGTGGTTAAGGTAAGTCAACCGTCCGACCAAGGGCATTAAGTTGTCGGTGTAGGACATAAAAAAACTCCCCAAGTCAAGTCAAGGTAAGTCATCAACTCTAAGACTTCTACTCGTAATCAAGTGCCTGTCATGTGCCTGAGTGGTGCTTATCCACAGTTTAACATTTAACCAAAACTTAATTAGATACATTTAACATACTCTGGGTTTGAAAAATTATAGTGGACTCATAAAAATGATCTGAAATAAGTCGTTTTAGCATTTGATTTCGTGGTTCAAATTACTATTATGATCATTTTATGTCAGCATCACATAAAGTAATGTCCCTTTTTTATTCAAACTGTGTGGTCTTTAGACATTAACTATTTCTTTAAATTTGTTTATGGCCCTGTTCTCTTAGTAGGGTAATATGTAACAGGGCGTTACGAGATAGACCCTTGGAGTCATTGTAAATAACACATTACTATTCAGTCCTTTTAACTTTGAAGCTGCCATCTATTAAAACATAATTGACCAATGTCATTTAGTTTAGAAACATATATCATCTCAAAATTTACCGAAGGGATTTTTATTGTTGATATCAGTTTTGCTTGTGGTGGGCATATTAATTTTCTTTTTTAACAATATTCTATTGTAAAGAGTATATCAAAATAAATTTACGACTCTAATAAGTTCACATTATCCCTATTTGCAAAATATTTGTAATTTATGATCATATAGTTCATCTTGGTAGGTTTGATAAAAGTTTTCTCTATGTTAGCCCAGCGCTTTAATTGGTATAAAAATATCAGGTATCCGTGTAGGAATCTTTTACCTTAATTGCCCATCTTTTCAACTACGACCTTTTAATGTTATGATAAACAAAAGACTCTCCGTAGATTTTAATTCCAGTCTACTTTTCGCGCTTTGCAGGAGGACATGTTATAAGATAAGAGTTAAGTAGGGCCTTTAAGATGGGACATTAATTTTTAAGAATGTTGAAATTAATTACTGAGTCACCTGGTTGTAGAATTCGAAAAAAAAGAGAGAACAAATTATCAATCTGCAACACAAAGACGGTTTTTAATGATGTCATGATTTCTGTAACAGTTAAGGTATATTCTCTTGTTTCATTTATTATAAATTGACGGGGTTATCTCCCGTGTCAAACTTTAAAATGTTTATGATTCGGTGCAACATTTATTACCCAATAATTATTTAAAATGATATCATTACAAGTAATTTTATATTGAGAACGACGAGCAGTAAAAAGTAAAGCGATGTCTTTTCAACTATACGTTATAATTAATAATTTAGAAGTTCCCGGATGATGACAGAGGGTTTTTTAATCAATTACTCAATTGTATGAAAATGTAATAAAAGGGTGAAAACAGATTTTTGAATGGTGAATTAAAAATTCATTATTTTTTTATTATTTATGGAAATATTTTTACATGTGTAGAAACGTCCGAAAGTTTCATTCAAACATAAGCTTTATCTCGCCTAATTTACAATGAAGAAACTAATTAAATGTGTTTAAAGACTGGTGAAACTAAGGCATTAAGGCCTATTTTAGTTATTAATTGACAGGAAAAAAGTTAAAGGAGAAAATTACAAAAAAAAAATTTTAACTGGTTTAACGGTATCAGACCAGATGTCCTTCCAAAATTCTTCTCTGTCACAAAATTTCTGAATGAAACACGGAAAACTGTAAAAGACTAGGTTCTCCGACTGGGGGGGGGGGGGGTCGGAGAACCTAGTTTTTAAAGTTTTTCCGTGTTTTATTCAGAAATTTTGTGACACATAGAACCCTGTGAGAAGAATTTTGGGGCCCCTAAAAACTTGACGCAACGATATAGCTGAAAAATTGCTGTATGTTAAGCACTCTGCAAACAAATAATCATTAATACCCAGTATGGGTTAAATCCTATTTGCAGTTTCTGAAAAGGTAGTTTAGCATTTTCACATAGATCCTGAGTTAAATTAGATAGAAAGATAATGCTAGCAGAGGACAGGTCTAAAAATTTAAGTATAGACTTAGTCATCTTTGCAGTTTACGAGAAAAGTGCATTTAAATATTTTCCCCTTGGGGTCCTATTTGAACATATTTTGTGGGGGCGACAATTTTGAATTTCCGATTGGAGTAAAAAGATATGCTTAAAAGAGAACTATTTTATTAATCCTGCTGAGAGAAGTAAGTTTATATATGTATATATATATTCTATTTTGAACTAAAGCTCTGCGGTGTAAGCCATTTTTGAATTTCTGATCAGAACCCAACACATACACTTTATACAGGAGTATCCGATAAATATGACTAATGTTGTGTCTTTAAATAGATTTTCAATGTCTGGAAATAATACATTTGGACATTTTTCAGTATTGTCAGACAGTCTAAACGTTTGATTTCAAATAGTGCTTTCAAAACAGAAAATTTAAAAATGAATGTACATTCTATTTCGACACAGACGAAGGGATAACAATATTCACGCGAGTTAAGAACTAGATTTTCTGCTTCTTGGACATTAGAAAAGGCGCCATCACCGATGATTTTACCATTTAAAGCTTACACAGTGAAAACCAACGACCTTCTACAGGAAAACTTGTACTCCTTGTCTGTAATGATGGAGTTAAGTTTGTTTGTTTGTTTGTTTGATGTTTAACGCAACTTTTAGCAATTTTTAGCTATAGCAGGGCGTCCAGTTTTTATTGGGGGAGGGAGCCGGAAAACCCCCGACCTGCGGTAGGAAAACTGGCAATCCTTGTCAATTAAGATTGGAGTCGAGTACACTTTGCCCGCAGTGAGAATCGAACCCGCAATCTCAGTGTTGACAGACCACGTGATCAATAGTAAACGAACTACCTTAACCACTCGGCCACCGAGGCCCCTGATGGAGTTAAGCACACTCTCCCCAAAGAGAGGCTAGAACTCGAAACTCGAACAAATTTAACTACTCCTCAAGGGCATAACTCTCATCGATAGTCACGCCCAAGTAGTAATGTGTTAAAAAAAGTGTAAACTATTAGAAGTAAAGACGTAGTATCTTCACCTTGGGACAGGGTCTGAAAAATTGTCTTATTGTCAAAGTATTATTAATGATCTTGACCTGTAACTCTGAACATTGTCATCGAAATAACTCGAAATTCGTTAAAAAATAAAATAAAATTTATATCCAGAAATATGTTTTTCGCGTTAAAACACAACTTTATTGTGTTTTGACTGAACAGATTTGACGACTCATTAAGAGTCATAACTCCCATACACGGTTACGGTAAAGTCGTGAATGGCTGTATCATTAAACTGTTTGTCATAATGACGTATTGGCGATCTTTAGATTTTACCTTAAACTAGTTATCAACCATATTTAACGAGGATCAGGTAAAACACATAAACTTCCGGTATTGAAAAGTTACCTCTAGTTTATATAGTCCTTAGCAACCAAAACTTTGGGATTCAGGATAACATTCGCTATCGCTATAGTCGATTCCTTGTTTAAGAAATCGTCTGTTATCGAGCCCATAGTAACATAAATTACATAGGACATTGGAAATACTTCCTAATTGTTTGTGAACAACTAGCCTTTTCATTCTTTGTTTTCTTCTAACTTTTCAAAACCAAAGATGTTTAAAATATACGCGACATATCATTTTGGTGTTTCGCGAAAAGTGTTTGACAGTGGAAGTCGGTTTAAGATACTAGGTTATCCTGTGGAAATTGAAATATTTTTCTTTGCGGAGTTATCTTACCAAACACTGAAATCTTTGGTCTTGTTTAATATCGGGAAAATGTAATTCTCATATGACATGCTTTAAAGGCTATGAGACCACAACTGTGGTAGAAAAATAATTTATCTAGGAGGAACTCGAGCCGATGTGGGCGTGTTTTAAATGGCTGTTCCAATTACAAAACTGTAACTCCCACTGGAAAGCTATTGCGTATGACGTATAAATCTTATAAATAGCGACACGCGCTATCACGCGCTATCATTATCCGTTGCAAAATATTGTGTGTTACATTGACGGAACATCCAGTTTATGGCGGAAATGATGTTTTCTATAGGTACGAAAATATTATAAATGTACCGTAATTGTCTTATTAGAATAGAAATAATTCACGCAGGCTGTGGTTTATCATTGTTTTACAACGGGATGACAATTTATGTCGTTATTTTATCCCTCGCTGTCGCTCGCGATAAAATAAATGGTCACCCCGTTGTAAAACAATGATAAACCACAGCCTGTGTGAATTATTTCTTAATTGATGCATGAAATCTGATGGGGGTAAATGTATAGGGACTGATGAGACAACTTTATTGCATATTATTAGGAAGGGCGTATTCGATTAACTGCTCTTGAAATATTTGACGACTCTGTTAATGGTCAAAACTCACAAACCTAAA
Organism: Limnoperna fortunei; assembly: GCA_944474755.1. Taxonomy (NCBI): domain Eukaryota; kingdom Metazoa; phylum Mollusca; class Bivalvia; order Mytilida; family Modiolidae; genus Limnoperna; species Limnoperna fortunei. The sequence continues at coordinate 48,203,189 of OX104116.1, forward strand.
GTGGTAAACTTCTAGTATGTTCATCTGAAGATTTCAAATGAAAAATGGCTTAAACTTGTACATTTTCGGTTTTAAATGACAAAAGTCCCCAGCAATCAATATTTTCGAGTCCATGTTTTCTGGTTTGTTTAGCTGTTTGCTGTTATTGACAACATTTTCTGCATTTTTTGACATTAAATTGTACAACCAGTTGACATAAGTCGTCAGCAACCATGTATTTGGGTTTAAAACGACATTTTCTATCAAGACATTAACTTCTTTTCTTGAAAAGTCACATCCGTTTTACTAAAGTCCGTAGCACCTTATATTCTCAAGAAAGGACATATATACTTTCAAAAAGGTTATTCCGCTTATAAAAGGGCTTAGCAACTATATGGTTTCAGGTTTAAAACAACAGAAGAAGAAAATTTATCTTCTCGCATGAATCTGAAATAGACCTTCTTATTGTTCTTAAACAATAGCTACTACTACTACTACTACTACTACTAATAAGTATAATAATAATAATAACAATAATAATCGTAATAATAATAATGACAATACTACTTACTTGGGTAATTCAGCTAGGTACACTAATTACTTCATTAAGGCCCTCAATCTACAAAAGGTTTCCTTTTAAAGTATTCCTTACAGGGTATGGGTTGGTTTTTCAAAAAAAAAAATTTTACTGCGATAATTTGGAGCCTCATTTTTCAAGCATTTGAAAGTAAGAAGATATTTGTGATGTTTAATTCTTTTTTTTTAACTTTCATCCAGCCAAAATATTCAAATTAAGGCTCTGAAGGTGCTAATGGATCAGTATCTATAACAAGTCGTTCAGCTCTTTTTGAAGTTTTTAAATTCGGTTAAATCGTTCATTATTACAGCTGCCCCATATTTAACAACAGTAGTCTATTAGGGGTAGAATATATCAATTGTAAAATAGCTTCCGTATTTCAATATTTAAAAAAATTGATTTTTCAAAGGAGCTAAATTATGGATGAAATTTTAGAACAGACTACGTCTACCTGACTGGACAAACTTAGATGTGGGTCTACTTTGATTAATAAAAAAAATTCCATCTAGAATTTTGTAGAATATCAGAAAAAATGTCAGGCAATGTTCATGCTCTTAAGAGAAAAGTTTGTGTCTAGTTCCAATTATCATACATTTTGTTTTATTTGAATGTATGTACATGTTACTATAATGACACCATTGTTCTTTACAATTTAAATCTTGTTGTACTTTGACTTGTACCTCTTTGATATTTGAACCTAAATTGTGAATAGTTGAGTCATCAGCATACATGTCAGTTTGAAAATTTTTAATACACAAATGGATATAATTTATATATATTAAGAATAAAAGCGGGTCCAGTATGGAACATTGAGGTACACAATTTTTTTTTGGCGGAAATCTGATTAAGTATTTCCAATTAATTTTGACTGGTTGTGTTTTACCGTGAAGATGGGGCCTCGGTAGCCGAGTGGTTAAGGTAGTTCGTCTACTATTGATCACGTGATCTGTCCAAGGTTGCGGGTTCGAGTCTCACTGCGCTCAGGGCGTTCTCTACTCCAATTTTAATTGATAGGGATTGCCAGTTTTCCTACCGAAGGTTGGGGTTTTTTTCCTGGTACTCTGGCTTCCTCCCCAATTAAAACTTGGGCGCTATGGTATTGCTAAAAATTGCTGAAAGTGGCGTTAAAATATTATACAAACAAACAAACTTCCGTGAAGATAGAATTTGAAAAGTGCAATAATGTTTGATCAAACCCATATATTTTTAGTTTACTACATAAAATTTTATATTCAACAAAATCAAATGTTTTCTTAAAATATTACAGGTACAGATTTATGTTTCTATTATTAATGTCTTGAAGCCGTTTGTCGATTATATTTATAAGGGCAGTTTGACAAGAATGATTCGGTATGAAACCAGATTTGGCAAGGTGTAAGAGGGGTAATTCTTTAAGAAATGTATATATATGCTGTGATAAATCCTATTTTTATCAGCCTAGTTATTGTTGGCCACACAGAAATAGTCTATAGTTCGAGGATAACATAAATAATGGTGTTACTTTGGCATTTTTACATTTCAGGATAGGTACCGACTTGTACCAGTATCTATAATTCTATTTAAGATATATGCTAAGGATGTGGCAGTTATGTGGGCACTTATTTTAAGTATTCTTGGCCCAATGTTATCAGTTTTATGGGACTTGTTTGCATCTAATTTTGTTATTTCATTGAAAATTGTATTTATTTCAACTGGAGAAATTGAGAATTTTTGGGAGTCTCATTTTTACAAAGTTTCTTCATTTATGGAAGTTAGTGCATTTACCTGTATTTAAAATATTTGTGTAATTTTTAAGGTTTTGAACACAGGAAATATTTTTTTTATTACAAGTGTGTATTTCGTTTGGGTCACAGTCATTGAAAAGTGGTTTTAAAGGGTTCGATGGATTAAGACTGTGAAAACATTTCCATACAATTTTTGGGACTTTAGAATCTTTAATGATTTTACTGTAATATTGTTCTTGCATAGAATCATCCAAAACCTGTATTTGTTTTGTTTTGTTTCTCCAGAAATTTTTCTTCATCTCACAGTCCTAATTAATTGTACCATTCATTTTTCTTGCATATATATTACATGAATGTTGTACCAGTTAGGTTGTCTCTCTACCTTTACCCTCTTAGCTAAAACTGGGGCATTCTTAACTGTGACTTCATTATTAAAAATATGGTATCAGATTTCCACAGCTAATGAGTCATATAGAAATTCTTCTTCAGTAAACATCTTAAAATGTCTATATGTAATTTTAGTATTTGCATGTTTTAATAAGAATTTTCTGGATAATGATCACCTAGTGAATATTGGACAACATGTGATTCCTAAACCATATTTGCATTTGCAACAAGGGCCTCGGTGGCCGAGTGGTTAAGGTACTTCGTCTGGTCTGCCGACACTGAGTAGGGTGTACTCGACTCCAATCTAAATTTACAAGGATTGCCAGTTTTCCTACCGCAGGTCGCGGGTTTTCTCCAGGTACTCCGGCTTCCTCCCCCAATAAAACTGGACGCCATAATATAGCTGAAAAATTGCTGAAAATGGCATTAAACATCTTTCAAACAAACAAACAAACATTTGCAACATACATAAGATCTATCAAAGTAATTCTAGTGGGTTCGTGAATTATTTTATGTAGGTGATATGTTTCCAAACAAATTAACCGTTTTTGAGGTGGTTTGATTGGTGGTAAAAAGTCCATATGGAAATATCCAGAAAGGGTAACATCAAAATGTAAGTAATTTGCATTGGTTAAAATTTATTTCAAATTTATCAATCCAGCTTATTGTTGATATTAGTTGTCTGTAAACGTAACAGGAAAGACTTATGTGATGGTTTAACTTCAAACCGCATTATTTCAATATCACTAATATCGAGTTCAGTTTTTATACAAATGATATGTTTTCTTTGCAGTAAATACCCAGGAATTTGTAATGTTTCATTTAGTTTTGTTTCATTAAGGAATGTCTCACAGAAACCAATTATTTCTGGTGTATATTTTTAGTAAAAAGAAGATTGTATTTGATTTTATCAAGCTTACTTTCCAATCTGTTTATGTTGTGAGAACAGATTTTGGTACTTTTATGTTTGTTAAAGTTATAAATATTTAGTGTTTTTACGTTTGCATTCAGTGGTAGTTGGATGTTTTCAAACAGAAGAGGTCCACGATAAAACATCATGTAAAAAGATAAGTCTCTGGGTCTCCTTTTAAAGGTGAAATGTAATGACCTATATGATGGGTTTTGGCGACACTGCTTCTCCTATGGCGGTAGAAAGGACGAAATTCTTTAATACAAGCTTGCTTTGCTAGATCAACAATATAAAATTGTGCTGGTTAGATATTTTGAAGGTTCGTACTTTTGTGTAACTTTACATTCAACAATTTGACTGCGACAGTATTTGGTCTTTAAGTATCTAAAAATGCTAAAACATCGTTTTGCGTATAAAGTGTTTTCTGATTTTTAAAAGTGTTTACGATCAATCACCCATTCACACAAATTCTTATACAAGCAGTAAATGTTTTATTTGGAATTAATTTATTTGGTCTGTTGTAGTTAGTTTAATCAAAATCTTGACCATATGTAGCTTCTGCAATTTTAATTTAATGTATTTTTAACATATAGATAGGGCACGTGCTAGAAAAGGTAACAGATTTTACTTGCCATAAAACATAAAAAGTATTTTAAGAAATTGAGGATATACGATACTCATTAGAAAATATTCAATAAATTTACTGTATAATTTTGGGTTTTATAAATCCGTTATGTTACATTGACCAGTATTACTATAAATGGATAAGAGGTGATAATGGATTTTGTAATGATGAAATTAGAATGGGTTGACCCGCCCCTCTGCATTCATCATGACGGACATTAAAGGTGTTACAGACTTTTGCATAAAGTGCGTCAGATGGCCAAGCGTAACTATAAGGACCATTAACTGTCGCAACAAAAGGCAAAATAATTGCATGTCAGAGTTTGCACAAAAGGGTATTATATGAAAATTTATTGTATTGTAAACTGACCGCGCTTCCTTGTAAGTTGGTGTATGTGCCTTATTGCACCGATTTTTTTTGCTACATTTGCAGGTTAGTGTACGAGGTTGATAATTTTGCACCGGTCATTAATGTCAGAATGATTTTTTTATCACGCGTTCGTATTTTCTAATGAAAACTTACACCAGTTAGTGAAGTATTAAAGTAAGAATTTATGAGATGTAGATTACAGAGCAAAGATATCCGAGAAGCCATAACAATGGCTTGCCAGGTTCGTTATTGACAGTTAAAACCTCTATATATCGTTATCATTCCTAAACTGTTTACAATTAATATTCATTAACAAGTTACTCTTGTATTTTCATCGCAAAGGTCTTTGATCTAGTTATTTTTATGATGGGTTTTCACGACCTTTGGAGCAGGTAAAAGTGGGCTGTAAATAATTGTCAAAGTCTCGGAACTAGAGACTCCTCAAACCTGCGATAAAGATCATTTCACGATATTTAAATAAAGATGACTTTATGATCGTCGCTTCTAAATTATAACAATTTTTATTTTTAATTTGCAATAAAATTCTGAAATGTACACGAAAATTATTTTATTATGGTCTGTGTTTAGCAATATAACGAGGAATACGACAATTTCTTTACGCGAATTCCATTTTAAGAGTTGTTATTCACAAATAAAGGATGTGTTATAGCTAGACAAAACAATAAAATACTCATAAACAGTCTAACGAAAGGCTTTTAAAAAGCAAAGTTATAAAAAGGCGGTGAGCAGTCTTATAATATCAATAAAGCAATATGATAATGTATTTACCTCATTATCAGTACATTTCAGTATTTTATGAGGAATTAAACGGTAATTATATCTTGAAAGCAGAACGGCAACTTGTATATCTAAGGCATACTAGGTAACATTGACATTTTCAGTTTGTCATATTTTCGAGAGTTGTCTGGTATATCTCGTAGTTAAATTGAATTAAATGTGTGGTGTCATCTTAAATTTTTTTAAATAATAGAATTGCCTCACAAAATACACTAACGCATTAAAATCATTTTTATTCAGTTTCCTTCGAGGTTTAACCAAGATGATGATTTCATACAAACCTTGAAATTATCAAGATTATTAACGAGTTGTAATTAACTGTCTGTCAGGATCAAATAGTGGACGTAGGGAAATAGATTTAGAATACTGAAAGAACAAATTCGTATAACTTGGATTGAACTTTTAAAATCCTGGTGTATAATTCTATGCCAGCATCTGATGTGATGATATAAACTTTATGATGAAACTATATGTATATATCAACGGAAAAGCATAGGACTGTAGATCAGTAATCTACGGTAAACAAATGTCTATGTAGAATTACGGGTCGTTTTATTTTATTTCATTTTTTTTATTTCATGATCATACATCGCGTTTATCATATACGTAAAATGACAAAAACTTTTTATTTGTTTTTGTCATTTGTTGTAAAAACACTGATCAAACCTGTTGGTCAGGCGCCGCGATATATTTGTGCAATATTTAAAGTGTAACGTGTTTTCGCTTTGATTTTGTATCGTATTACACGCTTCTTGTGAGTGTCACATTTCACGCGACTTAATATTGTTTCAAAGTTTGATCTGAACCTATATATAGAGCTCAGTCATAAATTTCTAGGTGACATATTCTCTTAACTCTTACTCTTAAATGGTGAGGAGAGCAGCAATTCAGACAACTCTAGAACGCTTTCTGAATATAACACATGTACACCTCATCCGCATTTTTCGTAATCGATTAGATCTGATTGCAACTGTACATAATGCTACATCTCTGAGCATTGTCTTCCTGATGATGCTCAACGTTCCTCCTCCCCTCCAACTTAAGCTCTTTTTATTATACCCCCTCGGTAGGAAGGTATATAGTGATGGGGGTGTCCGTCCGACCTTTACACTTTCTCTTATCCGCAACTCCTCCTTCACTACTGAGTGAAATTAGATACATTTTGATCCGATGATTTGTGTGTTTCCTATAGAAAAACATAAACTTTGCCATTGACACAAAGGGTACCCATCTCTTATCTGCAACTCCACCTACAGACTTAATGGAATTAGACGAAACTTTCACCGAATCTTTGTCACATAGTCCCATTGTGCACCTAAAATATAACTTTTGACCGGAATAATTTTTAGGGTTTCCTATAGCAAAACATGGACTTTGTCATTTATGTAATGGAGTGCCCATCTCTTATTCACAACTCCACCTACACCACTGAATGGAACTTGATGAAACTTTCACAGAATCTTTCTCACACAGTCCCATTGTGCGCCTGATATTTAACATTTTGATCAGATTAATATCTGGGATGTTTTGAAAAATTGGGATCGAGGTATCAATTAGTGAGCGTTGCTAACAGTTTTTCAAGTTTACTTTTATAAGTTTGAATTGTTTTATTTATACCTGATTAAAACTGTCCTTGGTCTTGTTTCATTCATCTCTGCACTTCATAGACCTTACTTGCACAAATCATACTCTTTGTGTATATTTGAAAAAGAATAGGTTAAAATAGGCTAAATTATGTACCAAATACATTTTACTCTAATGGCAGTCAAATTTGAGTTCCCGTTGTCCCATAACTATCCCTCTTTGATTTGTTTGTTTATTAACTTGTTGTCGTCCTAAATAAATTCGAACGTTAAGCAATAAATGATCTCCATGTTGTTATCAGTTTTACTGGGGGGGGGGGGGTCATTTACATTTTCTTGTTGGCATTGAACGTCACTAATTGCTTAACGTTGGTGCCGTGCCATTTAAAATATGTTCATTATAATTGTTTCATTTTGTTTAAACCACAAAGGCATATCACAAATATTCAGATTTTGTTGCAGAATTGCTTCATATTCGCACGAGTTCAATGTATATTCACGACATTCAATAGCGCTCGTTTTATTGTTTAAGAATAAATATGTTTCATGTGTTTAAAACTTAAATAGAAATTACTTGTTAGGAACCTGAAACTCATACGTACTTTGGCTATATACATATATACATTAATTTATTAGACCCGATGTTTAAGTTTTTTTCTTACATTGTCTAAAATATTTAAGATCAAAGGAAATAAATATGATAGATTCTTGAAAACAAATAATAGTAAGAAGAAGTGATAATACTTCTGTTTAAATACAACGTAATAAAATATGATGTCTATTAATATTTCTTAGAAAAGAAAGGAATAATAATGTAATAAGGAAGCCGATATTATTATTCTATAGAAAACATTAAAGAACAGGCGACGAAAGTTTGTTGTTCAATTACCGTTATTTCAAGAATAAGTGAGTATACAAGTGTTTGGTTTCATAATTAATTAATGACAAAATATTATTAAGTATTTATTCGTAATTCTAGACAGTCGGTCACCTGTCTTCCAAAACCAAATGTACCAATATTAAATCATTTTTAGAGGTTGTGTCAAAATTACGTTTTTTCGTGTACAAACTCATTCTGTAATCTCATTTGTTGCTCTGTTAGTTTTACATATGAAATTAATTGTAAATTGATTTACCATAAACACAGTTAAATCAACACTTATTTGTTATGTTTCAATTGATGCGTTGTAGTTGGGTTTTTTTGTGTGAACATTTCTAACAAGAAATTAAAGTTTGTACACAAATATGCACTGAAGGCGAGGTCTGCATCTTATTGAAGTTTAGATTAATTAAAAATGTAAATAAAGGAACTTAGAAGTTCTTTGTATAGTTTTTTTTTCCTTCAGCAGAACTAGCTCAGTAGGTCAGTAGTACTTCAGAGAGAAGCAAAGAACTGGTAGACCATATAGGTTGCAAGTAGTGTATCCTCATACTAACTGGGACTAGAATTTTCGTTCAACATGTGTTGAATTAGAGTGAACATCCTATATAGATGTCGAACTACACAGTTTTTTGTTATTCTGGCCCCTAACTTTAAACAATTAACAAATGATTTACTTTGGTAGTGCTTTAATTTCTCAAGAGTGGTGTTCCGTTCATTGTACTCCGGTTATTCGTTTTCTACAGACTTGTACAATTTCTGGCAAAAATCTTCTATTCTTTATTAAAACTTTTCAGTACAAAATAGTACACAAGAAAAATCAAAAGCATACATTTAAGTACATCTAAAAGAATCTAAAAACAAAACGCTTTTGAAGAGTTCCCTTATTTTGGAATTTCTGAGGATGTTATTTAATTGTGAGGTCAATGTAAAGACGACAGCTTTTTTGTCCGTGTTAATAAGGTTTCGATTACTATCATTGACTGTCAAATTATTTTAAAATGCTTTAATATAGTGATGTCTGCATCTTTCTTGGTATATTGAAATGTATTTTTATAATCTAAACGTTATGCAAATAATATAACGATATGTGTTGATAAACTGTTTTGAAATTGTTGATAAAACAAAGGATATAAATGTGGCACTACGGTACGTATTGAAAATTAATGATTTCAACGGCAATAGCGTTAACATAAATTATAGAGACAAACAAATTACCGGAGCCATGTAAAATCAATCACGTATGCACTTTAAAGATAAATTGAAGACCAATTAATAAGTTTCTTATAGGATTGTGTAATTATATCATTCATCATACTTGTTGATCGTGCCTGTCAGTTTGTAAGAACGAATTTGCACTCAGCGCTGCAAACTTTAGTGAAAAGATACAAAAGAACAGCACTGACATCGGACCGTATGTTTGATGGTAATCGTCTATAATTGAATGCGACCCCTCTAGTTACACTCATTCATAATTAAAATGATACCTATCGAGTACTGAAATGTTTAAATTGTGTTGTTAGGAATAAACAGCAATCAAAGTTATCATTATAGTTATGACAATTTAAACAGATTTTATGTATGTTCAAGTATGTCTTGTAATACTTGTTTAGCCACATATTGTCAGGATTAAAAATTTGTAAATTTGTTATGGTTTAATTATCCTAATATTAACAATATTATTGTGTTGCTGATATCTTGTTAAACATTTCCTCTTCAGTAGTTATTCATTTCTGAAGTCTAACGGGAAAAGAATCAAGTGTAGCAAAATATTATGCCCGAAATACGATAACTAATGGCTACAAAATTCACGATGTTCTTCACTGATTTCATCTATTATATTAGATCTCCTAACCTTTGTGCCTTATCCAATAAAAACACATATGGTAAAACCAAATTTTCGCTTCATTGGGATTTGCATTTGTATTTGTAGGATGTACCAATAATCTTTAGAAAAAGTTATAAATGTTTTCAACGAAATTAAATAATTAAGGACATATACTTCTCCGTCAAATTTATGATGACGTGGCTTTATATACTGTCTTGCAATTTATGCAATTAAAGACACTTAAACCGCCACTTTTACTAATCGCAATAGATGACATTTTAAAATATCATCTGTTACGTACACTCACTGTTTGTTCATACCAAGTACACACGATAGTCACGCAATTACGATTAAGTAGTTTAACGCAAGAAAACAAAAGTTTACATGTTATACACCAGGTTTTCCGCACTGAAACATCATTTTATTTATTAATTCAAACATATTTATCTAAAATTAGTTATATATTTCGTCAAAATCTGAAACATTAACGATTGAATCAACCTGGGTAATACAAGATGAACTACTCATAATGAATGGTATAACCAATTCGCTGAATGACTCGCATTATATGAATGAAATATGACGTCACAATACTTGTAACGTTAGGAAGTATATTTTATTAGAAATGCTTCGTTGAATATCATTTTTTTATTTTAAGCATTCAGTTTTGTTCTGTCTTTTTTATAGTTCTTAATTTTAGATAAGTGTTACATACATTTAAGTGTATATATAACTACCCTTATCACGTCTCGACAGTTGCATACATTCCGCATGACAACTCGACGCTACGAGTCTCGTCATGATACGAATGTACAGACTGTCTCGACGTGATGCACGTAATTGTACCTACACATGTTGTATTTAATGTGTATTTATTGTCATAAATTGATAATACTATATCGGATAAACTTCATTTACAGATCTGTCATTAGTTTCGTGCGTATTACTTTGTCTCTCGGACGATATTACTGTTTTCAAAGCTGAAATGTAAACACTAGTATTGCTGATTTCAACTGCTAATTGCAGCTTCACAACGGAAAACCTCGTGTATAGCATGGAAACATTACTTACCGTGCTATTACCCTGGTTTGTTTCTATAACTTTAGCAAGCTATAAATCCTTCCTTGAGTCTTATGTCAAAACGCTTAATAAAGAAGGTCGACTTAACGGCGACTTCACTGCCATCTGCAGTGTTTATAATGCTGTTTTAGGGTCATTTATTCTTTGTCGCTCTATTGTTTTTGTTCTATGTTATAATATATGAACGAATGGTTAAACAGAACATGATAGGTATTTCATAATACGTCAACGATTATCTGTCTCTGTATAATTTGAAATCTGGTTTTCTGTGATTTCTGTGACAACGTTACTCCGGCATCTTGATTGCAGATATATATTGGTCAAATTAGTTTGTAACTAATTTACTTCATTTGAAGTTTATTGTCATTGTTTTTTTTACTTTTTTTCTCTTAGGACATTTTAACATGTTTATGTATAATGTACATATAATTATTCTGTATCATTAGGCCAAACGAAAACCTTTTTAAAGCTTACAAACAAACTTGACGAACAATTTTCGCTTCTTGTTTTACTGTTTTTTTTTTTTTTGCTTTCGCTTCTGAGGTCTTTCTTTGGGTCTATTGTTGATTGAATTGTTGTTCTTTCACATAAGATCCGTTTTTATTGTGCTGTGTCTCATCCTTCTGTTTATTTGTTGTGGTTGTTTTGTTTGTTCGTTTGTACTTGTCTGTCATTGTTTTTTCCTGGACTTTACTTTGAAGTTTTTATGTTCATTCACAGATTTCTATGTCATAAGATTATCCTGTTCTTCCGCTGATGTTTGACTTTACCATATAATAGGTTTGTAATAAAGAAAAGACAGTTGCCTCTGTTTAATGCCGATTTTATATTTCTATACCTTTATACTTTTCAGCAATTATTTTTGCTTCTTGTTTTATGGACACAATATTGTCTACTTGTATCTTTGTTATTCTTGATATGTTCAAATGTTTATGTGGTATGCATGCTGTTGATCGAATATTTGTTCGTCTATTACTAAGGGTATATATATCCATTGTTTATCCGCAACTTCTATACCACTTTATGGAACAGATTTAAACTTTCACCGACTTTTTTCCGCAGCTTCATCTATTAATGGAATTTCACGAGTCTTTCACAAAATCTTTGTGACATAGTGCCATTGTGCACCTGATATTTTACATTTTGATCGGAATGATATTTTGGGATAACCACAGCAAAACAAGGACTTTGCGAAAGCGGGAATATCAATAAGTGAACTCTGCTCACAATTTTGTTTGTTTTATTTGTCTTTAATTGAATGGGCAGGCATACATAATTGTGATTCTATTAAAAAAAGTTTTGAAATTTATAATTACCCAGCTATATTACAACGTTAAATGGACAATTCTCTTTTGTTTGAAATTAATTTTTTTCGAAATCGTAGGGCATGTCTTATATTGAAAATACAAACACAAGAAATCTGCATGTGATAAAAACCCATATATATTAAAGTCATGCACTCAGGCAACGTATTAAGATAAGAAAGGTCAAAATGTAGATCAAAAATATTTGAGTATACGTACAACCTTTTGTTTAAAACTACATTATGGTCTGCAGGTTAAAACGTACAAGAAATATTGCCGTTTTGACGTAAGTCAAGGTACGATTACAAATCTAGATTTAGGCAAACCTATACCACACGAAACTAAAACTAAAAACACAAAATTAAAAAGTTAGTAACTCTAACACAATAAAAACCATTGGTTTACGCAAGTGCTCCGGACGAGTAAGCTGTGCCTGCTTCTAATAAGACACCTGTCAAATTACTTATTGTCATATCTAGGAAAGTCCCGGAGTAAAACAGATTACTTTTGACTCAGCAAAAATGTCTGATGGTATTTGAGACATTAATTTCCCATAATGATCAATGGTGATACCCATAGAACTTCTGAAGGGATTACATAAACCTAAGCACAATAAACTATTGTGTGTTACTAAGTAGTGATTTAGGTAAAGAATGAATAGATTATTACATGACCATTTCCATATTGTAACTTTGTTACGGTTTCAGTTGTGTTATTTATTTCTCCCAAACGAAGTTGTAGATGACATGTTTTTTGGTCCGGTTTCTGCTTCTTCCTCTTCTTTTTTCTTAACCTTGTTTGTTTTGTTTTTTGTTTTTTTTTTTGTGGGGGGGGGGGGTGGTGGTGGTTGTCAAAATACGGAAAGCCTGGCTGCAACTGTAGTTGGTAAAGTGTTTGTTAACTTGTTCTCGTCCTGATTATAGCTGAAATACCGCGCGCAGGGCGTAAAGCAAACATCCAATCAATCAATCCCTTCAAACTTTTCAGCTCGTTTGTTGGAGATGTGACGTGCGATCGACACAAAACTTTCTTGGTATGTTGGGGCTGACCTCAAGTTGTGTAATAAACTTTAAAAATGTTCAAACTCAATCGGGGCTTCTTTTGGAAGACCTTGTGATGGCATCCCAACGCTCTGAATTCTTGTTATTAGTTAATGTTCTACTTGTTTTAGTTATTATTTTTTTTTATTGTTTTAGTTATTATTTTTTTTTATTGTTTTAAACAACTCTTTCACCAAAGAGACAAAAAGCAAAATAGACAATCAAATGTGATTTAAATTACATGTCAAATTTCGTAAAAATTATAAACGTATTGTTAATTGGCTCTATTTATATTTCATGTTTTGCAATTCTTCTGTGCACAGCTGAGCAAAACACTTGATAGGACGTAGGCCGTGAACGCTTTGTGAAGCAAATGCTAGTTAGATAACGGTCTCAAGTGTTTTTGGCGGCCTACTGCAGAGTTAAATAGAATTATATTTTTTCTATTTCTGACGTTGCTATGATTATGTTTTTTTGTAAATCGTAAATCATTTTATAGATTAAAAAATAACCATTTTGTATTTATTCACGGCTATCATATATCAAAGAATACATTTTGATACCACGTCGAGAACAACGTTTGGTGAGAAAAAGATAAACTATATATCATATTTTCTGGTAATAAAACATGCGTCTGCATAAGTGTTAAAAGCCAGGATGAAGTTCTGATTGGGTAAACTGATAGAAGTAAATTACCTTTCAAATACTTATTTTAGTTTTAAAGCTATAACGTGTTGTACTACTCTATCTAACTAATCTTGTTTTCTCAAGAGCTAATATAATGCTCATATATATGAAAAACGGGAAGCACTGACTGAACTTCGGAATCCGTTTTTGTAATGAATGCACGTGTGTGTAAGCGATATAAGTATTATTTATATACATATTAATAAACATAAATTCAAAGCTGAACATATATTAAATAACTGATTTAACAATAAACTATCATGGTATCAGAGTGAAGTTGAGAAAATTATAGCTTTCTTTTTGCGTATGTTCTGGCCTTTGCGACCTAAACAATTGTTTAGTTAGTCATTAAAATTTATCTCAAATTCTGACGAGGAAAAGTATTACAATAGTTATTATATTTTGCCGATAAATATGTCAATTTTAAAATTGTTTTATTAAACTGGTCTCCATGAAAATATCATATTATATGTAGGAATGCGAAAATTTATTTTTAATTATGTAAAATATAAACTTTTTTAATAATCTTTATTAATATAATTTTTTGAAAGTTTCGTGTTTTAAGCAAAGTTTATGTCGCAAGTTCTGCTACATCTTCATTTACACAAATTAAATTGGCATGAAATTGTATACATTGGTGAATTTAACGTCATGTTTTATATAGAGACATTCTAAATATAACATGGCCTATAAAGAAACTAACTATTAAAACGTAAACCTTTTCTAGTTCTATCCTCGAAAAAATGGAAACAATTTATCTTAAACATTGGATAAAAAGAAAAGTCTTGTTTTTTTTGTTTAAAAAAACAGATTATTTTGAAGTTAATCAAAAGGTCAGCAAGTTTTTGTCAAGAGATTATAACCGCATGGAAACAGTTATGTTAAAGACTTTATGGAATGCACACAAAAAATAATTTTCTTAACTCATTTCTGAGTTTTTCTGTCAAATAAAAGAAGAATTCTGTATATAACTCATATGCCAAATATGTTCTTTGTAATTTAAACCATGATACGTTTAGGAAATATTGGGCACATGCGCCAAATTGTTGCCTAAAACAAGTTAAATGTAAATTTGATTTCTTTTATTGTAGTACTAACTTTCGGACGCGCTAACCATTCAAACAATCAATTCATGAACAAATGTTATTCATTTGAAGCCATCTTATTTCTAAATAATAACATGACAAAACAACAAATCCATTAAAAATAACAAAGATTTTAGTCTCTATATTACTATGTAAAGTTCACATAAGTATTTAAACAATTTACTTTCTTAGCATTAAAACTAATTGATTTACGAACGATTATTCTAAATAGTTTTATAGTATTCACAAGTTTAATTAGTTTTTTATGAGTTGTGTTGGTTTCGCAACATCTGGATTACTGATCACAATATAGTCTTCTTGAATGACAGAATATAACATTGCTTGATAGATTGGTTGTTGTGTTTTTGAAATCCTATGCTTTTTATCAGACCGAAGTCTTTTGAAGCACATAGGCGGTCCAAACAAGATGGTAATTGAAAGACGCCAGAAAAGCAAAAATGCTCAATGATCACTTTGAGACGCAATGTGGATATTTCATTAAAAATTAAATGAAGCAATGAATTGTTCTCTTGGCGTAATATAGATGATTTCGACTCTGTCATTATAAGAGCCGAGGCAGACGTAATATCAATATTTAGCTCTGAAATTACCCTATAAATACTATTTTCTTGCGTAATTGGAGAAGTTTAAAGAAAAAATCACAGGTTTAAGATGCTGAATGATGGAAAATGCTTTAAGGTCAATTAGACAAATTTTAGATTTTCATTGCAGCGTAAATGCACCAAAATACAAAGAGACGATTTGTGGTAATGATACTGTATTTATAACAACAGCAAACAAACAACTCTGTACTTTACTCATCCATTAAAACTATATATTTTACCTTTACAATTCGTTATCAATTTAATAGTATATAATTATTTCCCTGTCTAAAAATATAGTAATTGAAATTTAATTGCAGAATATGTTCCAATTTTTCATTGTTTGGTTTAAATGAGGCACACGTGTTGTTTGTCTGGCCTCTTTGATGCTGTTAAAAACTGTTTGTTCACACTGCGCGTGTGAATCTATTAATTTCATGTGTATAGTTTTGTAAACTGGATAAAAGTTATTGCTATTCCTCCTTATGATACAATATTTAAACTTTAACAATCATTCTCTTTAGGCATTATTGGTTTGTTAACCATTCAAGAATCTATCGGTTTATTTAATGTCAATTAGTGATTCAAATAAATATCTAAACTTTTGCTTGTAAATTATATTATTATGACTACACTTATCTAACCAACAAACAACAAATTAATCATTTTATCCAAGGAAATAAAAAGTGTATTTCCAATTTACACATTTACAATCGCACTAAAAACATTCCCATTTATTGACTATTAGCAAGAGAACACTATTATATTATATTATATTATATTATATTATATTATATTATATTATATTATATTATATTATATTATATTATATTATATTATATTATATTATATTATATTATATTATATTATATTATATTATATTATATTATATTATATTATATTATATTATATTATATTATATTATATTATATTATATTATATTATATTATATTATATTATATTATATTATATTATATTATATTATATTATATTATATTATATTATATTATATTATATTATATTATATTATATTATATTACATTACATTACATTATGTGTATAAGAAGGAAAAATACACAATAATAACGTTATTTTCAGCAACAATTACAAACTTTAGAAACAAAGATTTAGGCTTCTAATTGGGTTTAATAGTAAAAACACATGTATAATTCAACAGCTGTGTTGACTGTGCTTATTAGTTTCTAGTTTTAAAGGGTTACAACAGTTCTACCCACAAGACGACAAAAATATGCATATTAATTTACATATTAACGAGCTTGCCCCTGTAAAAAAAGGCTAACCTGTTCTACAGTTTTTAAGTAATCGATAGCTTACACAAAGGCATGTTATTGATTCTAATCCAGAGTGCAGCTAAGGTCTTATATCACGGCAATCAAATACGGCATAACAAGGTCTCAATTGTAATTTATGTAATGAGATATAAGGCAAGTTGGTTCCTTAAACGCTTTACACTCGTATACAAGCTCTAAATCAACGCATTATTATATGTCAGGGTGCAATCTAATTATTCATAAAGTTAATTGTACTTATTTTCATTTGATTTCAGTTAGTTTTATAACATTAGGTTTTTATTTTTTAATAAGAAATTACACTCATTACAAATATGTTTGCATGCAAATTTAAAGTACTGTTCCTTATAAGCATCCCACAAAAAAGAATTCTTAATGCAATGTATTATTGTCAGTTATCAGACAAGTATTTTTAGAAGTAGTTCAGAAGGACTCGATCAATAATTAATTAAAATTCTAATAATGAAAATAAATACTGTTATAATAATTATAAACAAAAATGTGTTCAAAGTACGAACATGTAATTTTTATATTTATTGTCAACGGAAAATTCTTATAATAGTTAATACTTTGTCAGAAAATGAAATATAAAATATAAATCACTAATAATAGTGCATTACTGTTTATATGATTAAAACTTCAAGTACGACAGAATGGTATTTACCCCTCCAAAATACCGTATTGTACGCCAGAATGGTATTTACCCTTCCAAAATACCGTATTGTACGCCAGAATGGTATTTACCCCTCCAAAATACCGTATTGTACGCCAGAATGGTATTTACCCTTCCAAAATACCGTATTGTACGCCAGAATGGTATTTACCCTTCCAAAATACCGTATTGTACGCCAGAATGGTATTTACCCCTCCAAAATACCGTATTGTACGCCAGAATGGTATTTACCCCTCCAAAATACCGTATTGTACGCCAGAATGGTATTTACCCTTCCAAAATACCGTATTGTACGCCAGAATGGTATTTACCCTTCCAAAATACCGTATTGTACGCCAGAATGGTATTTACCCTTCCAAAATACCGTATTGTACGCCAGAATGGTATTTACCCTTCCAAAATACCGTATTGTACGCCAGAATGGTATTTACCCTTCCAAAATACCGTATTGTACGCCAGAATGGTATTTACCCTTCCAAAATACCGTATTGACTAGTTAATATCACATTTTGGTCTGGTTAGTCAAAAAGGTATAACTACGGCAAGTTTATAAATTCAGTATTGTTCTAGGTTTTGATCCTAATTCGACTAAACTTGAATTTTAACTTTATTGACAACACTCGGCACTATACAGTGTAACATAAGTACAATATAATGCTTTCAGTATTATACAATACTTTATTGCATAATAAATCCCAAGAGGTTAAGCATACATAAACATACAAAAACAATGAACATGTTACTGTACATATAAAACCTAAGATAATATAGTATTTACAAATATGTATGAATTTGACCAATGTGGATCTCATTGTCGCAACTCAAATGATTGCTTTACAAAATCAACAGCCATGGGCAAAACATCCATATTTGGGTTAAGAACAAAAATTAATTTATCAATCGCATCAAGCTGGTTAATATTAACATATTTTGTTTGTATAAAATCAATAAATGTTCTTCTTATATTATTATTAACTTGACAATGAAAATGGAAATGAGCTTCATCATCAATTATTTTGCATGATTTACAGAGCCTTTGTTCTCTTGGTATATTCTTGTATCTACCAAGTTCAATCTCTAAGTTATGGTCACTAATACGTAGTTTGGTAAGTATTATTCTACTGTTAATACAATTTAATGACTTTGATATAACTTTGATATATCATAATTTTTCAGGCAGAGAAAATGTAATATTCACCACGCCGTTAGGCAATTTTAGTACTGTTGCAATTTGTTTGTTTGTTTTATGATGTTTAACGCCAATTTCAGCAATTTTTCAGCTATATCATGGCGTCCAGTTTTTATTCGGGGAGGAAACCGGAGTACCCGGAGAAAACCCCCGACCTGCGGTAGGAAAACTGGCAATCCTTGTCAATTAGGATTGGAGTCGAGTACACCCTGCCTGCAGTGAGAATCGAACCCGCAATCTCAGTGTTGACAGACCACGTGATCAACAGTAGACGAACTACCTTGACCACTCGGCCACCGAGGCCCCTGTTGCGATTTAAAGTGACCCGAAAGTTGTTGTTAGACAGATCAAAAACATGCAAAATTTTATTCATGTAATAAAGTAAAAAAAACACAAGGAAATATACTGAACAAGAGGCGAATGGCAAGGAAGATTACAAATCCGGTTTACAATGAACATATACAATACAAAACAAAAACCCCAAACACAAAAACAGCAAGTAAGTAATCCTAACCCAATAAAAAACTATGGGTCAAACTGTAGCTCCGGAGGAGTGAAATATCAACAGATTGACTGATTTCATCTTCAGTTTATTTATAATCCGATTTATTGATGACGAAGTCAGTTCTGACATTGGCTTATTACAGGTATGTTATATCGCCTCATTCGGTTTTTCTTGAACAAGCAGCAGTTAATAAGATCTAAAAGACCGAGTTTAGCTGCATAAGGGTGGTGGTGTAAGTGTCGAAAAACTTTTAGTATCGACATCTTTACCACCCCTGGAATATACTTTCTGCACAAGTAAAAAATGCATATTAAACAATGTTAAAACAATTTACTTCGTCGAGCTTGGAGTAAGCACATATCTCTATATATCTCTATATATTAATATAATAATAATACAATAATAATCTGATATGTTTAATATGTCACAAGATTTCTTATATAAACAAAGAGTTTGCACTATATTTATTAGTCCAGCGTACAAAGAGAAGAATGCGTTGTCTCTAACCATTTCTCAGTCTAAAGTGGTGTAGATTTTAAAAACAGCTTGTTTAACCGTGTTGCTAAAATAGACATACAAGTTTCTGATTTTTTTCCGTTACCCGAAACTACAACATCGTTTGAGTTCGAGGTTGACATAACAACTAATTCACTCGATTAAAAGCTATAATTGTGAAATATATCTCACCGTATCTATTCAGTGGGTTCCTGAACCATGAGCCAAAACGAGGTTAATATAATACTAAGTATTTTTAATACATGTTAACATTCAATTTTAATGCTGTCAAATTGTTGCTTATACTCAGAGAGATTCGATCTGACAATGTAGAGACACTAAGGCACCTATTTCCATGCGTATTTATGTTTAACGCCATAAAATACTCATGTAAATCCGCGATAAACAATAACTGATGTGAATCTAGCGACAAAGTGCATGTGTATGATCCTGTGACCATTTGTTTTAGGTACCAATTCAAACATTGCTTTAAAGATTAATGTATCAATTCAATAAAAGCAAGTAGTTTTTGTGAAATTTTTAATTAAATTATAAAGATAATAAGTCAGTGAATGACGATGATTTTTAATGGCTGCTCAAACTTAAGCAAATTTGATCTTCATGGAGGTGTTGGGATATTTCATTTCACTTTTTACTTGCACTAAATTTTTTCAAATTGTGACGTTTCAGACCCAAATAATTGCCGTCAAAGGTACCACTTGCATATAGAAAACGAGTGGTTACTGTTAGTGTAAAATTACCACAATGTTAATAGTGATGGATAAATCGTAGAAACAAGACTAAATTACTAAATGTCTTTTATCCAGTGACCATGACAAAGAAACATAATGTACACCTCTTTGATAAAAAAAAATAATTTTCCTCTTCCTTTATAGCGTCATATAATTTAAGATGCAATCTCTGATGTTGCATTATATCATTTAATTATTATGTCACAATTTATTTTATATGAATCTCACCATATTATTTTTTATAGCAATATTTTTTCTGCTTTAAATACCAGGTACTTGTAGAGGTTCAGGACGGAGGTGCTCAAAGCGTCCCATCGTTGAAGATAGGCGAAGCCATTGCCTTGTTGAGTTGTCAGGTTTACGTTCATAATGCCTTAGAGGTAACCATAGTGGATAGGGTGTTTGGAGAATGCCACGCTCCTGAAAGATAGCCATAGTGGATACGATGTTTGGAGAGTGTCACGCTCCTGCACGATAAAGATTTGATTATGCCAGATGCTGCAAAATGCTAAATTTTTCGTCCCTACCCAGTTATACCTACTTTTACAATGCAAGTCAAAAAGTTTTGCCATTTGGTCGACATCATTTCCCAAACTGATTTACTGTTTGCTCTCTGGGCGATAAGTAAACTTTCAATCAATCTATCTATTTTAAGGATTGATGTGTGGTTTTTAAGATACAACAATGATATCGTTTCCATTGCGTAACAAGTATTTGTTATATAAAAAAATCTGTATACATCACGAAATCTTATGTAAAGTTAGAAATAGCTTCAATTTTAATGGTCAACGCAAACAAATATAAACAATTAAAAACTGATGCAAATGCATGTTTCAAGTTCATTAACTCTGAATGCTTTTTATAATTTGCATATCAAAGAAGTCGACTTAAGTTATCAGGTAGCTATATCTTCATTTCAACGAAAAATGTGGGTCATTCATTGACATTTTACATGCCAACCGAAATTTTAACAGACTACAGACAAATTTGTTTGCAGTTTTAAATTTAATATTTTTAGGTAGACTAATAGGACCTAAAAGGGATAGAACAAGGCAAAAGACAGACGTGTTTTTTTCAGAAAAATACACAAACCTACTATTAGGACTTCTTGCTAATCATGATTATTCGACAGTTTTATTTTACAGGTTGTATATTTTAATCCTAAATGAACCCTGGGGCAAACACGAATACGCTTGTTTTGTTCAAAACAACATAAAATTAACATAGAAAATACGACAACTGAAATTTCGGTCAAATTATATTTGTAACACTTTGCAGCGTTGTAAAAAATCAGTTATTACAGATTAAACTTATTAAACCTTAACAGAATTTATTATAACCTTTACCTAAGTCACATTTTACCCAACGAATCTTTGGTAGAAACAGATATAGTTGGTGAGTGCGTGCATCAACTTATAAATGTTTCAACTTGATTTTAACTATCTGACAATATCATATTTTTTATTCACATTTTGAAATTATGTGGAAAATAAAGTAAGTTAAACTTATTAAATATTTTAGTTTAAAAATACACACATTTACATTTTTACAATCAGATGATTATTGTTTTGTACACATTGTAGGTTGTCTAACAAGATACGATATCAGAACAGTTCATCTACATTAGATCGTTGTTTTTCTGTCCATGTGCTTTTTACGCCAATCAGTAAATGATTTATTGTAAATAAAACAGATTTTGTTGTTCATATTAAACCTATCTATAATGGTTTATGTTTCTGGAATTCTGTGGGATCTCACCACAGGATCTTGTTCTGCATAGAATCAGCGTAACAAAACTGTCAAAACTTATAGAGAGCTGAACTTGTCTAAATGCTCTACATTTATTATTAGAGGCAACAACTAAGTTTTGAATGATTTCTTAATCAGGGTGTGTCTATGCCTTGTATTAACTGCTATAAACATTTGAAAACGCTGACAATGAAACAACATATAATGATAAATACACAATATTTGCGATTTAATGTTTGAATTTTAAGTGATAAAATAGATATGGATGAAATTTTATGAATTCTATTGTTTTCATTCAATACGACCTTAGTCTTGTTCTGTTTCGAATAAACATTAACATTTGTTCAAATTTTATTAATACGCTTACAACAAATTTTAAGTTTGATCTTGCTTTAGTCGGTTGGCATAATAATAAAAAAAATATTAGTTTTTTCACATGCAATATACTTGTAGACTTGTAATATTTTTATTTGTGTAACGTTGCAAAACCATCATTGATTTTTACAACATATTCTTTTTTATATTATATTATACATTAAAGAAATTCTAAATAAAATACAGCATAGCAATGTTCTTCCAAATGTGCACTTGTGTTTTTGAATATTGTTCAAACAACATAATATAACATATTTATTTTGACATTGAAGAGGGCAATTAGTTGGTCGAAAATTGTGTCCTTATTTATTCATTTATTTATCTTTAGTAGAAGCATCTTTATAATCCTCTAGTGTTATATATTATTATTTGTTTATGTCTATTCGTCGTGTTCTTCGATCCAATACTTGATTAGAATGCTGGTTTGTAGTTTTCTTTAGACTTTATATGTATAAATAATATAATTTAAACTGTTGATAAAATATTTATACCGGTTACATTTTTATAAAATATGTCATTCGTTTACGTGAATATTTTATTCAGTTTTATATATTTACCTGAATTTTTGGAAAGGTATATCTAATTTCAATGAGACAAATCCGACTGGAACAATTGCATATCTCTTCAAAATGTGTGTTGTTCTGTGTGTTATGTGACAAGTCACCATCATGCCCCCAAAATGTTACAGTAAATACTCAGCAATGTTTGGTTAGGAACCGTAGTTAAAGGTAGCATGTTGGTCATGGTTTTTTAAAATTTGTTCTTAACTGGGAAACTTATGAGAATGCAAATATAACAGATTTGTTTTTATTCAAAATTATAAACAACAAAGATTCTATAAATGTTGGTTAATTATCACAAAGCATTGAATTATTCTTCAGATTCTAATCCATGAAAGAAATATTTTTCAAACAATACAAACACTTTAACAAGGTGGATATCAGAAAATAGGGAAAAAGGGTAAACATTCCGTTCGAATTTTTGCTTAGTATTAATTCTGCTTCTCTTTTGTCATCTTGGAAACGTTTTATAGGCCCTTTGCAAAAACAGCAAAAGTAATGCGATAAAATTATGTACCTGCATATTTTGATTTGTTGTCATCTATTTGGTTCATAACTTTAAACGCTCAAAGATAATATGACATGCCCAATGGATGCCAATTCTTTTTTATTAACAGGAAGACAAAACATTATTTTCGTCAAATCTTTTCACGTGTTCAGAACAGTCCTTTTGCTAAAGTGCAATCATGCAAAAGTTAAGCTTGAATTAAAATTAACAATTAGGTATTTAGCACATTATATCTAATTAGAATTGACAGACCTGATATCTATCAGAAATATTATTGACATTGTAAGTTCTTAAAGTCGTATACGTCAATGGTCTCTTTATAAAAATATACAATTATTACGCCCTGCTAAAAAACAGACAACGAACCACGACATGGTTCAACATACAATGCAGTTTGAATCCATTTTAAATATTGTGGTATTAATACAATTATGTCCGTCCGAATATCCATTCATCTTAGTTATTATGAACTTCGTAATCAATCAAGAATTTAAAAGGCTTGGTAATTAATGTGACTTTAGCCTTTTCAATGCTTTTATTATGATACCTGCGAATATAAAGTCAA
Organism: Limnoperna fortunei; assembly: GCA_944474755.1. NCBI lineage: Eukaryota > Metazoa > Mollusca > Bivalvia > Mytilida > Modiolidae > Limnoperna > Limnoperna fortunei. The sequence goes on from OX104116.1 coordinate 48,227,328, forward strand.
GACACACACAATTTTGATGTCATTCATTTTCAATTTCATATTATGAATTAATTGTAGTCCGTTTTATTAATTTCTTTTTCTATCTCCACTTTATGACTTTTTGATGTTAAACTTCAGCGATTTTCAACTATACTGTAATGAGATCAAATAAAAAAGAAATTAGTTAGGGATATTACACCTTGTGAGGAATGATACAACACGCTGGTTATTGTAATTGTCTTTGAAAACAAACGGCTGTAAAGTTTAGCCATACAAATACAACATTGCTGGTAAAAATGTTTGTTGAAAAGGACATTTCACGCAATCACGCAAACAATGGAATACCTATTCAGGAGAAAACGGTTAACAATTGCTATGCCCCGAGTATAGAGGTTTGACATGTTCCGTTTAGCAAGAAACAGAGACCACACTCCCTCGGGGTACTCATATGCTAATGACACTGGTCACTGAGATATGGCTGAAACATTATCGAATTTTGCGATATGTGAATAATACATATATTCTGTGCGATTCCAGATTGTTGGAATTTTATTATTTTTTTACTAGGTACATGCATCTATTTCAGAGTGAAGCAGTTGCTTTATTGTTTTCCTTTGTACACGATGTGAAATTAAACAAATCGAGCTTTTTTAATCCTATAATCAGTTTTGGTATCACGTTCTAACAATGCGGTTTATTCATTGTATGTGCATTGCCATTCACGCTATAGTGTTTATTAGCATGGTACAGTAATTGTATATTTTGATAAGTGACTATTGACATTTGTGCATTTCACCTGAAACTGCAAATCAATGGTAGATCCCACACCTGCTATGTGTTGCGAAATATTCCCCCTCAGAAAAATAATAAACTCTTTATTATACTACAACAAGGCAAGAATCTTTTCCAAGTTCTTAAAATAGCACAAGTTTTATTTACTGGAAAATTGGAATCCCCACGTTTTGTTAAAAACGTATATCGCTCCGAGTTCCCAGTCAGGAGTAAGCTATCTCTTTTGAATGTTCTTTTGATAACTACCACTTAACATCGTACTTTATTCAAAATTGGTGTTTTCTTTTATCCAAGCGAACAATGGAAGGCACTTCAAACATTCAGTTGCAGATAATTTTGCAGAGTAAATTTACATTCACTGGGAATCTTTGAGCATATCGTGCAGTTATGTTCTTGTTTCAATATATGAAATACTGTTTACCTTCTGACAACGATTATCCATTCATACGTCAGCTTGGTTTTATAAAAAAAGTCTTCTGTTTTAATTTCGTGCCATTAATCCTATACAATACTTCACTACGATTTTACGCTTAAAGTAGCTAGGTCGGGAACCCTCTAAGTATGGGAAACTTATCACCACTCTAATGCTTGAAGTGACTTCCTTCGAAATTGTGGATAGAAGAAAACGTCATTGTAAATAGAATACGATGTAACATAGTGAAGTTAAGTAGTAGTTATCAAAAGAACATTAAACGGAGATAGTTCATTCCCGCCTGCACACTCGGAACCGTGTTCTTTCTTAAGAACATTTTGGGATTCCAGTAAATAAACCTTGTGCTATTTTAGAACTTGGATAAGATAAATGCCCTGTTCTAGTAAAATAAAGAGAGATTTATTATTTTTCTAAGGCAATATCTCGAAATGAGACATGTCAGACTGGTTACCAAACGAATACACACTGTACAACTCATTTTTCAACATTTTATAAAATAAAAAATTATCCTGACCCCAAGTGTTTGTGATACTAAAGGATATAAATTTCAAGATTTATACTAATTAATTTCTGAGATATTTCACAAATATTGCTGATGTTTTTCGCGTACACAGCACTGTTACAGTACGTTTAACTTGACCACCGCCATAAGTATCCAGAACCGTACATGCAAGGACCACTTTCTTTCAAAGAGAAAACCAGCTTTTGGTGTAAACTCCACTCTAAAAGTAGCAGTTTCATTTAAGAAAATCTTGGTTTATAGTTAATGTAGTAAATGTAAAGTACAATATCTTAAACAAGGTACAGGTAAAAAGAAAATTAAGACTCGACATATATAATCATTTTGTTAGGAAACATTTTCATATATTTAAATCCATGTGGTAATTTAAAAACACACCAATTAAACAGGGCTATTTTATTTTCATTACTCAGACTCCTAAGCATGAACGCAAACAAATTGACTTTTGAAGCAAACAAAACGCAGCTGCACATTAGAACTAACTCTTACAAATATATATTTAGTTTTTGTTCTTTTTGGGGTTTATTACAAATAGACATGCTAGAACCTTATGACAATAAAGTTCTCCCTAGTAATTGGCTTTAAATGACTACCCAACGCTTAATTGTACGTATAGTAACACTTTGCTTAGTAAACGTGTGTAAAAAATATATGTAAATTAAACGTCTAAACAAAAACAAATTGTATTCTTGTTAAAACACAAAAATAATAACATATAAACAATATCAAACATAAACCAAAATAACAATAGCATGCCCTAAAATGTAACTACACAACGTGGTGTTAACTAGTAAAACATCGTTAAAACAAATCTGCATTATTCTGATTATTTCTTATTTTTATAATATTATAAATGTATTGTTGTCAGTAACCAAACGAATCAATATCTAGTTCACATTGAAGATTTATGTGGAATTGTCTGAAATCTAACACCCGTCTGGAGATGACTGACAGCTATTATTTTAGATATTTGATTACCAGGATCTATGTACAATCCTGAACATACGATTCATCTCTATTATACTGACAATATCACAAGCAAATTTAATATAGAGATATTATCAAACTCTTCAGAGAACACATCAGTTCATCCAGTCTATTTAGCCGAGTATATGATTTTCCAATAATAGAAAGACATCGAGAGGTGTAAATAGCCTGCAATCGTTTGGTTCCCGTACTGATTGATTCTAAGGCTGTATTAAATGTAAAACCGAAGCAAAAGTCTTGCAGTGTGAAAATTTTAGATTACTTGGCGTTTGTTGGCGATCCCTTAGGGCCATTACAAAATGATGTATTAGTATAATTAGTGTCTTCTAGGAAATGAAACTCATAGAATTATTGTTTGTCTGAATCTTAAACTATGGTAATGCAGTTTTAATCCAGTAATTTTCCTAAATGCTTACTTTATTAAATTAAGAGAATTTTACACGTTGTGTCAACACCTCTATGAACGTTTTTATTTCAGAAATAAAAGAACTTAAAACTCGTTGATTATAGGCTAAAAGTCATAAAAAGACAACCAATTGAATGTAATGCTAAAACATGAAATACAACTATTGAAAGTGTGTTAGCTTGTGTTAAAATAGACATTGCGTACATATAGAATTTTATAACTTAATGTAGTGCTGAATATATATTATGTTAACGGTTACCCTAACTCAACTAATGCCAACATATTTTTTATAAAATACATTGGACGATTGTTTGTAGAACCACTAAACATAGGTTACTTGTGTTGGACTTTATGCGTGTCAATGAGATTTTTTATATTTGATATTGTGAATGTGTAACAAAACATAAGTCGATGGAACATGATCAAAATATTGTATTTTATAAGGTCAATAAAGAAACTTGCTTATATATCACCTTTTAAATGAACTTACATGATGATACCATGTAAACTCGAATAGACCACAACACCGAAATATTCATTTGACATTTGGTGGTAAATAATTAAATTTGTTATAAATAAAGATTTAATTTTACGTGTTGTATATGAATCATTGTGTATCACAGAATTATGTTGGATTTAATAATTATTTGTTCATCTAAAGGTTTAAACTGTAAACAAAATTATGTTTTGAATGTTGCGATCTATGCTTTTTCAGATGGAATGTATTTCTTTTTGGAAAAAAAAACATATCTTTTAATAACTTAATTCAACTTTTGTATCTGAACGAATGGATTCGTTTAAACTGACATTTTGTTGGAGAAGTGTCTCTGATTACTCCAACTTGTGTAGCCATTAAAATATACAAGGCAGAAATAAATACAATCAACTTGTAATACAATTTTGGTGTAAAGGTAAAACTACGTTTTGTCAAGTGTCCGTATAAGACTATACAAAGATAACATTATATTTGGCATGTCTGTAAGGTGGACTGATGTTTCAGATAATGCTCTACTAATTACAGCTTTGTCTAAAAAGCCATGTAATATTTATGACGTCGTAATTACACGGGCTGAACTACGGTTTTCAGTGGCAAATAAACTACATTTTTTCTATTTGCATTAGAATTTTCCTATTACGTGTATATGTAAATAAATTAACGTCTGCAACCTATTTCGAGGTATATATATAGCAGTTTTTGGAATGTCAAGAAAAATACTACAATACATTTCGTACACATTTTTATATAATTTCCAAAAGAACATTTAGATGCATATAATATCTGCTGAACGGAAGTATGGTAATTTTATTCATATCAGTTTAGGAACTTGAATTTGTTTAACAGGAACATTAATACATACCTTAAAACAAGTTTGTTCAAGGACTTTTTTTACTTCCGGACATATGATGGCGTCGCCTAAAATTACCGCATGTGTGTTCACAAAATGGCGCTTGTTAGACAATGGCATTGTGCAAATGTAATAAATTTTTATGTTCGTTGACATTTCTGGTTCGATAGCGAAATATTTTTTGAATATGATAAATATTTAGATGAAGCGTCGGCATTAGGTTAGTACCAAGTCAATGATCAGATTTAGTTTTGTGCAACATATAAAATTATGTGTGTGAGTGTGTATAAAATATCCTTAATCAATTAATTACTGTTAATTAATTCACTTAATTCATTCACGTTACTCTTGAAGTTTCACTTTTAGAATGGAATGTTGCAAAAATTTCTCGGTATCAATTATTTTAAAAATTGGAAATGTTTTTACCAAACAAATAATTTACAAATAAGATAAAATTGGTTTCAATGTGAACTTTTCCCTTAATTTAGTTATATTTTTATCTTTTATACTACACTGTAAATTCATTTGTTTTATTTATTTACCAAACAATATCGTGTTATATTTTATGGTTGTAAATAACAGATAATTATTTGAAGATTTTCATATTTCGATAACAATCAGAAAATTACAAGTCAAACCTGTTTATTACTAACGAACGACAATATTTATGGACAGAAAAATGGTGTAGATTCGTCCATAAATTATATGTTATTTTCTTTGAAGTAGTTAAATATTTTCTAACCTTTATTGTAAAAATAATATCCTTGAGTTTTTTATTGGGCAATTGTTTATTTAACTGTCGATAATGGCTACTAAATAATTCAACATAAAAAATAAAAGGGATGACTCCTTTACTGAAATGATAACATTTAAGTGACCAACTTTACACTATAATTTGTATACAATACCTACTAATAAAGAAAGTGAAATTGTTTTAAAATATTTATGAACCAATTTTAAATTTCGACGCAAATGTCAAATTAAAGAAAATTTATGGGTTTGTATTTTATTGTCGAATATAAAAATATTTTAAAAAGGTTTATTTTCCAATTTAATGATAACGTTATTTGTTTGTATATTTATTCTGCATTTTACGATAAACAACATATATGATATTAAAGTATTTTGATGGAAATTATAAGATGCACACATAAATATATTTTTTCTAAATATATAATTTGTCAAAGTCATTTTCCAACTATTTCCTTTATATGTTATGTGTATAATTGGTTATAAATTCCGGTGCTATTTTTAATTAAAACAAACATGCACATGTTGATTTATAAAACGATAACAGCAATTAAACACCAATATATATATATTTACATTTTTCAATTATTTCTGTTATAACAGATGAAAAATAATTAAACGGCAATATTTTCCGAAATTGTCTAAAAACGTCATAAAATGTACAAACCACAGCGGATTGCTTTTGCCCTTCAAACGGTTGTTACTTGCATTTAATCACCATTTGAAATTTCATGACTGTCATTTGTGTGAAATTAGGGTTTCAATAATACTACGAAATTGAGTAGTAATTAATTCTTGTAATCTTAAACACTACCAATTATTAGACCAACGCTAACAGCTAACTTTTACTAATTTAATTGCATCTTCAGATTGATGTCCACAAACAGCAGTCTTCATTACAAAGTGGAGTGCATCATGGGAAGTAACGAGACATTGGCTGAATCGTTAGTTTCCCCACCTCTTTGATAATAAACTTTTCAGAAGTCATCGTAATATCCTATTATTATTAAAAACTTGTCTTCAAACGTCCATTAGTCACCATCGACTGAAACATGTGCTACGAAATGGATCCATGAATATATACGAACAACTGCTTTTAAAAATCTAATGTGGTAATTACACGTACATCCTGTGAAAACATTTGTATTATTAATTAGTTGTGTACTTATAATTTATTAATCATCGTCATCATCGATTCTGCCTTTAGTACTTGTTTTTTCATTATTATCAACAAAAGATACTTGATAGACAAAACGTTTCACGCCTGTTGGTGTTTCTTTAGCCAGAGGGTGTTTTGGTAATGCGCAGACGACACATTTATCAGTTAAAGTCCTCCGTCAGTCAATCACTTGGAAATCAGCCTCGAATTGAAGTTTTGTTTATGTACGGAAATGTTGGTATAGTTCTTTTTGATGTTTATTGCATATTTATAGTTTTTCTTTATGTCATCAGACCTTTAGAGAAGTTGAAATCAACAGTGAAGTTGGTATTATTCGGCGAACTTTCAAAGCTGTCAAATGAAAATTATGTCGACATCAAGTGGAATAAGTGATTCAGAAGACAGTTGCAGAGACAAATATGAACCTATACGGAAATTAGCAATGGTCCAAATTCAGCCTCCAAGAAATCCAAATAAGCCGTTTACATCATTTTGTATAAAGGATATTTTATCACCAAATAATGTGTCGCACCATAGAAACTTTCATTTTAATAACTGTCCAAATTCACGGATAGTGAGACCATGGGACATTCGATCTAGTCCTGGAAGGGATAGTGATCTTTCGTCGGACGCTGAAGATGAAGAAATAAATGTTGACGATGACGAACCGGTACATCCGATAAAATCTAATAAAGTGTCACCTCTTGATGCCCTGATGGAAATGGCTAACAAAACATTTGAAGGTCTTGAAACTGCGGAATCAGCAGGTATTTATTTCACCCTTTTTTAATTGTTTAAATAATTGTATATTATTAATTTACGTGAATATCTGACCATTTAATACATTTAAAAAGTTTTGTGCATATGTATTTAAAAATAAATGACATACATAATTAAACAACAAAAATGGTTGAGGCAAAAACAATATTTTTGTGTTTAAAAACTCGAATAGACTGGTGAAATAAACACTTATTCTCTTTAGATGTAAACTTCATCGTTCACACAAAAATCTAATTAATCATTCTTTGATTAATTTATAACGACAAAGTGGAAAAAATCGTATACGTGCATATTTTGTGTGTGAATTTTTTGCATATTTTTATAATTACATGTATTAACCGATTAAAGGGTGGTTTTGTATCTTGGATTTTTGACGTTCGCGGTTTGTTTTCCATTTGGATCAATTGTTTTTATGCTCTGTTGTATTTATGTAAATCACTTATTTCAAACAAATTTAAAGATATTAACGTTTTTAAATGTCTTTTAAAATTCTAAAAATTCGCACAAAGATTTCTGTGATAAAGCACCTTTAAATGATGTTACATTATATGTTTATTTAAACTGTGTTATTTTCTTGATTTACAACAAGCGGCTCTTTTGATATAACAAAATAAAAGTGAAATTTGTCAGTCCATTAAATAAAGATGAGACTATTATTGTCCAGATAACACATTAAAACACCCGGTGGCCAAAGTCCAGTCTATCATTAACCACTTGACCAGCATTACCAAGTTGTTTTTAACATCTTTATTCCATGAAGCAATTACTTAATGATTAATTGATAGGAACAGATGAACAGATTGTTTTCGAGTTTTGACTTCTGTTAGAATGCAGTACGATCACACACCATATATTCCTTCTGGTCAACGATTATATTTCATGGTCATTAACTTTCGTGTAGCTACTAGCACATCACTAAATCATGACAAATTAGTATACTAAGTAGGTGTGAAGGAACATAATGATATCTAAATAATGTGTGTTTCCAATTTTTCTATATGTTATGTGTGAAAATTACCACTCTCGGACAATGATTTTGGTAGATAGATCAGTGGCTTAACATTTTTCTTGACGAAAATTCCGGGGGAAAGTTTACATATATATTATACATTTATTGTTTCAACCATGATGTCTTTAATAAAATGCAATATAAGGATACTGGGAATATATCCACATTTTTATAGATGTTCATCGTATGAATTTCCGATGATTTTATTCAGATATTAAAAATAAATGTTGGAACTAAAATGTCGTTTAATTTTTTTCCCCAACATACCATGGGTACTCATTCTTGTCAACATTTGCGTATTTATTCTTTATCTTCTTAATATTTACGCTCAGACATAAAAATTGATACAATGCAATTCACGTGTGGATACTGTAAGACATAAAATATCATATTCAAAAAAATTTATTGCGTCAAAATTTAGATTATAAACCAATTATTTATGTGGTGTTTGGATGTTTAATTTTGCTATTTTGAGTTTTCGTATCATTTCACATATTTAAAGTGGATTTTTATGACTGGTTATGACCTGATTATGATCAGTTACATTCAATTTCAAAAACATCATAACGTATTTAATATGATATATTTATTAATTATTATTTATAAATATTTTTTACTCATAGGTGAAAAGTAATGACGAAAAGATTTCCATGTTTTCGATTCGTATTTAATATAGCAGTTATTTAACTTGCAGAATTGTGTATTTCATTTTAATGCAACATATATATTAATTTCTAAATTAAAATAATGATATAAGTGCAAACGTTACATTGAGGCATCACAGGGTTATTTTGCTGTATGTATTTAGACAAATCTAGATTTAAATATTTATTATGTTGTAAAAGAATGAATGTGCATTTTCAAAAATTTTCAAAAATGTAACTTTGTTACTTATGATCTTTATTACTTTACAAGAACCATAACAATTTTTTAACATTTACCATTTACATGTAAACATTCATCACATGCAGCACATTGCTTGTCCGTATGTAATTAATACAAATCCTACAAATCATTAACAGGTGATTAATTAAGTAACCATGTTCTCCGAAACATGTCACAAAATATCATCATCGTATACATCATAATTTTACATAACATTATGTCAAATAAATTCAGAAATAAAATTAATAAAATATATTATATTTTACTATGTTGTAAAGAGTGCTTTATAATTTTCTTAACCTAAAATAATAAATGTCGTTTTATTTGAATTTTTTTTTATCACTGAATAACATACACACAATTTCTGGTTGTATTTTGTAAACAGTTTCATCTAAGACAAAATCTCCAGATATACAAATGCGAAATCGCACCATTGTGAGACTTGTCTGTGTTGGGTGATAAGAACCATCGTGGTTTTGTTTCTTCTCAGAAGGGGGAGGGGGTGTTCATGCCTGTTGGACAGACCACGGAATCATTCACGTTAAAATCTTAAGTTCGTTATTTTCTATTATGAAATGTATAATGGATAAAATAGACAAAAGTGCTAAAAGGAATGTTTGCACGATGTAATATAGCGGTATAATAAGTTATCGATTCCAAAATTAAAATTTCGGTGCTGTAATATTTCATAGAAGATAGGAAAGGTTTGACTTTATCAAGATTCTAAAACATTCAGGTAAAACAGTGCAGTATTTGCACTTATTTTACGGCGACCAATCCTCTGAAAGGTATTATTATTTCTATAACCATTAACGAGTCTGCTACCAGTAAAATTTGTTTGAATTGAATTTAATAATCAAAAGTTATATTCTAGAAAGATATATGTTTGTGGAGAATATAAAAACTCGGATGAAAAATATAACTTATAAAAACATGGTAGTTTAACAATTAGTATGACTTTAAGCAAAGTCCTAAACAAATAACAAAGTCTCTTTTCAGTCAATATAAATATATATCCTTTCTCATAATATATTTTATTGTTATAAAACTCTTAAATTATGAAAACGTGAGAATAAAATAAGTGCACTACGAATATTGTACTCATAAACTTTATGCAAATTTTATGTGTAACATGTCTGATGCGTGCAATATTTCAATTCATCGGAAAAGTATACAACTTAAAACACACAATGTTTAACACAATATTCGATAATTATATGTTTATCCATTGTAATAATATGTTCAATAATTTCATACATATATAAATATTGGTTCTAAAGATGATTAACGTGTCGAAGGTAAAGTCGTTTGTATACATAACAAAACCGTAGAAAAAAATCTTGACTGTAATGTTCCCACAGATTCTTCATTTAAACCATCTACTATTTTGAGACTGTATATATTCCATATCATTCTTTATATTTTTGGCGATATACTTGTAATACCATCATTATATTTATTATATTTTGTAATATAAATTTTGAATTGAATTAAATGCTTGTAAATTTTAATAATATTCAGTTTAGTAGGTGCAAGCCATCTGTTTTTACAACAACGATTATACATTATATTTATAAGGGTCAGAATGTCTAAATATAAACTAATAAATAACGCCATATTACTTTTCATAATTTGTGTATTTTGAGTACGGTATACAAAAAATCTGTGTTTTACTGTTTCTTTTACAAAACAATGCATTTCAATACGACCAACATTAATGCATATACAAGTAATTTTTTCTTGTACACCTGTCCCGTTTATTATTTCGATATAAATCTTCCTGTTTTTTGTGTGTTTTGTCGAATATAAAATGGATTTTGTATTTCTACGTTAAATACTATGCTAAATTTTAAATTTAAATTGTGGTATATGTAAATTTGTTTAAAAAAAAAACAAAACGAAATAGCAATGTTAAGGGAACAATAATAAACAATAATTTAAGATGGATTTAACGTAAAAACAGTAATGTGACATTATAATTTATAAGTGTACCTCAAGATTTTTTGAAACCTCGAACATGCATGTATGCGATAAGTTTTTAAGGACTACGTCATATTTCTGAACAGGTTATACGATATAATATGGTTTGGGTCTATGAATGGTGTAAACAGACCCAAACTATATTATATCGTATAACCTGTTTAGAAATTTGAAATATTCCTTATAATTTAATTTTAACTATAAATTTTAACAATTTTTATAGTAAAAATGTCGATGACGTCATGGAACTATTTGAATATTAACGGCGCAAGAATAGGTCAAAGGTGACGCAAGTTATTTCTTAGAATATGGGGTACTCGATTGAATTAACCATAAAGATTTCAGCTTACAAAGCAAATTAAATTATACCCATATATTTAAGAAACAATACCCAGATATAAATTTTATTTAAATAGATTTCATCCGATGGCAGATGTATACTTATGTGCAAAAAAGACGTAAAAAGTATATTTTTGCTATAAATTTCCAAAGTTCTGATTTCACATTATTTATCACACCTTAAATTAAATAAATACTAATATGTAAAAGGACATGAGAGGAAAAATATTACAATATTACAACTACAATTACGCGGTAAAACTAAATACATGTTGAAAGCGGTATCTCTTAACATGGACCGTGTCAACGAAGCTATTTTTGGTGCTAGGATATGTCTTTGGAAGGTTTTAACATAAGCTTCCTAGGCTACGGCATTTCATTATTTTTATTATAAATTAAGGCTAACCAGCCAGATGTTATAAGATGGTCGTAAGATAGTGCAAACGGTGAATCGGTGTCCCAAAATGATACAAAAAGCATACTGGACAATTAATTCATACAATAGTAATTTTCTCTTTGTGAGAGATAATCCTAAATACGTTACTGGAGTGCAAAACTAAAAACCATTTTGTTAAAGTAAAGTAAACAAAATTTTTTAATAAATGCGGTAACAAAGACGAGTACAAATAAGAAAAATCTTTCTTTTATTCCTGAAAGCGGTTTGCAATGTTGGTCAAGCACATTGATGTATTAATAGTTGCTTGAGATTGAGTAGTATAAGTAACTTAGAAATCACAAAGTACTTGATATATCCCTCATCAATAGGATCTATTGAGTTTCACCCAGATGTATAACTTATGCTTTTCAAATGAAGATAAAGATGAAATAAACTTAGTTGTGAAAATGTATCGTCGAATTCAAATGCCCTTTAAAACATTACTTAACTATAAACAGAACGGTCTCAATTTAAAAGAAGTTAGATTTTTTTAACATTAAATAATATATTTATTGAATTGAAAAATGTTAGCATGTTTCATCATAGCTTGTTCTCTTTGAAAGATATTTTAAATAAAACGAAAAGAATCATGGTTTTACTTAGGTTATTATCTGGAAATAAATCATTAAAGTCTTATAAATTATTTAAATTTTACATATCTTTTATCTTAAATATATTACTTTCATTTTAAAATTTTTCCTGCATTTCGTTATAAGATGGTCTTAAATAATCCTTGGTAAGACTATCTTAAGATAGCTTGGTTGAACGCCTTACTAGTATGTCAGTCATACGACATGTCCGTAGATAATCCTAAGTATTACTCTAAGACATATCTTAGAACATGTCTTAGGATATTTTCGTTTACATAGCCTCAAAAAAGTTCACATGTTTGTTTTTGTCAGTTAAATGTAAGGTTATTATGATATAGTTAAAATAATGCATGATCGAAAGATCGAACAATTTCTTCATCCATAGCAATATTATAAAATAAATGCGTATGCCTAAAATTTGCTTCTATACGCAATTATGATTGATCATATCATGTTTTGTTTTAAGTATTAACCCAGCAAACCATATCGTTGGTAACCAATATTCCCAAGGTATTTAGATTTGCCAATTTAAGTGCACGGATGAATGAGTGACGGCGTCGTTCTTCTGATGCTCTGTTCTGTATATAATATCAGTTGACTGATCCATTCACCATTTAGAAATGCTTCTTGCTTTCTTAGTTTTGGAACCAACAATAATTATTGCACAAACGGTGTTGCAATCGATTGTTTGTTTTGAATTCAAATAAGATCTTCAATAACCCAAAAAACTATAGGATTTGTGTCCAGTTTTATGGCTCGGATATGCTGAACATTTTAGTAATAATATAAAAATGTTGTTGCCGCATTAATATCCTATGATATTATTTAGTCTTCGTGGATGTCCGATTTCTGGTATAGATGAGCTCCGCGCACTCATCTTTACTTGCTGCTTCATCTACTCAACCCCACACCCCCCTTCCCCGCAACATGCAAGGGCACATTCTTTTTGGGCGTTTTGATTGGATGTCTGATATTAATCCAGAGTATGTAATTGGTTTACGAGAAAAATAGGCAATTTCGTGTGTATCGCGAAAAGACATTAAATTTCTATCACTCATGGAAGACGAACCGCTCTATAGCAGAAAGTTATATAAGTGCACACACACACACACATAGATATATTTAATTATTATAATGCTACCCTTATCAGTGTTTTCGGTTCTACGAAGGTTCAAAACATCACAGACGTATATATATTGACAACTCCTATTTTACAAACTAACATACTTAACTGATATATGCATGGAGTTGTGAAATTGTTCTGTACGTTTGTATCAGACTGATTACGTACGGCTGCAAATTCTACCTCGTTAGAAAGACATGAAATTTGGAAAACATATTATACATCTAACTCAAAACGTTCCGCGCACGATACAAATATCTTTTCAACACAAACAGCAAAATCAAAGGTGTCACTCATCATATCTTTCCGGTAACGAGCGTGGAATATTATGATGTATGTTTCTTCAGCTAGCATATTATCGCACAAACCACGCTTCATTAGACGTAGATTAGATAAACTGTAGTAGTTTCCCATATCTTTTAGAATGAACAACACCATAAAAACGGTATTTGATTTATATTTTTTAATTCAAATGAACCAAGAGTGTCTTTATGCAACAAGGCACAAAGCAACACAACTGATGTCTCATATATATGCTTATTTAATAACGTTTTATTAAAAGTGAAACCATTTTCATTTTACTGTAAAACACAATACACGTATTACTTAATTTAAGATATTTTATTTATGTATATTAATTATTATCTTGTTTTATCAAATTATCAATCAGTTCCATTGAACAGTTTTTTTATTTTACTATATTGAAACACCTTTTGTTTAAACACGTTAATGTGTTGTGGCATTCTTTGTACCACAGCAGTACATACAAATAACTCATTCTCTATCCCCTGTGTATCTGTGTCTAGGTGACAAAAATACATGGAGAGATTTTTTAAACATATTTCTGGTACTCAGGATTTTGTTTTACTTTCTTGCTTTTAATGTACAACTATTTCAAAAGTACTACTCTACTTCTGTGGTAAACGGTTTTATAGTCAGATGGCAAAACTTAGATCGTTTATTCCTTAAATAATGTTGCTTCTCAGGAGAATTTATATAATATTTGAATAATATCTACCTTACTTTTTAACCGACAGTGGGAAGTCGTGCTCCGCGACGGAAAACCCCATAAATGGTTTACTGACTCGAAATGAAACATCTTACATATATAGCATCTAACTAATTGGCATTCCCAAACACAAAGATTTGGAAAAAGAAAAAAAGAAGAAAATTGTTGACAATTGTTTTTCTTTTGACTGAGGATAAACACGAATGAAGTATCGATATTGTACCAAAATATATTTAAATCTAAATCAATTGCATTTACACACTGATCAAATAATAATTTTAGTTTTAACCGGTAAGAGTAATAATACCTAGTAAATATATTTTATCTTTATATAAACTTACACAAACAGTTCGGAAGTTGCCACTCGATATCTCTGGTTTGTATCTTTATTGCCAGTAAACGATCGACTACATAGACATTTTGTTGTTTTTTTTCATTAGAAATATGGGTATTTATTGTTTAAACCATAAAACATTTCAAACTTTTATCACACCAGAAAGCCAGCTTGACTGCTTGTGTTTCATAAACTGTGCTAAGGAACCATAAGACATTTAAACGATTGTAAAACAACAATTGTGTTTCTAGAAAATTATTTTGTTTTGCTATAAACGTCATTTTCGTACAGATATAAATCTGCTACCCCTTTTTATAGGCACTTTATTCATCTCGAAAACAATGTGTTGTCGTCTAAGCGTTGAAATCTTGCTTCTTTTTATCCCAAGCGGTGAAACGAATTCTTACGTTTTTATGAACCATGATTTCTTTGATAACTAAAATGTAAAATGTGAAGTGGTTTATTTATAGTTATACATTGTATATTAATCTGTTGAAGTGTGTTAAAAATTCGATTCGGACATTACTTATATAGATATAGGTATTCACTGCTTGAAATAGCAACAGACACAATTTCGTGCAATGCGTGGTTTATCAAAGACATTAAAATGGATAACTACAATTCTTGGTCCTTTGCAATCTTTTCAATTCTAAATATGTATTTTAAGACCAAATTAAATTTGAGGTCGGACAAGATATTGTCTATTTGTGCTGAATTAATGAGTAATTTCGGCATATTTGCATCAATACTGTAGACATTTATTTTGAACCTCATAAAAAGTATTATTATGGTGGTGGAATTAATCAATGAACATTACTCTCGTTTAAGAAATCAGAGATGATTTTACTATTTTGCTATGTTATTCATCTTCTTCGCGTGACTTTCCCTACCTCATACAAAGAATGTAAACTATAGCGAGGTATGTTTTGAACTTGTGCCTTTTCATCTAAATACTCAATCAAATCTACTAAGAAAATCTGACGTTTTAAAATTTATTGATATATAATGAAACATTTTACACTGATTGAGGTCTTTGGGGAATTATATCATCCCTTGATTTACACAGTTACACGTTTTTATCGCCCAGGCAGGGACAAGTCTCTCAGAGTGCAAGAGAAAGGCACAAATCTGAACGCGTTTAGGCGAATGTAAAAGTCATCATCGAAACTGCGGAAAATTACATCCTACTGTTGCTTTGAAGTTGATACTTATTTTGTTGTTAAGCTGTTTCTTTTTCATTTTGTGAACGTAATTAACCCCCTAAAACCGACATACGATCGTTTAAAAGCATAAATGCAATGCATTATTATAAATAAATTACTATTTATTAGGGTTAAGCTTTCAATGCTCATCTTTATGAAGAGCTGTTATGCCGTGGATTCACCACCGTATTGTGAAATGACCTTTCATCGAAGATAGATAGTTACGTCAAAAGAATAAACCGTTTCATACCAAAACAATGTTCTCAGACGCCTTCCGAGTCGCATCCAATCACTGAAAACTACATATGACATTTGAAATCTCTTTTGCTTAAATGTTGTGAAAAAAAATTTCGATTATTTCCAGTTTTTCATATGGTAATATACTCAAAATATGCTATCAAGGATAAAAAAATACATGATATTTTACCAAGTAATTTTAGTGTCTTTTCGGTCATTATTTCGTGACTTTTAATCAGAAAAACAAATACTATTAAACATTTACTTTAGAAACTAATCAACAAAATACATCTCTTGATTAAAAAGACCTTCATCAAATAAGTAAGCTGTCGTGTAGCCATGAAATGCTGAAGTACTTACTTTTTCCTTATTATTATTATTATTATTATTATTATTATTATTATTATTATTATTATTATTATTATTATTATTATTATTATTATTATTATTTTGCTTAAACTTAACAATGAAACAATATATATTTTCTTCACAGAATTTACATTTACATCTGTCACTAGAATATAGTTATTGCGATAGACTAAAAGAACTCTTCCTTATAAGAACCAAAAAACACGAGCTACCATAATATTGCTCATTTAAAATTTTTTATCCGTCGAAATATTTTTTTCAGGGATCTACATTATTGTAGCTACTAAAACAGATAGTTATTTTTGTAGCTGATAGAGAGGGTACTTAGGACCTATCACCCTCCTTATTTTATTAGATATAAATCGATTAAGAATCGGAAGTCACGTTATTTAAAGCATTCTCCTTATGTAGATTGTTCATCCCAAGTTTCTATTCTGCATTCACTCAAGAGGCAAATGGCGGTTCGAATCCATTGCATAAAAATCAATAAATTTCCATGCAAAATAAAATAAATGTAAGTTTTATAAAATTCAGAAATATTGTATGATATATGTTTTATATTTGTTTTTAAATCGCAAAAGTTCTTTAATTTAGAAAATGTTTACCGGAAATCATATTTAATCAAACGTCTAATAAAGTTGTATCCTTGAAGCAAAGCGATGCTACTTCTGCAGCGGTTTTTTCGAAACTATCCTAAAATATGTCTTACGACATGTCTTTGGACATAATTTCGAATCGGCTTAGAACCATCTTATGACACGCCGAAGGAATCCTAAGACCATCCTAGAAAAGATGTCGCAGCTCTGTCTTAAGTCATTTCGTTAGAATTTATAAATGAGTTATTAATTTAGAAATGTATAAAGTAAAAACAATTAAATAAAAAATTGGTACAAGTAAAACCTGAAATCGTTTGCTTTGCAATGCGCGATTTTATAATTGTTCCAAACCTTACGACATGTCCTAGTTGACTTAGAACAGTCCTATGACGTGTTTTATCCTAAGATCATCCCAGCAAATATATTCTAACTATGTCTTAAGTATTCGACTAAGAAACATAAATTATATCTGTGATTAGTTAAAAAAGTCACCAAAATTTCGATGGGTAATCAATTTACAAAAAGTAAATCAACGTGTTGTAAACATGTATCCATAAAAATATAATACATGTATTTTAAATAAATTTTTATAAATTAAAACGTCAATTGTTATTTATTTATCTTCGTGTAAAACTTTTGTTGTCGTTGTTTGGTCATAATAACGGATGTAGTGTCCGGTGACCATACATGTTAATGTCGCGCAAACATTTCTCGCTCAGATTTCATTAAATTATAATATTTAAAGATGATAAGAATCATAAATAAAGCAAATATTTCTATATAACATATACACAAATGTTATCGACGTAGTTTTTTCAATACATAAACAAGTTCTATCATATTGTATAGCACTAACATTTTCTTGTCGTTCGTGATATAGGCTATTAGCTTTTCAGTTTGGAAATGAATTGCTAAAACTCATGGTTAAAATACTAGCATTGAAACAAGAGCGCTTGTTGCTCAGCATGTCACCCGTCATCAAAATGCATTCTGTCTGCGATATTATGATAAATGATTCTTGTAGCAATCAACCTTGTCAGTTTCTGAACAAGATATTCATTTCCCTTCATTTCTCTTGTTAGTACGTCATCTATTTAAAACAATTAGTTCGTCGTGTTAGTAACTCCGTTATAAATTATGAAATCAAATCTAACAAAGAATTGTATTACGATGACATAACAAACAAACATGCGAAAAAAATCCATCAAACGGCGTGGAAAGGAATTTTGCATCAGTTTAATTTTTGCTTTTGGTACATTATTTGTCCAGTTTGATGTCTCTTTGTTGTTTCGATAGCATGGTATTTTTTTGTTTTTGTTTTTTTGACAAAATGGTTTAATTCTAAAAAACCTGCATATTTGCGATTTCTCAAGCCACGAAATGTTAATATATAATTATTGTCCGTTTTTTTTTAACATTACCCTATTTAACCCCTAATTTTACTAAAGAACATTAATTACATCCTATCCTAAACAAGCATACCAAGTTCAAGACACGGTACTTCAAACATTTTGCGGATGGTTATATCGTTAAAACAATGAACATTTTACTTTGAAATATTGCCACTTGCACGTCGTAAATTTCCAACTGAAGTCATTAGCTAAATAAATTTCTTATGGTTCATGCTCATTAGCCAATAAATTAACCCCACTCTCTATAGGCCTAGAAATAATAAGACAACTTAATCTGCGGTCAAGTTATGTGGTCATCGTGGTCATTAGGTTGGTGAAAGGATAGGGTCATTAGTATCTGTTCTGACACCACTTAATGGCTATTAGTGATGTAAGCAATGGTCATTTATCAACCCTGTTAACAGGGCGATACATAACAACTTTACAACGAAGCGTAAAAACATCACAAAAAATAATGAAATAAAGTTATTAATATTAAAGATTACATTTTGTACACATTACTTGTTTACATCAGGACAAGAATTAGTTTGATAGTAATGGTAGGTAAGCCGGTAGAAGAAAATTACAATTGTAAACGTATTGCTTGAAAAAATTGATAACCATTTCATCTGTCTTATTAATGCAGACTGACTGTAAAAGGTTTGTCGTCGATTTTAATACTTATATGGCAATAATTGAAGGCAATACATATATATTTTATTATGACCATTTTTAGGTTATTTGGTTCAGTTTTATCTGATATAGAGATGGATTTTTTTTTAAATTGTGGTAACTATATGTTGACTATTGACTGCCGAAAGTTGATAAGTGGAGAAACTATATCTTGTCAAGAGAATTATAAATTGCAGAAGCATAATTATGGCAGACCCGGTGGGACATGAAATTATATGTAACCTTTCTGTCTAAAGTTTGACGTTTGTCAAGCATCATAACGATGTAAATTTACTTGTCTCTGATTGATTAACTCTTATACCAATCTTGTTAGATGCCAATTATATGTCATAATTACCGGCGTTAATTGGTCCAACCTAATGACGGTTATTTTATTGTGAGACATTCAAATTAAAGCGGCATACAAATTGCTGAAACTGTTCTAAGAACTATACAGTCAAATCTTCGATCAATGTTGCGGAAAAATAGACAGAAATGGTTTACAAACATTACCTTCGTATATAATACTCGCAGAAATAATTAAAACATCAATACAATGGTCATTTAATAAATTAAATAAAACAACGCGTTTTTAAAGTTCATGGAAATAGACATGAATTAGTTATTTAAGTTGATATAGTTTCTTTAATATATGTCTCTATTTTGGCGCCAATATTGTCACTCTATAATAATACAAAATAATAATAAGCGAAAACTCTTTTTGAATACTTATTGTTTCCAACATATAGTGCGGTTCATGTCGGACATAACAAAGATAACGCGCGGTAATATATTTGACAAGATATCATCATTTCACCATTGGCTAAGGGTGATAAAAGTCGCACAAGAAGACATAATCGGACACATCAAAAGTTGTGATCTGACAAAACTCACATTTAATATGACCTACAGCCATAATGAGGTGTAGGTATACCTGTTTAGCCTCGGTGGGAGTAAGGTGGAAGATGTTTATTACAGATCTTATTTCCTTCCATGTTCGTATAACGTAAATAGTAATTTGAATGCTAATGTGAGACATTATGTTTTTAATATTTTGCCTTATTTTTTTCCCTTACACATTACATAAAAACAATTAACTTATTAAAGTGTAGTTAATGTGTGATTTTTTTAATTATTTCTTTCTTGTCTTCTGTTATGTTTTTACATAAATACGCTGGTTGCATGTTTTCTGTTTCCATGTTCACTGCTCATATAAATCACTGGTCAAAACTTTAATAAGTCGGCAGTTAAGAAAGATAATTAACAAACATTTTCTAAACATATATTTTCGCTTTAATAAATCTCTTTTTTTTTGCAAACGCAAATGGTACATCTGAATACCATGAAATGGCTCCTTAGACCAGGATGACATATTACCCATGTTAGTTTTTGTTTTGTTTTGTTTTTGGTTTATTAGCCGTTTCTTCTATTTGATGAAGTTTAACCGTTTTTATTGATGTAATTTGAATCAATATTATTACATTTGCCCCGAGGAAAATGTTTTACATTCAATTTGATCAGATCATTTAGAAAAACTTGTAGAAACGACACATCGGTCAAATTAAGATGTGAAGGAATGCTTTGAAGATTATTCATTGATAACATGATTAATTAACTGATCAATTAGGATAATTTATTTTATCTTAACAGGTGGGGATACCATCAATAACTCTATACGACGTAAATCTGTGACATCAAAATAATGGAATTTACTTCTTGTTTCTTTAGTTTTAAAAGATAAATTGTCGAAATTTTACCAAGAGCCAATTAATTTTAATTGCATACAGATACACGATTATATATATAATAGTTATATATTGTGATGTAATTAACAAAGAGAAAAGTGTAGATACACTTTTTAATTAATTATGTTTAATTACAATGAAATATGTGACTACACTTTATCCATATATAATGTGTTACAAAGGCAATAAATAGAGTTCTCTTGGGATTTACTAAATTTTTAAATATTTTTTAAAGTAAATATGAAGTTCATAAAATATTTGTTTTATTTCTTTAGTTTGTATTATGTCAACCATTGTACAAAAAGCGAATACATCATGTTATTTTGCGCTCATTTGGAAAGCTTACATGACTTGGGACAACTTTACCCTAAACATATAAAAAGATCTATTATTTTGGACATTTTACTCTTTATTATTTTATTATTTCTTATTCTTCGGATAAAACCTGCACATAGAAGACGCATGCAAATAAATTCGTGTTGTGTTTCAATTCCAATCGTTTCGTTCTATACATTTATTTCAGTTGAATATTTCATAACAATAGCTCCACCAGCCACTGAATGGAATGTCTGGCCGAGTTTTTTTTTTGGTAACCTGTTTAAAATTCTGATATAAAACAGGTCATGGATAATAATTAATAAATCTGACAATGTTTGACATTCATCATGTTAATTAAAACAACCACAAACCTTAAGTATTGTGATTTATATGGTACAAGTTCTTTGAAATGTCCTCGTCAACTCTTTATCAATTTTGATAACATTGCAGTTTAAAAAGTATTTTATTACATGTAGATGACATGGCGTGATCCATAAACAAGTCAAAATAATTATTTCTTCTTTTTGTTTTAATCATAGTAAACATATTAGTAACATTTTGCAAAAAATTAAAAAAAATTGTAAACATTCCAATAGTGGCCATTAAACTTTCATAAAATGGATGTCTTAAACATTTATATAATGACTATCTTAAACATTTATATAACGACAATCTTGAACATTTATATAATGTCAGTCTTAAACATTTATATAATAGTAGTCTTACCATTTATAAAATGGCAGTCTTAAACATTTATACAATGACAATCTTTATAGATTTATACAGTTGCAATCTTAAATATTTATTTAATGGCTATCTTAAATTGTTATATAATGTCAGTCTTAAACATTTATATAATGGCAGTCTCAAACATTTATATAATGGCATCTCAAACATTTATATAATACAAGTCTTAAACATTTATATGATGACGGTCTTAAACTTTTGTATAATGGCAATCTTGAACATGTATATATTGGAAATTTAACTATTCATATTATGGTTATCATAAGCATTTATATAAATATCTTGATTTTTATATAATGGTAATCTTAAACATTTATATAATGACTGTTTTAAACATTTATTTAATGATTGTCTGAAACATTTATATATGGCAATCTTGAACATTTATATAATAGCTATCTTAAAAACGTACATCTTAAATATTCCTAAATTTTAAGAGACTATAAGGTTTGGAGTTACTTCCCATTTCTCAGTACTTCCAGGAAAACATACCTAACGATGGAACTCTTGTTATAACAATATGGAGGTAATATGCGCGTTGATATTGAATTTCTTTGACTTGTATTCATTTCTCCTTGTGGTAAAAACGTTTCTTGGTTGAATATTTTTAAGTAAATAGAAGAAATAAGAATATCGATTATACAAAGTTGATTATAGGTCAATTACTTCCATATCATTTTTAAAATTCATATAGAAAAAATATGTTTGTGCTAACAGATTCTTCCTCAACACATTACACAAACTGGTGTTTTTTTCACAACCTTTGTACTTTCTGTACCTCTGGATTTACTTTCCGCACAAGGAAACTAAAGTAATTATTGTCATCACCTTGTACATATGTATTTAAATAAAGCTTTTACATTATAATATTATATATCTCATAACTGACAGATATGGCCCTTTAAGTTAATTGTACTGGTCTGAACCTCTTTAGATCTGTCTACGGTGGGTAGTTAATGTATCAAAGTTGGCCGCTTATGACATTTTCAGTACCGTCTTCTCCAAACAGGACATAAAGACTAATATATCTTTTTCTGCATGGCTACCGTTTGTATGTGTTTTTGGTCGTTGGACAAAGAAATTATCCCGATGTGATATGACATGAAAACATATATAAATTGTATTATTACTTTATTATGAAAATAAGAACATCGCCATGCCACACATGAGCCGGCATTTAGCATTGTTTTAATATGTTAACGATCCTGTCATCATTTATACATTTAACAAACAAATTACATTTAAAGGCGTTTGATAGATTACACAATGTTTAAATTCATTACAAGAGCAAGCAACTTTTATTTCTCAAACGTGCTTTGGGGGGAGAAAAAACTTGATGACCGAAAATATCCAACTCTACGTTGAAATTTGGGCGAATTCCATCAAAAACTTTAACGCCATTAACAATATTCGGTATTCACACGGAGTTAAAAGAAACTACAACAGATGTCTTAAGATATCAATGCTTAGGCTTCAACTATAAATAGCTGGTCAACATACAACACATATACTTAAACAGTAACAAACTGCTAAATGTCTCGATGTATGTTTTACCGAGTCTGATTTGTCTGATTTTATAATCACATTTCAGCATTTTTATTATTCGGTTTCCGTTCCAATTTTTTATCGATTTACTGTTAAATACAATATATCAATTTAATCTGTTCGTGTTTTACTCAAACTTAAAAAAAATGAAAGTCAAGTTGTTGAGAGTATCATCGAAAATATTTATTTTCGGGCTACAGTCAACTCAATTTTGTATTTAATTTTGTTTCCTCTTACAGATGCGAAAAGACGAGAGCAAGCAGCACTCTTTGGAAAACACCAGCCTCCAAAGAAAAGAAGAAAATCGAGGACAGCTTTCACAAACCAACAAATTTACGAACTTGAAAAGAGATTCTTGTATCAAAAATATTTGACTCCTGCAGACAGAGATGAAATTGCCCAAACATTAGGCTTGACAAATGCACAAGTGATAACATGGTTTCAAAATAGAAGAGCAAAACTCAAGAGGGACCTTGAAGAACTTAAAAATGACGTTACGGCTGCTAATTCGGCAGGAGAAGAAACTGTTAAAGCAATTCTCAACAGTGACGACGATTCACGAGATAGTGCATGGAGTCATTCTCCTCCTAAAGTTAAAAAGACATGTGTTATTCATAGTACAAACCCACTTACAATTGAAAAAGACAAGCTTTTATTAGAATCAACTGAAAGTTCGTCGGAAAGTTCAAAGTCAATATCTGAAACACGTGACAAACATTCAGAAAATGGTACCTCCTCAGGAAACGAATCGGACGAAAATTCGTCCTAGTGAATGTGTATTTGTTATGGTACGGTTGTTAATGTTTTGCATATCATTTGCATATTATAACGTCATCAAATATAGTCCCTATTGTGCTTGTTTACAATAGTTGT
Organism: Limnoperna fortunei; assembly: GCA_944474755.1. Taxonomy (NCBI): domain Eukaryota; kingdom Metazoa; phylum Mollusca; class Bivalvia; order Mytilida; family Modiolidae; genus Limnoperna; species Limnoperna fortunei. The sequence continues at coordinate 48,251,880 of OX104116.1, forward strand.
ATTTATTCTTTATTGAACCTTGAGAGCAATATCTGAAATAATTTTATTTATGAAATCCAACAGGAAGTTAGATGACTTGCATCTAAACGTTACATAATAAGTAATACAAAATCAAGTTGCCTTCAGCGACAAAGTATGTTTCCAATAATGATTACAATAAATATAACTCTAGAATTTTCCAAAATATTTGATATACAGATAGTTTTCTAACTAAATATATAGGCTCTGTTGTGGTAATACAAAGGCTTATGCCAGGCAACCGTTGTGACCTCTGTCTCGATGGCATAACTTTCACTTGCCAAACATATTCTTGATAGCTGGATGGAATAATTGAATAGGGTTGAATGCAACTGTCATCATGTGTTGTAAGCGACAAGTATTTTTGGCATAGGAAGTAGGAGATCCTCGAGTTAACACTGTATAATTGTGTGCATTTTTGTTCTTCGTACATTGTGATTGAACTGGGTTTAAATGGTAACCGGCCAAATGTCTTTGAAGCTTTCACATAATTAAACTAAAAGAAATATCTTTGCACAAGTTTGCAGAAGATTCTTATATACAAGCATTTCTACTTTTGTTTGGTTGAAAAATGGCTTCATTGCGAAATAAAGAAAACTGTGTAACAATCAGTTTTGAAATCCATTTGTGTGTAATCCGTGATGTCACATCTGCTATTCTGGTTTACTGATCTTAGCATGTGCAATTCATGACGTCCTAAATATAGCTGAAATATTACTTGCTGGATTTAAAGCAATTACAAACAATCAATCAAGCAACTTATGATCAACTCTCTTAAATATTTATAACATCGATATGGAAGACAACGTAAATCATATTAGTCTTGGTCCTAACAATTCTAAAACCCCAAACTTACTGTTTCAGACATTGAAGATCGAAATCAACTTGCATTAATGTCTTCAGTAGTCATAACTATTTGTTGTAGAGAATACGATTTCGTTGTAGATGTACAATGTATTATTAACTGAGTTTATTCAGTCTGATGATGGTTTTAAATGACATCTATAGTTTCGGTACCTTAACAAGAAGATTTTTTTATATATGATTCAGCTTAAATAAAGCCAATAGTCTCTGATTAGAAGCAGTTCTAACATACAGTAGAATACTGAACAGACTTTGAAGCAGCTCTATGCCAAAACTGTTCCAGACCATAGTAGTTTCTTGACTTAGGCAGATCTTTCACGAGTAATTAGAGTCGGTGTAGACATCTTGTGTGATAAGCAATAAAGTGCACAATGCCATTTAAAGCTAGCCCGAATCTCCATGTCATTGTGATGTTTCAGGTAATCTCGGAATACAGATATCTTTACAGAATTAATCAATGTAGAATTAATTGTGAAGATTCAAGTTAAACATTCTTTTCATTCAGAAAAAAACAAAAATTGAAAAAAAACATCAAACGCCAAACTTTGTAAGAAACTTTTAACAAATCTATATCAAGTCAATAAAAAAAGTCAGGAACCACATACTAACCAAAACTGCAATACATACACTTAAACTAAAACTTTCAAGCCCAGTCAATTACTCGCTTGTATGTTAGCCTGAAATTGAACGAGTGGTTGTATGAACATGAATAAAATACACTGTACAAATTATCCAGGAAGTAAATAAACTTTCCCAGTATGTCTGATATAAGAATCTTCAATATATTATCCTGGAGACAATACATCTTAAGAAGTTAAGACTCTAGTAAAGTAGAGCTCTAAGTTCTACAATATATGAATACAAAAGTTATTCTAGCAGTTTAATTTACATGCAACGTTACATACACGTACATTAATACATAATTATGCTCTCTTGCTGTGACAAAATGAAGAAAAATGTCTTGGACCTTCTCAACCTGGGGGATTGGCAGGACATTGTACTGCAACAGAGAGTTGGAGAGGAAAAGAATATTTGCAGCAATTACACTGTGTCTACTTCTTTGACATTTATTACAGGGGTCTACTACTTCTTTGATATCTATTACAGGGGTCTACTACTTCTTGTATATCTATTACAGGGGTCTACTACTTCTTTGATATTTATTAAAGGGGTCTACTACTTCTTTGATATCTACTACAGGGGTCTACTACTTCTATGATATTTATTACAGGGGTCTACTACTTCTTTGATATCTATTACAGGGATCTAGTACTTCTTTGATATCTATTACAGGGGTCTACTACTTCTTTGATATCTACTACAGAGGTCTACTACTTCTTTGATATCTATTACATGGGTCTACTACTTCTTTGACATCTATAACAGGGGTCTACTACTTCTTTGATATCTATTACAGGGGTCTACTACTTCTTTGATATCTATTACAGGGGTCTACTACTTCTTTATTATCTATTTCAGGCGTCTACTACTTCTTTGATATCTACTACAGGGGTCTATTACTTCTTTGATATCTATTACATGGGTCTACTACTTCTTTGACATCTATTACAGGGGTCTACTACTTCTTTGATATCTATTACAGGGGTCTACTACTTCTTTGATATCTACTACAGGGGTCTACTCCTTCTTTGATATCTACTACAGGGGTCTACTACTTCTTTGATATCTATTACAGGGGTCTACTACTTCTTTGATATCTACTACAGGGGTCTACTACTTCTTTGATATCTATTACAGGGGTCTACTTCTTTGACATCTATTACAGGGGTCTATTACTTCTTTGTTATCTATTACAGGAGTCTACTACTTCTTTGATATCTATTACAAGGGTCTACTCCTTCTTTGATATCTATTACAGGGGTCTTTATTATGCCATGCAGCGACTCAGCACAATCCAACACGTTCACTATGATACCAGTATCCCGACAAATATATATTGTGACGGCATTCACCACGCTGTGGGTTAAGTCAATGCAGTTTTATTTAGTTATACTTAAATATATAACTAAATAAAACTGTTGTTACTCAAAGGTGACTTAAGAAATAATTCATAGCTGCCCCAATTTTATGGATTATTTAAATATGGGTAGGCATTATATTCATGAATATTTTGCCATGAGCGTTAGCGAATGGTAAAATATCATGAATATAATGCTTACCCATATTTAAATAATCCATAAAATTGGGGCAGCCATGAATTATTTCTATTCTGATATGAAAATACAGAAATTTTACATTTCGCGACAACCTAGGTAAAGGTTTAATTTGGCTGTTCCAATTTCCGAGAACCTCCCTTGTTTCGAAATTATTATATTTCTCGTGTAAAACTTAGTAGAAAAAACGAAGAAATATAAATTAAAAAAAAAAACAAACATATGTATTAACATTTAAAATAAAATTTAATAATCAAAACAAAGAACGACAAAATTAAATGCTTCATTACATCAGTCGCCGTGTGGCGTGTCTGGGATTGTTCATGTGTTGCTGTGTTTGTGTGAGAAATCAAAACCGCTTACCGCATTTGGTCGATCTTATGCTCCTGTTTTAGATCCACAATGGTGCAAATTTAAATCGACAGTTATTTTCCACAATTATTCAACATTTTGAAATTCGGTTGCGTTTTCATTTTGATACGTAACGGTAAATTCGTTTGTGGTGGGGGCGGGAAAAGTCTTGCGGTTTGCATTGAACGTCATTGTAAACAACGCAACGTCCCTTGAATACACAACGTAGCTAAAGTCAAGGAAGACTTGTAACATGTAAACAATAAAGGCATAGAATAGAAAAAGGAATTGATATCGTGAAAACGTGTTATCTATTGGATTTTCTTACAAAAGTACAAAATAAAATAAATTTTACAGAAAAAACATCAACACACGGGGGTTTTGAAATGGCTGGAATATTGTTGAATATTTAAATAGAGGTGTGTTTCCAAAGCGTTTGAAGGACGTCATATTAGAATAATGGATTAAATCTTTCTGCACTTTTCTTTTGGATATTTGCAATCCTGATATAGTTGTTTGCGCCAGTGCAAAAAAGTTCAACGGGTTAACTACATATAATGCATATGTGTTCACAAATACGGTGGTTTTCTGCGGGTACTCCTGCTTCCTTCCCAATAAAAACTGGACTCCATGATATAGCTGAAATATTGCTGAAACATCATTCAAACAAACAAAAACAATCTTTTGTGTATCATAATTAGTCAATATATCTTCTAGATATACTATCTAATGTTGGGTTGTAAATCGAAATAGCTTTACAAATATAAAAAAGTATTGACTAAACTTTACATAATATGGATAACATACGACGGCTTATTCGTGTCAAACAACAAATAGAATATAAAATTCTTATTTCGTGTGAACGATTTATTAAACCGTTTGAACGGTTTATTCAATCGTTTGAACGGTTTATTAAATCGTTTCAACGATTAATTAATTCGTTTGAAGGGTTTATTAAATCGTTTCAACGATTTGTTAATTTTTTTTGAATGATTTATTAAATCGTTTGAACGGTTTATTAATTCGTTTCAACGGTTTATGAAATCGTTTGAACGGTTTATTAAATCCTTTGAAATTTATTAAATCGATTAAACGATTTATTTAATTCGTTTGAACGGTTTATTAATTCGTTTGAATGTTTATTAAATCGTTTGAACGGTTTATTAAATCGTTTGAACAGTTTATAAATTGTTTGAACGGTTTATTTAATAGTTTGAACTGTTTATTTAATCGTTTGAACGATTTATTTATTAGTTTGAACGGTATATTTAATAGTTTGAACGGTTTATTAAATCGTTTGAACGGTTTATTAAATCGTTTGAACGGTTTATTAAATCGTTCAAAAGATTTATAAATTCGTTTGAACGGTTTATTAAATCGTTTGTACAATTATTATCAGAGACCATAGGTACCCCATGGTCTAGGTAGTTGGCTATCTATTCTTTATTATCAGGGACCATAGGTACCACATCGTCTAAGTAGATGGCCAACTACTATTGATTATCGGGGACCAAAGGGACCGCATGGTCTAGGTAGTTGGTCATCTACTTTTTATTATCATGGACTATGGGGACCATGTAGTCTAGGTAGTTGGAAATATACTTATGATTATAAGGGACCATAGGTTCCACATGAGTAAACCGTTCAAACAATTAATAAATCGCTGAAACGATTTAATTAACCGTTCAAACGATTTAATAAACCGTTGAAACGATTTGATAAACAGTTCAAACGATTAAATAAAGCGGTTAAACGATTTAATAAACCGTTCAAACGAAATAAGATTTTTTTTCTAGTTGTTTTTGGCACGAATAAGCCGTCATAATAATAATTTCTAATTAGCAGGTTACAATGTACTTTTTGTAAATTTAGCATGTCCAACCACTCCAGCCCATTATATCATAAAGTTAATTATAATCAAGATGTAATGTAACAGCTAAGTTGCTATTGTCAAAAACGAAGTAGTGAAATTTGTGAAATGAAATAGCGTTCCGTGCCACAATGACAAAAATTGCCAATATAAAAAACTAGAAGAAGAGTCATGTTTTCATCAAAAATGGAAATCAAGTTTCTGCTTATTGTTTACAATGAGAAAAAAAGACAATTCAAATTTGTTGTTTAAAAAGATGAAATTTTAATTACATATAAACACAATTTTTTCACATAAGGCACTAAACCGCCTTTCTACCCTGTTCAGACATTTCACTTTTATATAGAACAACTGCCGAGTATGTACACCAATCTCCTGGATATCATTTAATTGTTCGTTTTCCACTTTGTAAACTGTAAAGGGTAGCATGCATAACTTGTAAAACTAATAATGTTTCTGAAAATGACCATGTCATCAGCATACAATAGCAATAATAAATTCCACTCCTGTACCTCTATAGGTACAAAGTTATACTGTTTATAAACGCCATCGTACAGAAATTTACATATTGTGAAAATAAAATAGGTGACAGGACTTCTCCTTGCATTAACCCTTTTATTAATACAGTAACTGGAGTTAAATCCATAAACCTGCATACACATTTTAACTTATAATAATTCTATTCATGCTGTAATTTATTTATATTAAGTGCTTTGATTGGATAAAAACACTTAAATGGCGTCTTCTCAGATAATTTATATATCGATATTTCCTCTGAGCGGACTACTTCCAGTATCCAATGTAAACAAGATGGCGTCCTCCTAGCGTATCGTCATGGAGAAGGGACAATGTTTTCCAAATGATTTCTAATTAAATCGATTGAGATTTCAAATAAAATATAATATAAATACAATTTAGTGTTTCATTTTGTTTTTTTCCTATCAATATTCTACAGAACCGCGATTCCTTTGGTACTATGTTTTGCATATCCCTACGCTTTCCGGCCTAGATACGTTTTGAGGTCTTGATGTATTTCTGTAACTGTTTTTGCTGTTTTAAAAATCGCAACGGTTATTTCACAGAATTATAAGGATTAAACATTGTGTTTTAGGAAATTATCAATGTGTAAACTCCGGCGACTCCCTCACAAACTTGACATAAAGTCCGAACTTTATTTAGTTTTTTGAGTGAGTCGCCGGAGTTTACACATTGATATTTTCATAAAACCCAGTGTTTAATCCTATAATAAATACTTTACAAAATGTTTGAAACTTCAGCGCGTATACCAATAAATTCAAACTTGTAACATAAATAAAAGCGTTCAATAGTATAAATGGCATTTGTATAATGCATCAACAGTATATGAACGTTTTTCAATGGACTTAAAAATGTAGATGTAATTGCAGTGCCATTACCTGGCAAGAAGCCAAATTACGAATCGGCGAATATTATATTTCACAAATCTGCCCAGTTTATAAATCACTGTTTAAAATCGCTGTACGCAGTTATCAATTTAGTTATTAACAATCTGATGTCTTTATAAGTGTTATGGTCATTTGTGTTTCCACGTTTTAATATCGGTACTCGCACAGCTGTAGTCCAGCAGTAGAACAAATCACAGATAATATAACATACAAATCTGCTATACCTTTAGAATGAATAGCAGGTAGATAATTCCTGTAATTTTTAGACTATACCCAAATTTATACTAACAAAAATACAATATCGTATGTATATAACAAACTTTAAAATGCTTCATTAGTTTCTATTTCACAATTATCGAACTTAGTTTCTATTTCATAATTAATGTCCCATGAAACAACCATTAAAACTGTTTGCTACAACCGTTAGTGCAATCCAAGACATATTTTGGAGAGCCACGCTTTCTTGAGTTGTTTTACTTGCTCAACAATGTCCATGTGCACAGCAGCGTCGAAGCCTGTGACAATCTTGGGAGATCTTTGAGGTGTGCCGTCCTGAGCGGCGGACTTTGAATCAACGATCGCAGATCGTTGAGCTGTGTAAGTACCTTCATTAAACACAGGATTGTATGAATCTTTTACTATGTATTAATGTTTAGTTCGGTCGCAAAGGTAATTGCTCATTAATAGTTTGTAATGATATAAAACTTTCAGCCTCTGTCGCCGATTCTCCCTTAAAAACGAAATAAAACGCTTTGTTTCAGCAAACCTGTCTGGTGGTTACTGTTGGTTACTGTTCACTTACCCTGAAAAGGCTACCTTTCAGCATATGGTCGAAGCCTGACACACAGTATAACAATCATGGAAGTTAATAAATAATCAATTATAGGCAGAGGTTTAGCTTTTGTTTTTCATGCATTGCAAACGACGTAAACGATGTTTTCCTTTGACTTTAATCTCGACTCGGATAAACTCGCACAACAGTTCTTCATTGTCAATTTTCAAATTTCTTTTCATGGACGCATACTAAAGGTAAAAAAAAATTTGCAAGTTATTCTTTTTTCGAAATCCTTTTTCTTAAATTAATGTCCATTTCAGGACTCAAGGTACCCCAAATGATATAGTCAACCGTAAATTGTCAGCATATACTAGTAATTCGCCAATTTTAGCGACAGCAATATCAAATGATTCTTGTATCGTATGTACTTTTGTGACAACGCATCTAATTTCGAATTAGATATTTTTATGTGGTTACAAAGGGCCTCGACCGTTTAAGATACGCGCTCTACCTTCACTACGTTTAACGTCCATTAATTCTATTGGTAAGATTGCAAGCCTGATTTGAGTGAGAACATTTTGGCATGTTTGTGGTCTCAGGTTGTTCCTACCGAGAATCTGATTTATTTTGGGGTTTGAAACAATATATTTGCCGCGGGAAGACTGTTTATAATGCAAACAACTACAAACTATATATAAGTCTGTTGACATTTGGTGTAAACATCTATTTAAGTTAACATAAGAATGGTTTCCTATTGGTTATGAAAATCAGAAAAATATATAAATAATAATGAAATTTCAAGTTAAATTATGAACGTCTTGGAAATAGAAACGACAGGAAAGCAGGTGTCAATACACACTGTCTATGCAAAGGATGACTTTGTAGTGTAAACTAACAAATTATTCTTGTTATTATTATAGCTCCGATCGTCGTTCATCCATACAATTTCCAACGAATATGCATGTTATATTAATCTTTTTATACGAAAATGAAATGCAATGGAAATATTTCATGCTTAATGTTCAGTTCTTATTATTAAAATATGTCTGAAATTAATTTCTGCACTACATAAATGGCTGTCATTTATTTTTCACAACAATGGTTTGTTGACTATAAATGTTCAATTCTTAATAAAATGAAGTTAAATCAATTCTAATTCTCCCATCTGTTTTAACGATTTATTACGTCATTGTATTGTTAGTTTGTACATGAATGTCGATCTGTATGCGTGGTTGAGTCACTTGCATATTTCAAAGTTTAAAAATCTTAAAAATAGAAACTTAGGACAGGTAGAAACCTAATTGTCGCACTGGGGAACATTGTGTGTACTGAAACTAACATTAAAAATATTTCTAAAAATGACAACGACTTTAATATTACTAAAATGTTGAAATTCAGTGCTTAAAGTCTGAAATTCGTTTAACCTGAATGCATTTACATTTCACTATCCTGGGTGTGAAATAATTCACCTTTTTGCCACAAATTAACGTATTATTATTCTTATACCAGTTGATTCAGAAAGAAAGGAACAATAAATACCAATGAAAGTCATGAAATATGTCCACTACCCATGTAAGCGCGTCTTAATCTATATCGGGTGTCCTCGGTGGTAGTTCGTCTACTATTAATCACGTAGTCTGTCAACACTGAGATTGCGGGTTCGATTCTCACTGCAGGCAGGGTGTACTCAACTCCAATCTTAATTGACAAGGATTGCCAGTTTTCATACCGCAGGTCGGGGGTTTTCTCCCCCAATAAAAACTGGACGCAATGATATGGCTAAAAAAATGCCGAAAGTGGCGTTAAATATATATACCATCAAACAAACACACAGTCAGCTATTTCTGAATATATAATCGACATCGGTCATTCGGCTTTGAAACTCGTTGTGGGGAAAATCCGTGAACAGCGTCGGAATCATATGTTGATTCGGAAAAGTAATGATTATTTCAACCCTTCAAATGTGCTATGGCCGTTACGTACCACGACTTACTTAATCGTTATGGAAAATCCATCTCCCAAATACGACGTGTAAATTGTTTCTTGCATTTATTTTACTAATGTTGTTTAAACATAATATAAGTATCAATATATATATCAAACACATGTTCAAAATAAAACCTACAAATGATATACCGGATTTTGATAAATAAGCTTGTTACGAGCTTGTGTTTCTCCATTACCTAAAATCCAGATAAAATTAAATTTTTACAACTTTGAACAAGATATTTGTAAACAAGATCAAAGACAAATATTTTGGTCTAACATTAGAAGATTTGATCCATTCAATAACGTTAGAAGGTCTGACCCGTACAATAACGTTAGAAGATCTGCATTGTTTTTCACAAAAAGTCGTAAGTATACTGACGTCACAATGCAATTCCCGTTAGAAGATCTGGCTGAAGTCGATTTAATAAAAATTCGTAATTGTAAAATTTGTCGTAAGTGTTCGAAGATCAAAGGGAAATGCATTGTGGCGTTAGCACTTACGATGTATTTTACACTTACGACTTTTTATGAAAAACACTGCTGACCTACACAATAACGTTAAAAGATCAGGCCAATACAATAACTTTAGAAGATCTGACCCATTCAATAAGGTTGGAAGATCTTATCTTTACAATAACGTGAGAATATTGGACCCATATAATTACGTTAGTAAATCTGACCCATACAATAACGCTTGAAGATCTAACAAATACAATAACGTTAGAAGATCTGACCCATACAATACCGTTAGACGATCTTATCTATACAATAACGTTAGAATATCGGACCCATACAATAACGTTAGTAGATCTGACCCATACAATAACGTTAGAAGATCTAACCCATACAATAACGTTAGAATATCGGACCCATACAATAACGTTAGCATATCGGACCCATACAATAACGTTAGAATATCGGACCCAAACGATAACGTTATTAGATCTAACCCATACAATAATTATAGGTTATTTACGTTTTTTGAAACGAAATGAGTTTTCTCGTTCATAACTCATCGAAGGGCGACAGCCCTGAGATGAGATGACGAGAAAGTGCATCGAGTTTCATAAAACGTAAATAATCTGTTTATCGCAGTTTTGTAACATTGTGACGTCACAATATTACTTAACGACGTCTTGACAGCGAGCTAAGATGGGCCCATCTCAAGCTAGCAGAGTGAGATGGAATAATATTGCACACAAAGATCAAAAGAAAATACTGCAAAATAGCGATAACGTTAGAAGATCTGACCCATATAATAACGTTAGACGATCTGACCCATACAATAACGCTTGAAGATATTATCTATACAATAATTTTAGAATATTGGACCCATAAAAATAACGTTAGTAGATCTGACCCATACAATAACGTTAGACGATCTGACCCATACAATAACGCTTGACGATATTATCTATACAATAATTTTAGAATATTGGACCCATAAAAATAACGTTAGTAGATCTGACCCATACAATAACGTTAGACGATCTTATTCATACAATAACGTTAGTTGATCTGACGAATACGATAACGTTAGAAGATCAGACCCAAACAATTACATCGAATACAGAAGCTTACAATAACGTTAGAAAATCTGATCTATACATAACAAGTTTACATTGAAACGTCGATAAAATTAATTGTATGTAGGGTACGAAGATGGTCGTGCTTATTAACACTGAAAAGAAAATGATAAGTAGATTCGACGTGACATTTTTGATATGAAAATATAGAAATTTTACATTTCGCGTCTACAGATCTACAGAGTTAAATGTTTATTTTGGCTTTTCCGATTTCCGAGATCCTCTCTTGTAATAAAATTATTTTCCTCGTTTAAAACTTGGTAGTAAAAGGGAAGAAATATAAATTAAAAACTAACTAACAGATGTATTCATAAAGGTACAATATGGGATAATTAAAAAGGCAAGCAAAAACATCAGCACACGGGGGTTTAATTTTTGAAATGGCTGGAACAGCCATATTTAATGAATATTTAAATAGAGGTTTGTTTCCAAAGCGTTTGAAGGACGTCATATTAGAATAAAAAATAAAGCGATTGTTCATTTTTTGTTAATAACCGTTCACTTGCAGTTTTGCCGCCATTCAATCAACTAACTATAATTACCGTTAACGATCAGCATTTGTCGTTGTCTACACATTTTGTAGGTCATTAGCAATAGTTCGACATTTAGTAAAATGCATATACATATAGAGTAAACCATGAGCTATCGAGACTTATAAAACACGCAAATTTTCAACAACAATTGTCAAGAGCCAAAGCTAACAAAAAAGCACTAAAACAATAAATAAACATACAGCTATAAAAAAATTTATTAAAAAGAAAGTTGCGGTATCAGGTGTTCAGTATGTGTGCATATACAGTAGTTTTAACCAAGGTCTGAATCGATTGATTTTTTTTAGACCTCATGGTTTTTTTTTAAATTTTGCAAGATATATTAAACCGCTTTTCTAAGACAACACTACAAAAACGGTCGACATGACAAATAATTTGCATAGTCTGATGAATGTTTTAGCTAAAGAAGTTAAAACAATTGATAATGTTAGGTTTATACCGACACAAATTTAAAATCTTCTTCTTGAAAATCACTTTGACAATACGTCGTTTTCAAGATATAATAGCTTTCGTTAAAGGAGGTGGAAATTGTAATGCTGATCACGTGACGTCATAAAAAAGTTAGGGCACTTTAAGTTTAAAACGGCAACATTTGTTACGAAATAAGAGGGCGTAAGAAAGACGATGCAAAACGAAATCTTTGCTGTGTTGTGCCGGGTTGCAAAGCCAACATTAAACATAAATTTATGGAAATGTAGTCAGTTTTATTCCGTTTTATGCCGTTCACACACAGATGGTGCGTAGAGGAAAGTGAAATAAAACCACAATTGTTGAAGACCACTTTTTTTCCTCTTTGTTCATTATAACATAAAGTCAATAAAAACAATTCCACTGATTTTACTGGGATGCTGAAAGTACCATACTAGCATCACTCCCAAACCATATCCAAATTTAGAAAAATTGTCAATTTCTAACTCTTTTTAAAGCTCTGGAAACATCCATATCTTCAGGGATGAAGTCTGAGAGACTCTGAAAACATGAAATTTGCAATCCTTCCACTAGACCAAATTACTCCTAATCCATTATATTTCATCAAATGTTTAATTTTAAATTTTGTTTCAAAGATAATTCTTTCCAATAAGCCCAAAAAGTAGAACCAAAACAAGAAAAAAGCCAAAGAAAAAAAAAATAAAAAAGAAATAGACTATTTTATGGGGAACTACATTCGTAGACAGTGTTGTCGTTCCAAGTGCCTTAAATAAAATTACGCGATATCATAAATCACGTGATAAGATACAACTTACTACCAATCTTGAAAACGGCGTATTAGGACCATCTGTGTAAATTATCATTAGAAGCTCCCTAGCTATATTTAATGTAGGTTCTTTTTTACATAGAGGCTTAAAAAGGAACTACATTATTGTAGCTAGAACCACCCTTGCCATAATTATAGCTAATATCCCCAATAAACAATAGTTTAATTGTATAATTGCTTTTTTTAGTAGGACCAAAAGGGAATAGTTTGACCAATAATGCGAGTTAAAAAAATGAATTCACGCAGGTATTTTTTTTCAAAAATTGTTTTGTAATATGTAGCTAAATTTGGAAATGACAGTCTAATATGTGTTTATGGCAGTCTATTTTGTTGTTATTTGTTAAAGTCAGTTTTAAAACTATACAAATTATAAAAAATGAGTCTAAACTACAAGATTTATTTGTGCATGGAAGAAAAACATTTTTAAAAATGATATATTTAATTGTTGTCATCCCAGGAAGAGTCCAACTGTAGGAAGATATCTAATGTATCAACATGTACGTCACAATATATCTGATTGTTTACTTCCTGCATCTTAATTTCTGTAATATTTCTCTAAAGATTGTGAAATGAAAAGAATTAAAATTGCAAGTTCGTTAGAAATTAAAAAATATCAAGAGGTAAATATAAAAATTTTATAGCACGTGATAAATCAGTCAATTTCCTTTGTATTAACGAAGCTACAATACCAACACCAAAGGTTTAGGTCTGTTAGCTTACGGATAGGTGGCCCCATGATATTCTTAACATTAGGACACAGTGCACATGAGAGATTTAAAGTCCTTCAAAGAGTATTTATTATAAATAGAATTGAAAAGATTTCATTAGTCAAAACATGCCACATGATTAAAGTAAAACAGTTGTAAAATAATCTTGGAAATAGTCGTCAGACTAAATAGAAAGTTGGAAGTCTATTCCTTTCTGAAAAATACATTTTTATAATAATATTTTCCGTATCTTTGTTTGATTTAGCTCATGTTTTTGAAATCATCAAACTAGGAATATAAATTTTTTATGAGCATTTCGGTTAATCTAATGTCTGCTGAAAGCAAAAAAAATCAAAGAAGATTGTTAATAAATAAATTGTTGTTACTTGTGAAATTGTTAAGATCTTGGTAAAGCTGAGGGAGACAATGAAAACCAGATGTTTATTTAGATATGTATTTGTGTAAAAATTTCCATAAAACAAACAAAAGAAAAGAAAAATAACATTACCGGTAACAATAACAACAATTATAGCCCTTTAAGTTTTGGTCCACGTTTTTAACTGCATTTTGCACACCTTGCCGAAGTGAGACTCTAACTCGTAACTTCAGAATTGATAAACCGGACAGAATTAGTAATCGGCTACCAGGGCTACTCGATAACTGGGGCCCCATTGATGCAAAGCACGACTCAAAATTTTTTATCGTGACTGAATAGAACCACGTAAATACCTTTAAAACATACAAGTAATGATATAGGTGTAAACAATTTTACGTAGATAACTCTATAATAATTAAATTTTTGTTCTGTTATGTGCTTCAAAATGGGGAGGCCTAATATGCTAGGTTGCCGCTGTGAACAGAAGTAACCTTTCATTTCATATAAAAATTGTGTAATTTGGTTTCTATTTTCTTTTTTTACACTTAAGTTAAAGTTACCAAACCTCATTATGGTCTCAAGTGTACAAGATAATTAGTATTGCGTGAGTCCTAATTTCATAACTACCGCAGTTAATGAATTGTAGACGATAGCTTACACTTAATAGTCTCGTTTTGTTGACTGACATTAACAGTAGGTTTTTAGGTAAGTGTTGTGATAAGTAATACAACAAGAAACTCTTTGAAAATTGCATATCATAAGCGATAATATTTATAAAATAAATATGTTTCACATCCAGCGCTTAAGATCTGTATCAAAAAGCCCATAAGTCATTTCATGTAATAGACCAGCGAACACATTTAACGATTCTCCTTTGATTAAAATGATAAATATACTAAGTAAATGATATCCATCTTCTTAAGCCGTTATGAGTAGTACAAAATGAAATCATATTCGATAGAGGCAAGGGCTACCGCTGGGAGTCGAGAGAAGAACAACGATGTAAAACAGTATTTTGTGATATATCTTAAACTATACGACATATGTATTACAAGATAATGGGGAAAGATATACCAAAAATCGAGTGTTAAAGACATCGGTAATTCGCTTCATAAGAAATATTTTAATAGAATTCGCTGTCGGATAGCCAATATTTGAAAGAAATATTAAATAGATGAAAAATGAAACACGTGAAAAATATTTTACGATCACTTGAAACTGACATTTCTTATAATTAGGAAAAATGTATATTGACGTCATAAGAAGGAGTTCTTGATTCAGAAATTTAACTAGCTTGAAATAAAATTTAAAACAGAAAAAGAACACAGAAAAACAAACCAAACAACAGATATCATATTATAACTTGATAGCGTCATTACTTTGTTTGCCTAAAAATTCCAATTGTGAATTTTTTAACAATTATAATTTTAAAACAAAACATATTGAAGAAAGAAATTAATTATTCTTTCTCTGACAAAGCATATACAATAAAGTTGTCCATCAAAAAACCCGGCAATAGTGGTATATTTCTAATGGTTTTATGTTCATGGTTGACTTACACTTTTGCTATATGATGGTCATATTTAAACAGAATTCGAATGTTTGGTATACAAATGATAGTTTTTTTTATGATTATGCTTATGACAAAACGTAACTCATCAATGCCGTTATTGAGTTGTCTTTGTGCATCACGTGGGACGTTCAAACATTCAATATATCAATACATCAGTACATCAATTGACAAGTCTTTGTATTATTTAAAATAATTTCTTAAAATTTTAGTTACCTTCTTGAAATAACTAATCATTTCGTAATTACGAATATAACTTTTTGTTGTTATAACAAAAATACTTTGACTACAACAATACTGCTTTACCATTATTAGGTAATAGCATACAGTGTGCCACATACAGATAATAACGAGTCATTAGCGCGTAATTATAAACAAAATATATATCGCAATAAGAGATAGCCATCTTGTTATTCGAGATAATTATTGTTATAACAGACAATTATCTCGTAACTACGAGACAACTTTCTCGTTATATCTTGATAACCATTATCGAGCAAGTAGTTAGTAGCTCAGTAGTCTTGTCTTTACACTACTAGTTTAGTGATTGTTTGTAAATGATTGAATTAATTTTTTGTAATGCTATAAGTCTTGTGACAACTGAAACACTAATATATCTGTTTCATTGTTATATAAATATATAGCTGATGTAAACTGTCCAGTACACTAGACATTTCAAACTGATAACCAATTGCTATTCGTGCAAGTTACAATGGGGCATATTCAAGTATTTTATCCAAAAAACGATAACTTTGTTTTGCTTTTATATATATTAAATATATGTGACAGATGGTCATGTTCACCTGTCCATTTTTGAATTTCATTTACAAAGTAATTTATTTATTAATATCTTTTCCATTCATTTACTTAGAAAAAAATCTATTTGACCATAGTATATGATTGAAAAGATAAACACTAGAGCTTAAAATACGTGTGTTTTTTGCCAGGACTAATACCCTAAATTTACGAACAAAACAACTGAATCGTCATCTCGTTATTACGGGATAAATATCTTGTCAATAGTTTAGAACTTGAAAAAATAATCATCCATTTTTACGAGATGATTATTCTATGTTACAAGAATGTACTTCTTTACCAATTTACGTAAGAACTACAGAAAGTATTGTAACACGGGATTCGAATCAATCTACATACAATTTTACAATAAAGTTAAATACAAGAACTATATAAATACCATTTCCATTAGAAATGTCTAATGCTTTTAACACAATATTGGATTTAAATATTTTTTACCTAGGCATGCAAATTATTAATTTATTTTATATAAATAACAAGGAGTGAGCAAGGTCGAATAGGTCGACATATCATTTAGGTCATTATTAATTACATGCCAAACTATCGTAGGTAGCAATTACTCCTTTTGCATGAAATATTTCCTTTAATTTGCAAGGTCTGTTTTGGTGAAGCGCGTTTGCATATAAATCTTTAAAGTAATTTATCTGCAAGTTTTGCATTTAATGTTTCTCGCCTTTTGTCAATTATCAACGATACTTCCTCTTCACACATCGAGTGTTTAGCAGTAAAATTATCATTCTTGATATAATGTTTAATTAATACATCAATTATCTTATGATAATGGCCTATTCCAACTGCCAAAATATTAGTTTTTCTTCATAACTCAGAGGCGTACTCTTTAAACCACAACATATGGTTTATTTACTCTATAAATCAGTCTGCTTTGGGTAATAAATCTCACGACGATCTAATTTATGCCAATGATTAATATATATCAATATATATTGCAATGTCTTACTTTTTGAGTCCCTGTGTCATATCATGTCAAAAGCTGTTAAAGAACTGTCCTACACTGCGTGGGACGAAATAATACACATATACATCAATATCTTAATGAGGCAATCAGTCGATGTCATGTATCGCATAGGTGTTATTTATGAATATTTATATATATTTGCACACAAACGGGTAAAATGTGCTGAAATAGAACGAAAAGATACATTCAAAGAAAATACGTATATATATATTATTTTTTTTCATTACTACTATAAAATAAGCACACAAACAGGTAAAAGATGTTGGAATTGCATATTGTACTGGTGTCAGGTCATGTTCTGTAAACGTGTCTTTAAAGTGGCAAGTCTGTTGTAGGTCGCTCTGTAGATCTTCATTGGAACACGATTTCCACCAGCAAGGTATAGTAATGTACATGCATGGACAGCTTCTTCCTGCTTTAGTAGCTTGATCATGTTGAAAATATTACAGTGTGGAACCTTGACTAGTTTCTTCAGCTTGCCATGCGACCCTTCAAAATAATTTGTAGTTCTATGACCTTCTGTGGAGTAATGATCAGTAATGGTACCAATAATGTATACATGTATTGTGGTAAACATGGTGTTATTCATTATTGCAAAATATCGATTCGAATGTCGATTTTATATATCGAATCAATAAAGGCAGTGCCTTTAAACCCAAGTAAAAACAATATTAACCATGAGAGTGTTACATAATTCAAATAGCAGTAAAAATCTATGTAGTTATAATGGCAAAGAATATTTTATTTTAATTCTTTCTTACAAAGCACATATTGACTAAGACCTCATTTATCGCCTCAAAAACAAAACTTTAAATGTTAGGAGTTACCTCTGACTGATCATAGGATAACTCCAGAAAAATCAGCGTGGAGAAATATAATCAAAACCTAGTGACGATAGTTTTGCTCAGGCAATACTAAGACCCTTACGGAAAAAAAAATTCCAAGGACCGGAGTGACATTCAAACTTGAATTGTAACTCATGGTGGCCGACTCATATACCCAATAGAAGCTATGCAATTTTTTGGAAAAAAAGTGCGGAAACTTTAATTTCCAGAATTTTCTATGTGCAGGGGACATAATTTCGCCAAAATTCATTGTACCGGAACGACAATTAAATTTTTTAACTGTAACACACATGATGATTGACTCACATACTAAATATCAGTAAGCATTTCAAAAAATTGCAAAAACTGTTATGTTTAAGAAATTTTCTAAGTTCAAGAGCCATAATTTCGTCACAAATCATTTAATCAGAACGAATATTCGAACTGACCGAACTGGATATGTAACTCATTACCGCTTACATATCAAAATCAGCTTGATAACTGCTTGGAGCTGTGAGGCGGCAAAAGTCCCGCTGTTTGGTCGAAAATCATTGAACGTGACAGAAAACGAACTTTTGTAAACAACGCTAGGTCCCTTCAGAAAAAAAGCTGAATTCCATGCAAGAGTCAAGGTCGATTTGAAACATCTAAACAACAGAGGTATGGTATAAAAACGTAAAATGTACGTGATACGGTGGAAATCACTTTTATGCTGGTTTTTCAAAATACATAGGTACAACATAGAATATACGCAAAACTGAGCGCACGATTTTTAGTATTGTATCATGGTATATGCCAAGGTCATAAGCGGGCAATCAAGTACAAATCCTAGAAAGTTTTTTGTTGTATTTAAGTCATTTAAGATTTTATGATGAACGTTTGTTGGTTGATTTGCTTTATCCAACATTTTGTTACTTTATCAATTATTTTGTATGATTTGGTTGAAAATGTACAATTTATCATAAATTAATTGAAGGACTAGATTATGACACGTGCATCGATTAACAAATAATAGAAAAAGACATAGATACTTAATTGAACAATAAACATGAAACTTGTATATACATCTGTATATTTTCTAAGGTAATAATGACCATTGGACTTAGACTTTCCATTCCTGGAAAAAAATAACCGCGATTAAATTTGTAATTATCGAAAATTATTCTTATCGATTAACTAGAATTGTATCTACATATTAAATATGTGTCTTCATGAGCAACAATTAAAATATATATCGCGGAATATTTGTTTCTTTCACACGGAAAATGTGTACTCCTCAATTAAATAAAGCCTCAAATGCTATACTGAAATGTTTTACGGTGCTCGAGCTATAGAGCTAACTAGCGGAGCGAATGAGCAGTGGTTGTTAGGTTTTCCATGCCCATATTGGATGTGTCTGAAGAATGCCACGATCCATGAAAGTAAAAGACCCATTTGGAGATGACGAAACATGACAAGTGCATTGCAGTTACTATTGGACAAATGCATAAAATACTCAGTTCCTACCCACATTGTGAATTGACAGGCAACGATTCAGTCAGTTCAAATACAGTGTACATCGCAGTATAGTCAATACGAGGTTTCCTGCTTCAAGCTACCTACCAGGTGATATATTCATTAATTATCGAATACGAGGTCATAGTTAGGAAAAAATAATAGGTTTTTGTTTATATGATAAGCCATATCATAGTTATGTACATCAATATTCTACCAGGAAGTGTCAAAACTGTCTAATTATTATTCATTGTTTTTACTGTTTTGTACAATATAGCATGCAAATATGTTTGGGCGACAAAACACATTGGATTGCACTCTTGTATCTGTTTTGATCTGGCTAATTCAAAATGTATATAGTTATGTACATATGTATATGAATAAAGGATCTGGATCTGTCTTTCTCCTACCTCTCTGGTAAAGTGATGCGGTCATTTAATGGTCGACAACCGGTTGAGTGAATGTTTAAATATAGATAGGGGTTTCCATGCGCTATTATTTGTCACTTACCAAATTGCACTCGAGGTCGTAACAGTTGCTGTTTTATATTGACAGTTTTTTTAATTGATTTAAGTTGAACGTTTAATAAATTAAAATGTATTTGAAATGAAATTCTAATCATTTTTTATTTCAATTTACCAAAAAACTGGTACGGTTTACCGTGCCAGCAATTTAAAGTGGTACGGTCGGAATCATACCGGCCGTACCGTACGCTTGGTACGCCTATGCGATGAAATTACACACCTTTAACTTTCTTTGAATGTCAATAAGAGCTCACCGAGCTCACTAAAGTAAAAGATCCCAAGCCGCAAACAAAATTGTCAAGAAACCGAAAATATATATTATAGAAAGATTAGAAATAGTATCACCACCATAAACATTTATAAACGCAAACTTCGTTTTACTGGCAATGATTATTTTAGTCTACCTTGACGTTATTACAGTTTTACTAGGGAGTAATTGGCTACTTGTAAGCTATGTAAAGGATTTAATTTTGCCCACACCGATCTGAATGCCCTTCATTTCATGACTATTTATTCTATATACCCGTATAAATATCGTTATGTCACACGATCCAAGTTTACTAGTTTCACTGCATGAATTCATGTGTGGTAACGAGAGGTTGCATCACCAATGTACCAGTCGGAAAAATTTTAAATTGTTTTCAACGGTTTACCCTTGTCTACTATAATTCGGGTACACCACAATTGTTACAGTATAAATTATGTCATTACCCAAGAGAAACATTCTTCTCAATTTCAAAGTCATTTAGGTAATTTACTGGCAAACCACGCTTTAAATATAAGTTTCAATTATCAAAGTGATACTAATTTAGGTATTTCCTAAAAGAAGATTTATTTTTCTCCATTGTTCTATTCCTTTGCATGTCAAATTGATGGACCGCCCTATGTTTAACGATTTACTGCTCACACCGTCTGAACAGAAATGAACACTTCTGTGCCAGTTAAAAAGACTAGAGCCACGCTTCATTGCTGTGGCGTAATTACAGGACAGGTGGGATGGTGGAGCTTAATAACTACCATTAATTGATATTTGACCAAGTTGGTATTCTAAACTTATTTTAAGCTGATCAGATAATTGAAAATGAGGTACATTGTCATTTAATTCTCCGCCCTTATTTGCACAACAGAATTAATATTGGTAAATAACATATAATTTTGGTATTATTAGCAGAGAACCTGTAAGATGAGCGCTAATTAAATGAAATATGGGGTATTGAATAACGCAGGGTTAGGGAGAAAACGTATATTGAGTGTGCTTTATGAGTGTTCATATGACAGGCCGGAATATGTCTTAGTATTTCCATATTTCGGTAAATCAATCTGCTTGATTTATCACGGATTTTTATGAAAGTGTTGAGGTTATTCCATCTTCAACAAAGATTTAATATATGGCATGTTTTTCTCTGCGATGATTTATATGCATATTTGTACACATGAATTTATTTATAACGAAGACAAGAATTCTTTTATTCAATATAAGCGTACACAAATTAATGTTTAACATAGTAAAAATACGTCCTACAAGGTAATATATTCTGAAGAAAACCTCAATAAATACTAAACTTAAATTTAAAAAACAACTGTTAGAAATGCTCACTAATTGATACCCAACGCTTATCTATGTCAAAGAATGGCAAGGTCCATGTTTTGCAATTTGAAACTACTATGGGATGAATTTAGGTAAGATCGGCAGGTCGTGTCTTTGAATACAATACCGACAAACTACAATATTCATTGGAAATTTTGACAAGAATTGAAATTGTTCAAGCCACAAAGGCACTGTCAAACTAATATAAAATTCAGGGTTATTGTTAACATAGAAGAGCTTCAGTGTTCAGGACAAAGGTTTGTTTGGATTTTTTTGGAACATAATTGTTTTGGCCAGACAAATAATCTACCAATAATGTCTGGCCAAAACAAATTATGTTCCAAAACAATCCAAGTCGTGGCTTTATTATCTTTTTTGAGTTTTTACTCTTTAGTTTAATCTACAATAATAAAAAAATGTTGCAAAAACATTTTACTAATCTTGATTCCTGCATTTCATTGAATTCAAATTGAAATGAAAAAAATATATTCCGTCAAATTTCTGCTTCATTGCTATAAACATGGTATATATATATCTGTCGAACATAGATAATGTGTGTTTTCGCCAGTTTGGATAAACAGCTTGAAACCCACCAACTCAGTAGACAAATCCGCTCAGACAGACAACATTTTACAAATGTTTTATAGCAATAAGAAACCAATTGATTAACCATTTAGCCTTCGCCAGCCATCCTTAACACATTTGCCATAACTAAATAAATAACGTAGCAAGGAATAAAGTTTAGCCAAATCAAACCCGGTTAAATAGTTCCGACATGACATGTGTTCCGTCAAGTTTGATTGTTTATTATCTGCTTAAAAACGAGAAGATAGGAATATGTCTTGACAATTTTATAGTGATCGTTCTAACTCTGTCACCCAGATTCGATTAGGACGTTGTATAACATAATAAAAAGAAGTTACTTAAATTGATAAGGGCTGAACTTAGACCTTTTTAATTTCTGGAAAAGGAAGACAACCTTAACTGGTTTTGACAAATGAGAAATAGAGACGTAAAATGCTTTTAGAGCTGTACTAATTAGGTCTATTTCAGCACAGTTGTTAAGCAGTTAAATGGTACATAGTGTTAATTTCACAAGTTTTCCGTGTCTCATGAGTTCGCACCTCATTCGATTTTCAGATTCTATAAAATTGGAAGTGACGTATTGCTTCATGATGGGATAGTTGAGACGTAATGATTTTTATGATTCGGAATAAGGTGTAAAAAGAAAGAGAAGTGACAATAAATGTTGCACTTAAGAAACGAAGTAATTGACATTCTGATATATTTAAAACGTAACATGGCAGAATAAAATATTCGTAAACACCTTCTGAAGCCTGTAAAATAATAAATTCTCTGATGCCTGGTAAAGTAAGACCAATTTAGAACTAATAAAATCACTAAACCCCAGTTACACGATTGATGGTGATCCGTTGTATAAACTCGATTATCCAGCACGATTTTTTATTCCATTTCATAAAAAAGAAAAATATTTAAACGGAAATGTATTCCATAATAATAATTGCATTTTTTAACTAAAACTTGACAACTAACAATTTCATAACACCTGGTAAATAACATCATTTGCAAGAACAAAAGCGAACACTTTAATTAAATGTGGACATGATGTACCAAAGACATCAAATGCTTTACAATGGACCAAATTGACGAAATGGACAAAAGACATATTTTGTTCGAAATTTTGCACAAGGACAATAAAAAAGACCAGAGTGAATACGGGTATTAATCTAACTCAACTGTCGAAATTATTTGTATGCTCTGTACTATTCTCTTGCGTGGTGATGTAGCTACCAATTCATAGTTCTTGTGATTGTTCAGAATTAAAGAAAAATAAAATCGATCGCTAAAATATATATGTGTATTTAGTTTCCGAATGCAGCACAAATTTAAAGCATGAAAGTTGTTACCAAACAATGATTAGTTTCAAAATATTATTTTTGGGGGATTCTTGTCTCAAACTCCTTGAACTTAGGTTAGAAAACAGAAACTATGTACTCTTCTTCTTCAGAGGAGACCTCTGAGGTAATTAATTTCTTTGTACACACATGAAACTGTATTTTGTTACTAATTAAAGTATGGACTAACAATAAAATTGGGTATATTGGGCATTTTGACTTAGAATACGACTTCTCAGGAAAAATAAATCCTCAAAAAGGAATGACGTCAATTACGTGAGGTTGGAGAATTTCGTCTCTGTACATTTGAGCCGTTAAGTTGTCTGGAACATGTACCAGTTCTGTTTTAATGTCATTAGAGATCACCGCCCACTACCTGCACCGAAGCTATCAACGTCCTGGACGAGGAGAAAGGTTCATTCCTGCGTCTGTGTACACGTATTCTCATATCAAGTTTCGTCGCAGTTGCGGCATGGAATGTCCAGTCCTGAATTTGTTGCATACTGGACTCTTTCTTGTCTGTGAAACTGCACCAAAATACGACCTTCTGGTTTGAATCCCACATTGTCGAAGTCAGTTGCGGACTGTTGCGAGTTGATTCTTCTCAATCCAGGTATTCTGACTGCAGTCACTGTTGCGGCAAAGATTTGATTCCGTAGATAAAGCAATCTTGACCAGAAGTCGTTATGCGAGGTCGCCGCGACTTCTCGGTCGGTAACTAGTACAGCCAATCTATTGCAATTTGTTCTACAGCCGTTTTCAGATTGTGCAATCACTTTGGGATACTCCGGACTGGAGACGGCCGATGACGATATTTCGAGTTGCTGGGTCCTAAATTGGCATGACAGTATTTTAACGTTATGATAATTTCAAGCTTCCAACCTCGTCCTTTTTTTACTTTACGAAATTAAATCGCTTTGAAAAACTCCGATATTCAAATTTCAAAGCAATATAATTATTGTGCACTTTTAGAAATTCCCCAGGCTTATTTGACAGAGAGAGAAATCAAATTAGCAGATCTTTAAAGTTACAAACATACATGTGGAAAAAAAACAATGAAATTGACAATTTCAGATCATTTCATTACACCAGGTAAATTACATAATTGACATATTTTTTTCAATTTAAAAGGGTGGTGTTCTCGTATTTGTTTATAGATTTAACAATTTAAAAGAAAGTGTAACTCATCTTCTAGGGATTTATGATACATATTTATAAATGTCCATTAACTGAGTTGTAAACTAAAAATATTCAAAATAGCAGAGTTTTATTTACAAACGATTTTATCTTTTTATAAGGTTATTGCCTTTTTGATAAACCAATTTAATTAATGAGAGCGTCGTTTCTAGGTCCCATTGAGATTTTATAAAAATGCGGATCTCTTCCTGTTTTATCCTTTTTTGCACGTTGTAAATTTTCCCAGCTATAACGTTTCATTTTAAGTTGCAACAAACTCCATTTCGTTCGGTGAAATTCTTTAAAAAAAAACTCATCGGAAAAAATCGCAGCCATCAACTGTAACTGAAATTATGAAGCCTCAAAAAAGAAAACATCAGACTCCAAACAAATTTAAACATAGGACGAATTTTACTGTTGTTATAATCCGAAGTTAGTTTTGTGATTTGTCGGATTAAAAAGACAAGTCTCTGTCCTTAGTCGTGATGTCATCGAAAATGTCCTAATTTCTTATTCTAACTTTGGGACATTAAAATTAGTGCCCTAAGATTGTCTTAATTTGAATTTGTTGTACATTTTAAATTTGTAAGTTTTAATTTTAATTAATGTAACTTCAGGAAGTTTGCTAAATAGCACCGACGTATGCTTTTCACTCTATTCTAACAAAATATGAAGCTCAGTTTGCGAATTACACCCGTATGGGTCAAAGCAAACATAAACTGTTACATAATAAACAATACACACACATGACGATACGACAAAAATACATAAAGAATATCATTACATAATGCAAACAAAATAATAGCAGTGAGTTAAATACGTGTATTTAAAATCAACAATTGCTCGTGTGGGAGATAAACGATACTGTACTGACTAAAATAATAATATATTCGTTTAAAAAGTTGTACAACAACATCTAGATACATAATTAAAACGAAAACAAAATTTTAGAATTTAAAAAATTGCACAAATATTTTGCCTGACAAACAGGCTTCATCAGTGTTTTAACAACAAAATGTGTTATGATAATAAGATACATAACGGTCATCAGTGAAAATAATCTGCCTATCTCTGATCAATTATCTGCTAAGTTTCCATTTACACATGCCTCGTTCATTGCTTTATGTTGTTATTGATTTGAATGGAAATATATTTTATGCATTTTACTTCGTGTTTAACATGTTTTCCTCGCATTTTCAGCATTTTATAGCATTATACATCATTTCACTAATTGGATTTCTCAAGAACATAATTTTATTATAAAAGACGGATCATTAATCAAACTTTCTACTGTTAAACCTATAAATATTTAAATATCATGTCTTTGTAATTTATTTTAATAGCGATGTTAGTCACAAAAAGAAGAAATTGTATCTGACAAACATTTTTATTATTTTAACTTTATATCCATTTTTACACTCTTGTCAATTTATAGTCGCCATGACTTACAAACGTTCCAGGTAAATATTTTGTTACTCGCCGTAACGGCTTTGCACTTTGAATAAAATAATAAATAATTCAAAATGTTTCAAATTCTTCAGTAAAAATTATTGTTCTTACTACAAAAATAATAATGATAAATAAAGATTAATGTGTAAAGTGCGTAAAAAATGACTTACTAGTTTGCAGAAAAGGTCAAAATTTTGAGCTCATGTTATATTTTATGAAGAAAGTAAAACAACACTAAGCATTACAAGATGTTTTAATGCCATCACACGTGCAGAATAAAGTGGTTAATTAAATTTACAAACATTTTTGCTTAATTTATAGTTTTTTTTTAATCTGAATATTTGATAACTCGCAAACTGTAGCCAAACATTTTACTTATATATATATATATATATATATATATATATATATATATATATATATATATATATAGACTGCAATAGTTTCTCACATAGGTTCTAAGCCATCTTAAACTTGCAATAGTTTCCCACATAGGCTCTAAACCATCTTAAACTTGCAATAGTTTCCCACATAGGCTATTAGCTGACTTAAACTTGCCATTTTTTCTCAAACATGCTTATTTTTACTTTAAGACTGATAAAAGCAATAAAAGAAACGTTTCTTTGCCTAGGTTTTTCATACACATACATACACACATTGACATTTTTGTGATTTATAAATGTGGGTACGAATTGCCAAATAAATTAGTTTAGAATTCTTCTAAACACACACACAACTCCAACCGACTCACCAACATTAAGACTTATTAAGATAAGAAACAACTAAAACCAAATAAAAAATCTTAGCTATCTGTAACTAAACGTCAAAGGAAAAGACATTTATACTTTTTTACAAACAATTTTTCTTTTGTTTCGATAACATACTTGGCAACAAAGAGTTTTCATCGAAACAGCAATACAGCCGTTGGTGGAAATATTACATGATTTTCGGAATATCTAACAATACAAATTGATTAATAAAATAACCATTACAACTAAAGTTGATATATTGTCAAATATGGCCGCCAATAGATTATGAAAAGCTATTCGGGTAATAGATATTTACTTTGCAGTCAAATTTATTTCTTTTAGAGATTTTTTGCCAATAACTTGTGCAGCTTTCAAAGTCGTGACACAAAAAGTACCTTGATCTTTAATCCCATTGAAAATACACAAATCATATATAGTCCAGAAAAAAAGGATGGCATCTTAAAAAATCAAACATAATTTAAGTCCCGTGAAATCTGTTGTACTGCTACTAAATAGATTGATTGATTGGATGTCTGCTTTACGTCCAGTGAGCAGTATTTCAGCTATATTCAGGACGGGAACAAGTTAACAAACAATAAATCAACGGAAAATTGGGTTGGGATTGGTCACAGGGAATACAATTTTGACTGCCACGGGGAAAAGTATGGAGTTTTGGGTAGGGGCGGAAAATTTAGCCTTTTGTAGCGGCTACAATTAGCCTACTCTTTTTCGACATCTACAAAAGGGGTCTTTATCGTGCAAGGAGCGTGGCACTCTCCAAACACGTTACCCACTACGGTCCCCGCGGTCAGGCTTTCCGTAGCATGACCTGACAACCGCCCAACGAGAGGGTCTCCCCTATCCGCCACCCAGGGACGCGCTGGGCTGCTTTGTGGTTCGAGCACTGGGAACCCTCCCAGTATGGTCCCAGCTACAAAATAGAAGGAATTTAATAAAGAAATTTCTATCACTTTTTTCATTCTTTTATGTTGATTGCTTTTTTTTTCAAAACGAGTTCGACGTATAGAATCATTTAAAGTTATTCTTTAAAAGATTCAGTTCATCAAGTAATCGAAAAATGTGCTAGAGGCGGATGCTATCAAGTGAAATAATACTGAAATTTAACCAAAAATCTATATATTCATTATTCATACATAGTCATTACTTTCGTCAAAATGAAGAACATTTAAAGGACTGAACCCATAATATTTCGTGATTCCAAAAACTATAACATTATGCACAAATATTAGGTAGGTTGAAGCACAAAAATCGTGAAATTGAAGGTTTTTCAATAAATGGTGTACTGCATTGACAAAGCCAAGGCTAAAGAATTTTAGATGGAGCCGAACTATCTCCAGATGTAAAAGAGTTGAAGCTTTTTTCTCTGGCACCGCGCGATGTCACATGTCGATTTAACTTGCACAAACTCAGCAGTCAATGTTATATTTAGCTCCCGTAAAACATACAGCAGGTCCATAATCTTATTAATAGTTTCACTATCTTTATAAATCCGTATCCATTTACTACACAGAATAACTATGTTAATACTGCAAAGAGACAAAAAGCTTTGTGATATATTAAGTGATATCTTGTGATGTGTAGCTTTGATGATCATTGATCGTCCACTTGCTTTCAATCCAACATATTCATTAACCACATCGGGTTACTGTATAAGAGTTTATTTTGCAAACAAAATAACCTAAATATGCTTTAGCAATACAACATTTAAACAAAACATATAACGTACAGGCATATATTCATATGTAACAAATATTGACATAAGATGTATAATAAATTGCAAGTATGTAGGGATTCCTTTGTTTTATACCCAAGTAAAAAAAAAATTACCTCCAACAAATCACTCTTTCAAATCAGTAACAAATCAGTCATTTGATTGTGATTTGAAACTGGTAAACAAGTTATAAATTCACTGTAACAAATTTTTAACACAATAACTATCAAATTATACTGAACCTGAAAAATAGCATTAATAAATTACTACCAGATAACATATAAATTACTATGGATTAAAGTCGTCACAGATAAATTACTGTCAAATTACTTGCAAATCCTAGTAAAACGACGGACTTAAATTCTATGGCAAATCACTATTTTTGTAATACCGAGTTACTTCCCATTTGATAAGGTAGACTTACACATATTTCCCAAGAGCAGGTTCAGACAGGGAACACATTACGTTTTTATTTGCAGAAAAACAAACTATTTACCCACAGTAGGTAATTAAAGTACCTGCTGTAAAGAACATGCAACTTTGCAAATATGGGGGATACATCTTGTTTACTGCGAGTAAGAAATTGTAAATTTACAAATCACAAACAATTACACCAACTCAGATGATAGAAAGTATTTTTGAGTAAGGACAAAAACTATCTCAAAATAATTAAAACATGGTTCAAGCATAAGTGGAACATGTACTTGTAACTACTTTGTAATTTTAGCTTTCAATGCCATACTATACATGCAGATTATCGTGCATGATTTTTCGTTTTTAATATTAAAATATATAAACTATACTTTAAATATGACTATGAAATTAAAGTTAATTGAAATTACTTTCTGCATCTTTTAACAAGTTTAAAACTTAGCCTCCAAAACATGGCTGACAAAGTACCCAATCAATTATGCATAACAGATAAATTACGTTAAAATCCCCAGAAATCACTTTCAAATTGTGTTGGGAAACCAAATCACTAACAAATCTCTGATAACGAATATGTCTAAAGGTGATTCAGTTTTAATTTACTGATTGAATCGCATAAAACTCATTTCAAGAAATCGCTAATTTGTGAATGAAGAGTAGTCATTTAAAAATAATTTATTCATCATGTGCTGCTAAATATTTTGACTTGGGTAAATACATGAATAAGATTGATGTACAACAATACAACTATACAAATTTTTAAGTTACTTCACTAAAATAATTTTTGGCATGTTGTAAAACATGGAGTGGAGTCTGGAGTCTAAATTGGAGTGGAGTCTGGAGTCAGAATTGGAGTGGAGTCTGGAGTCAAAATCGGAGTTGTATTCGGAGTCAAAACATTAATCAATCACACAGAACTACTTAGAACTCCAATTATTTTGACTTCAAATACAACTCCAATTTAGACTCCAGATTACACTTCAATTTAGACTCCAAACTCCACTCCATGTTTTACAACATGCCATAATTTTTGTATGTTAGTCATATGAAACCAGCAAGTCATTCTCCACGCAAAGGATTCTTATCCTACGTCAACCACAATCACATCTGTCACACCATTGGTTGATGTTCTTGACTCCATGAAAGATGAGAGATGAGAGATCTATCATAGCGGATAAGTCTCGTGTACAAACACAGTGACTTTCAAGTAAAACCGTATCAAAGGTGTATATGTTAGACTATACAGAAATAAATAAAGACCTGGCGTAATCTTTTTTACAAACATTGGTCTTTGTTTTTACAAACATTGGTCTTTGTTTACAAGCATCACAGGCAGACGACAGATGTAGTCCCGCAGTTAACGGGGATGACGTGTGGCACAGGTTATATCTGGAACCAATTATGTTCTCTGTGCCAGAGAGTACAAGCAAATATGTTTTAAAATGAGTAAGAAAGAATTAGACGTACAGTATAAGCGTCCAATTCAGCAAAGCTCGTTTCGCATGGACTGAAAATATATATGGAATACTCATAACTTATAAGCTTATTGACCCTTCAGCTGTCTCTAATTTATTGCAAATTTGACTACGATAAAAACTTTAATTAACTCATAGAAAGTAAGATTAACGTATAAATAATCGCACTGAAGTAACGTATGCCCGAACACAATTCTAGTCAGAACAATGACTGATTGCCAAGTCAAAATGACCGTGATTTATGTCCGGAATATTGACGGTAAATATTGTTGCTTTTACGATGTTTCCAGAAAATTATTTTTAATAACGAGGCTAACTACCCAGTAATTGATGCAATCAGAGGAAAAATTGTTATTTATTGTTTTGCTATCATTCCAATCAGATCGGGTGAAAGTATCTGATTCATAATGCTTTATAGGCTTATACTTCAGCAGTAATAACTGCCAAGTCATTAATGTAAAAACAAATGATTGGAGAACGTACAAGTTATATCTTCTTGTTGTTTAGTGTTTTCTTGCATTTATTTTTAATTTAAATCATAAATCCCACAAGGGCATATGGAGCTCTGCTAAAGAGCACTGTTGTCTTCACTAATAGACAAACATAATATCAAATAAGGTATTTAATCTTTCTATAAATTAGATCCTCAGAATTCAAAGAAATCATTTCGAAAATTGAACAGGATATAATACACTGAAAATATTTCCTTTTATTGAGAAAAATAAAGCTTACATTAAAATATGTACTTTTTATAAAAACCAGCTTTAAACCAACATACAAAGCCATTTAATAGAAAATCGAATTTTTGAATACAAATATTTTTGTAAGTGACAAAATTATTATGCTTAAAGACATGCTGTAATATAGAAAAAATATTTTGAATTCACAAAGTTATTATATTTAAGTGTGCTGGCGACCTGATGTTTATGCAACGTCTGTATCATGTCTTTACAATTCTAACAAAAGTATCATCTGTACTTTTAGTGTTTGTTCTTTATTCTATCTAGCAACCTGAATTTGTAAGTAGTACATTACATTTTTAATGAGCAATAAAAGGTACAAATCGGCTATGAAAATTGTAAGAAAACCGTTTGGTCAACAAGAATAATCGGCCATAAAACAGCGACAAAATCTGGATTGCGAGAAAGACACATGAATAATCAAAGCAACAACAAAAACCAAACGTACGCAACCCGAACCTAATAAGAAACAGTGATACATTTGGCTGCTCCGGACGAGTAAGATGGCACGCCCTTCTCGTCAAAAATATGATTAAAAAAATCATCACAAGTTACATACTCAAAATTTTAAATTACGCACTCAAAAATTAAAATATGCACTCAAAATTTTACGAAAACACACTCAAAAGGAAGATTGAAATTACACACTCAAAATTTTAATTAATGCACTCAAAACTGAAAATAACGCACTCAAAATTGTGCGCATTGTTTTCGCGCAAAACTCATAAATATTCATAAAGATATAAATAAATAAACTTTGATCTGGGTAGTTTTTGAGTTTTAAAGCGAACCGGAAGTGCTGAAATCCAAATGTCAATCCACGACACAGAAGATTTGCTTGAGTTTTTTTCAATCCTTGTTACACGTGTGTGAAAATACAATGCAACTTTTACACCCCTTAACCCCTTATTACCTATGGATTCAGAGAATACCGAAAATGTCCCAGGTTACAGTAAAATAAGAAACGAAATAGAAACGAAACGAAACGAAACAGGCATTTTGATAAACCCGTAGATAAAAATATTTGTTTTACCATAAAACATAATTCAATAATGGAATAAATCACAGTCTATAGTTAATATGAGTCTGAGATACAGGGCCGATGGTAGGAGGTAAAAAAAAATTAAAAAATGTTTCGTTTGTTTTTTTTCAGGGACCCGTTTCAAGCTTAAAAAAAACAAGGATTGAAATATTCAAATCAATTTAATGAATATTTATAAGTCCTGCGTAAAAAGGTGCGCACAATTTTGAGTGTACAGGTTTTCTGTTTTGAGTGCGTAATTTTCAGTTTTGAGTGCATGAATTAAAATTTTGAGTGTGTAATTTCAATCTACTATTTGAGTGTGTTTTCGTAAAATTTTGAGTGCGAAATTGAACATTTTGAGTGCATATTTTAATTTTGAGTGCGTAATTTAAAATTTTGAGTGCATATTTTAATTTTGAGTGCGTAATTTAAAATTTTGATTGTGTAATTTGTGATATTTTGAGTAATACTTTTGACGAGAACGGCGTGCCATAAGTAAGCTGTCCACATTTGTTAGAATACAAGAAATGACCTTCTTAGTACGCTAAAAACCAAACCCTGCACATTGCACCAACAATAGGATAGCTTGACTAAATGAGCACTGTAGCAAAGAAATTATAATAAAGTGCCAGAAGCCCACATTTTAATAATATTATTTTATAAATAAATAAATAAATAAGACAGATTTAGCACTTTTTTACCTACAATTGTCGGAATTATTGTATACGACGTAGCACTCGCTAATCTAAATAACACGTGTAATCAACACGGACAAATAAAAATGCACAAAATGTGTGGTAAGATTGAATCAAAATCTCAATCTTCTAAAACAATAAATATTTAGAATTAAACAAAGTTGTAACCAAACGCCCTACTATTTACTCAAATTCATCTCCCATTTCTTGTTGCAATAAGAAGGTCGGTCCTTTGCGCTATTCTTCAAACCCACGGGATAATTTTTTCTGAAATTTCTTAATGAACTTAAATCCAGATTTTACGATTGTGAAAAGATTATTTTAATTCTGTTAATTAGTGCATATACAATAAGAAACAAAAAGAAAATACAGCGAAAACTTTGCAATGTATTGGGACATAATTTTTTTCGAGCCTAACAAATATTATGTACCAATCCATGCCATTCAGTGCCTTGTCAAGACTTCTTAATATCCGGAATATAGGGACTGTGTAAATGTCAATTCTAATTCAGAATTTTATATGGAAACATAAGGCGAATTCAGTTTGACGTTTAAACCGTACAGAGTACAATTGTTTTTAAACAAGTTTAAAACAAGTTGTCAGGATAATTCAATAGAAATTGTTATTTGTCATTATCTGTTTCTTATCTTCCGACAATGCTCCTCGGGAAGACACTACAACAGCTGATCTTAATACCCCTACACCACAAACACACAAACACGCATGCACGCACGCAAGTACGCACACACATATACGTGCAATATAGCTGAACAATTGCTGATGTGGCGATAAAAATCATTC
Source organism: Limnoperna fortunei (assembly GCA_944474755.1). Classification (NCBI taxonomy): domain Eukaryota; kingdom Metazoa; phylum Mollusca; class Bivalvia; order Mytilida; family Modiolidae; genus Limnoperna; species Limnoperna fortunei. The sequence goes on from OX104116.1 coordinate 48,285,799, forward strand.
AAACAAACAAATAAACTTACAAACCGATTTTAACTTATTTAGTCAAAGATAGTACCGAGTTCTTACGAAGTCGAAATAAAAACAATTTACAGATGTACACCTATTAGGTCTAAAGCTTTTGATTTAATCTGCAAATCTGAAACTACCGGGGAACGACGAAGTTTGGCATGATATACAAAGAAAATTGTTTTTCACTTACCAGAAAAAAAACTGCTGTTATTCAACAGACCCAAACATTATAATATCGTATAACCTGTTCAGAAATTTGAAGTATTCCTTAAATCAACCATGCATTCATTGTTTGCCTACAAGTATTTAAGGAATACTTCAAATTTCTGAACAAGTTATACGATATAATATGGTTTGGGTCTGTTTACGCCCAATGTAAACAGACCCAACCATATTATATCGTATAACCTGTTCAGAAATTTGAATTATTCAATAATATATAAAACATTTTGTATAAAAATAATGTGACTGAAAAATTTGAATAAAAAAGGATATTCACTAAAAATAAAATGGTTATTCACCGCGGGAAAATGCATGCGATTGTTATTTATAGAATCGCGGTTATTCCCTTTTTTAAATAACAATCGCATGCATTTTCCCGCGGTGAATAACCATTTTATTTTTAGTGAATATCCTTTTTTATTGAATAAAACAATAACTGTCTTTTGATTCGGTAAATGTGTGGAGTTATTGACTTTTGAAAAAACTCTTTGTTATTCACCTCGCCCGCTGGGCTCGGTGAATAACAGTTTTTTCAAAAGTCAATAACTCCACACATTTACCTCATCAAAAGACAGTAATTGTATAATATTCCTTATAATTTAATTTTAACTATAAATTTTAGCAATTTGTATGGTAAAAACGTCATGGAACTATTTTAATTTTAACGGCGTAAGAATATGTCATAGGACACGCAAGTTATTTCGTATAATATTGGTTGTTCGATTTGAATTAACCAATCAGATTTCAGCTTACAAAGCAAATTAAATTACATGTATTAGCAGATAATGCATAAATCTGAAAGACTTCATCCTGATACAAACTTTTAACTACATGTTACGTTAGCCCTTCTGCACAGTGAAACTAGAGGCTCCCAAGAGCCTGTTTCGCTAACCTGAACCTGAAACCTACAACAACTATTCAATTCTTTTTTATCCAGGTTTTCTTTCCTATAAGGAATTATCGAACACTTCTGAAGAAATCATTAATTTTGACCTTTTAAAGAAAATAACTTTGCAGATCTTGATGAGCTGAATAATTTTGTAAAGAAGATTTTCTCTAGCACTTATGGTTTTCAAGTTGTTGAGGAAAATTGACAAATATCAACACTTTTAAATGCATCTTCACACAATTTCAACTCAGTAGAGGGTCTTGTAGAGCTTTTGATGGAGGTACACTTCAAATTTCTGTATCTGTATCCTTGCTTAACTATAAGCCAAAAACTATATCTAGATCGCGCTGTTCTATTTTAAGCCATTGACAAGGATTGCCAGTTTTCCTACTAAAGGTCCGGGGTCTTATCCCGGTACTCCGGCTTCCCCAATAAAAAACTGGGCGCCATGATATAGCTGAAAAATTGCTGAAAGTGGCGTTAAACATTATTCAAACAAAACAAATCTATTTTTAGCCAAGGCAGCCACGTTGGTTGATCAGCTGTCATGATTTGTGCAATTTTTGATAGAGGACATCCAAAAGATAATGTGCGCAGTGTTTCAAAGCAGTTCTTTCAGTGATATTAGAGGAGATTTTAAACTAGAGGCTCTTAAGAGCCTGTATATCTCACATGACTTTACAAAACAAATTTTAAGAGACATTACTTTTCTTACAAATTTTGATATTAAATGCTAAAGAGTTTACATGATGAAGCTGTTTCTATGAATGTTGCCATATTTCAAATCAATCTGCATGCGGTTTGTAAAATGAAGATTTTTGAAATTTCAGCCAATCAAAACCCATTAGTGGCCCTAGAAGCCATGTGTAATTTGCAACTGGGTCGAAAAACTCAAAATAAGAAGATAAATATCCCAACCCAATAAACATTCCTGCAAAGTTTGGTTCAAATTGGCCAAGTGGTTTTGGAAAAGAAGATTGAAATGTAAAATGTTTACGGACGACGACGACGGACGCAAAGTCATGAGAATACCTCACACTGACCCTATGGGTCAGGTGAGCTAAAATCAATTAAAATTAACTTGGGTAAAAACAATTCAAGGGAAATAACTTCTAAACGGATGATCAGACAATCTGAACCTTGAATTCATTTTTGTAGCTCTTACAGAGCTGAACCAGAAAAATAGCGAAGAAAACCGACCAAACAACAAGAGCAAAAAGTCAAGGACAGTTACAAATCTAGATATGCACAAACGAAACACAAAAACCAACAACACAAAAAAAAGAGTAACCCGAACCCAATAAAAACCATGGGTCCACTCAAGACCTCCTGACGAGTAAGCAGTGCCTGCCTATAATTAGACACCCGTCGAGTTACTCATTGTCATGTCTAGGGAAAAGTCAAATCCAGGAATAGGAAACACTACCTATGACTAAGCGAAAATGTCAGATCGTATTTAAGACACTGATCTCCCATAGCGATCAATCAAGTCATGGTGACGACCATAGAACATCTGGAGAGATAACACCAACCTAGGTACAACAAACCCTTGTTTGAGTAGTTTAGCAGTCAATAGCAGAGATCGGTCTAGAAAATCGGAATACCGATCGCAGGATTAGCAATGCTAACTTTTTCTCTAGTAAAAATAATTTTCAATATTTTGAAAAAAAAAGGAAAAAAATCATTTTGACGATTAAGCGCAATAACTCCTACAAAAGGTCGTCATTACACTTCGACACGATTATGAGCTTTGGATGATGAAGTAGGAATGTCTGTCACCTGCTATACTTAAAACTGTATTGTGGCCCACCTGTTCTATTTTTAAAACATTTACCAATAACGATGGTCCTGTCCCGGCTTGTCACCTGGTGTCCTGCTTTCACTGGTTCATTAATTATAAAATAATAACCATACTAATACTGCTGACAACAGGAAGTAATGCAGGAAATCAATATAAAGTCAATTTAACAAAAAATAATATACATGAGGAGATAAGTTACATAACATCCGAGTATAAAAATAAAGTACATTTGTATGGATAATGTGTGCATCCTTCATTTGTTTCACATGTAACCAGAAGCTCTCAAGAGCCCGTATCGCTGATTTTATAGGCAGTTAAGATGGCATTTCCCTGGTGTTAAATCAAGTCCTGTTATTTTCAATTTTCAAAATAACAGTATATTTGTTGAGACCATCCAATGAATCTTGTTGTTTGGTTGCAACTAGTTCAATAGTTTCAGATATGGACCTATTTTAACATTATCCTGCAAGTTGCCATGTTAAATGGATTTTGTTTATCAAATAAGCAAACATAAGATTTTGAGAGAATAAACATTCACATACAATATTGCTTAAACAGCTTTGCAGTTAAAAAAGATTGCATTTGAAAAAGAGTCCTCTTTTAGTGTAAAATTGTAATGATGGCCATATTACTGTGTTAATGGCATAAAAAATGTGTAGAGGATAATCTGATAAATATTCCAATCTAATTAAAATTAAATCTTTCACTTGCTCCACCTTTTTTGCTATGTGGCTGTGTGTAGCAACTAGAGGCTCCCCGGAGCCTGTATCGCTCACCTGAACCTGAAACCAAACAACCCTTTTTATCCAGCTTTTCTTTCCTATAAGGAAATGCCCAACACTTCTACAAAAGTTATTAATTTTGACCTTTTAAGGGAAATAACTCCTATAAGGAGGAGCTTTTGATGCTTAGAGGGAGAATGGAGGTTCACTTCAAATTTGCTGTACCTGTTATACTTTTTTAACTATCAGCCGAAAACTCTCACGACCCCCCTTTTCTATTTTAAGCCAACATATCAATATAGGTAGTCAGCTGTCATGATGTGCACATGTTGGTTAACTGGTTAGGAGAATTCTTTTATAAAATTTTCTCTTAGGGTACTGTGTTAACTAAGTCTTGTGCTGGCAGCCATTTAAAATTTCCAGTTGGTATAAAAACATAAACCTTATAGATGACCATCCGGTGATGAGTTTTGCTTTAATTGGTTAAGCAGTTTTAGAGAAAAAGCCCTTTTTAAAAATGTTTTTCATAGAGTCCAATGTTAAACTAAGTCTTGTGGTGGAAGCCATTTTGAATTTTGATTGCCGTACAAGTAATAAACTTTATTAAGGACCATACAAGCAATATTGATGCAAAGTTTAATTTTCATTGGTTAACAGGTTTGAAAAGAAGCCTTTTAATAATTTTCCCATAAGCTCCTATGGTAAAGTCTTACAGTGGCAGCCATTTGAAATTTCCAATTGGAATAAAATTTATAAATTGTATAGAGGATAATCCAAACAAAATTGCTAGCAAGTTTGCTTCAACTGATTAACTGGTTTCAGAGAAGGAGCCTTTGTAAACTTTCAGAGAATAGATTAAAATGTAAAAAGACCACAAATACGAGGCATGCAAAGTGATGACTAAAAACTCAATCAAATCATAATGACACCATAATAAGACATCTTTATTTCTGAAAGTTGTATTTAATCAAATGGAAATTCCAGTTGTATAGCAAAAACTTTAAATTCTCTACTGTTAAACTACATAAAGCTGAAGCTTTATAGTACATGAAACACTTTGTCATTTTAACATTATATGTATTACAGTACCTAAACTGATTATGAATAAAATATTATGTTATTTAAATTATAAATTATATTATAATATTTACTGCATAAAACAGTAAAAAAGTCCATGAAATAAATTTAAAACTGTGACTGAAAAATATTATACAACAATAATGGTTCAATGTGAGGTCCCTAGAAATAGGTATACTAATTCTAAATAGAAAAAGTCCTCTGGTTGTTGGTACATCAATGTGAGGTCCCTAGAAATAGGTATACTAATTCTAAATAGAGAAAGGCCCTGGTTGTACATGTAGGTACATGTACACCAATGTGAGGTCCCTAGAAATAGTTTAACACATTCTAAATAGAGAAAGGCCCTGGTTGTAGGTACATCAATGTGAGGTCCCAGAAATAGTTTTACTAATTCTAAATAGAGAAAGGCCCTGGTTGTAGGTACATCAATGTGAGGTCCCTAGAAATAGTTTTACTAATTCTAAATAGAGAAAGGCCCTGGTTGTAGGTACATCAATGTGAGGTCCCTAGAAATAGTTTTACTAATTCTAAATAGAGAAAGGCCCTGGTTGTAGGTACATCAATGTGAGGTCCCTAGAAATAGTTTTACTAATTCTAAATAGAGAAAGGCCCTGGTTGTAGGTACATCAATGTGAGGTCCCTAGAAATAGATGAATCAATTCTAAATACAGAAAGGCACTGGTTGTAGGTACATCAAGGTGGGGTCTCTAGAAATAGATGAACTAATTCTAAATAGAGAAACAATACATCTGTAAAATTAATTGTCAATTTTAACCTGGTAAGCTCCAAACAAATGTCAAATTCAAATACAAAGTAGCAAGTGTGCGTACCCAGATATCTTTTTTACCTATATTTGCACCATCCTCTTCTTTCGTCTTCTTTTTCTTGCATCCAAGATTTTATTTGATAAAATATACAATTTTGTTTTGTTAAATTACATTAATTTTAATAAAATGTTATTTATTTTTTAATCTGTATATATCTTCTATTTTTAATACAAATTTTATACTCGATCCATGATATTCCAGCAAGGAATGAACAGAAAATTTTTTTTTTTTAAGTTTTTTATCAATGACAGCATAAAATATGGGAAACAATGAATCAATTTTCGTAGGTGTTATGCAATCTTATTTTCCCTCAGTAAGTTATAAATAAAAAAGCCAATTGTATGCAGCTTTATTTTATTTCCATACTAGTTTGATCTTACTTTAAATCTTTAAATTTTAAGTCTTTTTCATATAAAAGTTAATGATATAAACATTCTAAAATAAAATTAAAATTTTATTACAAAACATAAGTTTAAAAAGTATAAACACTAAGTTACATGTCAATGTAATAAATTATAAACAATCTTTTGAAGACTAAATATTCAAGTTTGACAATCCTTTCAAGTCAAGACCAACATCCTGGTCTGAAAAACATCTCTGTTGTTGCAAATTGCAGGTAGAGATTTCCCCCACATCTCTTTTCAATAATGAAATGATAATTTACATCAAGCAATGAAGTCTAATGGACGGTTAAATCCTCCCCTTCTATTCATGTACTGCCTGGAATATAAACAATAAATAAGTACTACAACAAGCTATTTCTATTCATGTACTGTCTGGAATATAAACAATAAATAGGAACTACAACAAGCTATTTCTATTCATGTACTGTCTGGAATATAAACAATAAATAAGTACTACAACAAGCTATTTCTATTCATGTACTGTCTGGAATTAAAACAATTTATAAGGACTTAAACAAGCTATTTCTATTCATGTGCTGCCAGGAATTAAAACAATAAATAAGTACTACAACAAGCTATTTCTATTCATGTACTGTCTGGAATTAAAACAATTTATAAGGACTTAAACAAGCTATTTCTATTCATGTGCTGCCAGGAATTAAAACAATAAATAAGTACTACAACAAGCTATTTCTATTCATGTACTGTCTGGAATTAAAACAATTTATAAGGACTTAAACAAGCTATTTCTATTCATGTGCTGCCTGGAATTAAAACAATAAATAAGTACTACAACAAGCTATTTCTATTCATGTACTGTCTGGAATTAAAACAATTTATAAGGACTTAAACAAGCTATTTCTATTCATGTGCTGCCAGGAATTAAAACAATAAATAAGTACTACAACAAGCTATTTCTATTCATGTACTGTCTGGAATTAAAACAATTTATAAGGACTTAAACAAGCTATTTCTATTCATGTGCTGCCTGGAATTAAAACAATAAATAAGTACTACAACAAACTATTTCTATTCATGTGCTGTCTGGAATTAAAACAATAAATAAGTACTACAACAAGCTATTTCTATTCATGTGCTGCCTGGAATTAAAAAAATGAATAAGTACTACATGAAACTATTTCTATTCATGTACTGTCTGGAATTAAAACAATAAATAAGTACTACAACAAACTATTTCTATTCATGTACTGCCTGGAATTTAAACAATGAATAAGTACTACAACAAGCTATTTCTATTCATGTACTGTCTGGAATTAAAACAATAAATAAGTACTACAACAAACTCTTTCTATTCATGTACTGCCTGGAATTTAAACAATTTATAAGGACTTCAACAAGCTATTTCTATTCATGTATGTATAGAATTAAAACAATAAATAAGTACTACAACAAGCTATTTCTATTCATGTACTGTCTGGAATTAAATAAATAAGTACTACAACAAACTATTTCTATTCATGTACTGCCTGGAATTTAAACAATTTATAAGGACTTCAACAAGCTATTTTTATTCATGTGCTGCCTGGAATTAAAACAATAAATAAGTACTACAACAAGCTATTTCTATTCTTGTGCTGCCTGGAATTAAAACAATAAATAAGTACTACAACAAACTCTTTCTATTCATGTACTGCCTGGAATTTAAACAATTTATAAGGACTTCAACAAGCTATTTCTATTCATGTATGTATAGAATTAAAACAATAAATAAGTACTACAACAAGCTATTTCTATTCATGTACTGCCTGGAATTAAAACAAGGTGAAACATACAGTAAACCTATTCCACAAAAACACTAATATTAAAAAACTGTGTCTTTTAATTACTAAAGACATTAGGCATTAGAATAAGAGCTTTACATTGCTAAATTATGTCCATCCTTGGCCAAAGAACTGCCAGAGCATGACTACTGTGTTACAGACACATTTTTTAACTACAGCCTGTAAACATGATCTATTATGTAACTGACTGTCGACCCTACGGTACTAAGTTTTGTTTCACATCTCTAGAGCAGTAAGGTAATACAGAATATGTTTTAGTGATTGGATCGATAAACTACAAATGTTTGTTGGCAATCTAGATTTTGTACATTTACTATTGATGGACAAATGTTGTATACATAGGTATCTGTGCAACTTGATGACAACATACAAAAACCAAAGAACAGATAATTTTAAAAACAAATTCATGAATGATGTTTGCTTCAAGTGAGCATTAAATGTCTGGATATTTTATTACCTGTATCTTCGTTTCTTTGGTATGTAGGCTACATATATATCATTTCCATCAACCTTCTTATTCTGAAAACGGTGAAGTTTGTAATCATTACTTTGAATTTTGTGACTTCAAAACTTTATGACAATTAAAAGGTACATAAATCAGTTTGCTTGTTTGCTTGAATGGTGTTTAATGCCATTTTCAGCAATTTTTCAGCTATATCATGGCATCCAGTTTTTTATTGGGGGAGGAAGCTGTAGTACTAGGAGAAAACCCCGACCTGCAATAGGAAAACTGGCAATCGTGGCCAATTAAGATTAGAGTAGAGTACACCCTACCTGCAGTGAGAATCAAACCCGCAATCTCAGTGTTGACAGACCATGTGATCAATAGTAGATGAACTACCTTAACCACTCTTGGTTTCATATGTAAGTTAGTAAGGTCAGATTAGTTTTTATTTTTCATAATCATTTGGCAAATGCTTGTTTCAGTCTAGCAAATATCAATTCAATTATTCAATATAGCACATTATTGTATAGCAACATAAAAAGTAACCTAAAGCAAGTGTTCATCTCATATCGACAAGGCACTCATGCAAATATAATACAAATTCATGATGTCATCATTACCCATCCTCACAAGTCAGGGTTTCTGGGTCCATATGTGTCCACGAAACCCTGACAAACTTAGCTAGGAAATTCCCGGCCAGAAGATTTTCGTAAGACGTCAATCCTTCAAAATATCAACTATTGAAATTGCTTGAAAGAAGCAAGTGTTTGGCAGTATTCATTTTAACTCATTCTTGAGTGTGAAGAAAATGTAAGGAAACTAATAAATAACGTGGTAATAACAAATTATTAACAATACTGTACAAAATACACTGATTTTCACATTGTCTATGCAACACATCCATTTGGTTTATTTACAATCGACATCAGGATATCCCCTAACCAAGGCATAAATGAAAGCAAGCTTTTGATTGGCTAAATCAAGGTATGATGTAGCCAATCAAAATAGTGACTTCTAGCCCGGGAATTTCCTAGCTAAGTTTGTCAGGGTTTCATGGACAAATGTGGACACAGAAAGCCTGACTTGTGAGGAAGATCGTTACTTTAATTGCTCTTTTCACCAACATCAATGCATTTCTATACAATAAAAGGGCTATTGCATGAATATATGGGAATACTAGATATCAGTGAAATGGTATCCATCTCTGTTGTCCCCGCTGATCTTGAGTAAAAGACCAAGGTCAAAAACCATGGTATGCAACACATCGCCTTGATATTATCTACCCATATAAAAAGTATAAAAAAGCATACCACAAAAGACAAAAAAGTTATACAGACAGCACACTATTTTGGACGTACGGACTGATAATTATAGGGTGTCAGTACAAAGTGTCGGGCCCTAATCATCCATTGTGGAATTCATAATGCACTGGCAAGCTTGTGCAATACAAAATTCTATTTGGGTAAATATTCCCCAAATAACCCTATAATATAGCACATTAGCAATTCAGTCTGCTAAATATCTTGGGCCACCTTTGGATTTAAAAACAGGGAACAAATTAATAAACTCGATAAAGTATCTGATCAAATGGTTATAATATATATTTAAATTAACAATTGGTCGAAAAAAAAAAACATTTTGTAGATGACTAACAATCCAATAAAATATCCTCAAGTAAATTAAAACTCAAGTGATTTCTGGTATATGTTTCTTTTGAGAAAAGGACTGTTATAAGTTTCTTTTGAGAAAAGGACTGGTATAAGTTTCTTTTGAGAAAAGGACTGGTATAAGTTTCTTTTGAGAAAAGGACTGGTATAACTTTCTTTTGAGAAAAGGACTGGTATAAGTTTATATTTCCCTGCTGCATACATATTGAATTGTAATTAATAAAAAATTGTATAATAGATTATATTTATTACTTGTTTTCTTCATCTGGTCTACTTATTTTTGGAAAAAAGATACATGTAAATGTGCACAAATTAAACAATAAATGTGAAGTGATGGCAATATAAGATCCGAACAAAAGCTCCACATGATATAAAAACCTTATGAGATTGAATATAACAATATATTTTGAAACTTACAAATGAATAAATTGACATGACTTTACTTTGGGGAGTTTTTAACATGCTACCTGACAACATCATGCCCTTGGTCAGATGAAATGAATGTTACAAACAATCAACATAAACAAATTGATTGCATTTGAAACTGATAATATCTAAATCTCATTGAGATGGTATCTTTATGAGCCCTGCTGACATTGAGGTCAAAGTTCATCAACTATGGTATTTGACACATTGGCTTGAAATTATCTAATGACATGCCAATACAAAAAACCTACCTCAAAAGAGAAAAAGTTGGAATGATACATATAACCACTTCAAATAGACACATGTCCTAACTATTTCCAAAGGTCACATAAAATTGATAATCATTTAATTCAATGCAGTAATGGTGTAACATAGGTAAATGACCCACAATGACTACAGATAAAATAATGAGTTTATAGTTACCTTTGTTGTATCAAACGATGCAAATCCCATCAACTTGGCCATTTGTTGTTCTTCTTCAGACATGCCTTTTAATTCCTGAGCTGTGAAAACAAAGAATTAAATTTTGCAATAAACATATAGACTAAACAGTCAAATAGGGTTGATGATAAAATTACTAGACAGCAAAAATTACTGGTTGGCATTGAATATATGTTTGAATGTGTTGAATTTAGTTACATTATCAATTTTCTGATTTTTCAAGAAACAAAAAAAAGCAATTCTACAAAATGCAAGAATTTGTTTTTAAGCCTGTTTTGTTAACTGTCCTATGTAAAGAACTATAGATTTTAGTGCTAAAAATAAACAGGTAGCATGCAATTCTGGATGGTTCGAGTTTCATTAGATATCTTTGACAAGAAAGTATCGTAAGATTATACTGCAATTATGGTAAGTGTACTTCATGTTTAATCAAGGAGGACAACTCATACCTTTATATGTCTACTGTGCATTAAAGCCGTGCCTATTAGAGCATGTTTCTATATATTGTCACTAAATATGTGTAATGAATGAAGGGGCAAATGTTCCTATCCAGTGACATTAGTAATTACTCACAGAGGTTGAACTGTATAAGAGTTAATAGAAATTTGTGTTCTACCTGTGACTTTAGGAGCTTGAGGCTGCCTTTGTGGTTTACTTGTCTGAGGTTCTGTTCTCTCTTTTTCTCGTTTATCTCTAATAAAAAGTAAAACAGCACAAATCATCAAATCATAAACAGTTGATAACCACTCATAAATATACAAAGGTCTAAGTACTGTGACAACCATATGAATCAGAAATACAGGGTTAACACAAAGTATTTATATATGTATACAAATTAAGCACAAAAATATCAAAACTAGATTTTTAATACTGTCAAACTTTTGCTTATCCTTAGCAGGTTTCAAACTCACACCTTTGTGACACTCAGGGCACCTGTTTGCCTGCATTATGTTCAATGGTCTAGACCCTCTAACAAATTCGCTATATAAAAATACAGCTTCATTAATCCTGGTGAATTGTAGACATAGACATAGTACAAGTGTACTACATGTAGCGTGTGATAATGGAATTTTCATAACCAATACATATTAATCTGAGAGTAATCTAATTCAGCATATATATATAAATTATTAATTAAGTCTCCTGGTACCCTTGACCTTACTTCTTAGGATATTTGGTATTCTGTTATAGTTTATGACCTTTTACAATATTTGTGTCTGATGTCCAACTATGACTAGAATATGTGCAAAAAATTTCAAGTCAGAAATCTGCTAAAAGGGCACTTTTGTTATGTTTTCTATAAGTACACAGTGTATTTTTCGTTTGCAGGACAAAAACAATATTTGTACATTGCCAGAAAATATAAACAATTCAGGTTAAAATGACCTCTGAAGTAAAATTATATTACATTTTTTCAACCATAACACAATTTAGTAAATGCACTACTGAAATTTAGGTCTTATAATTTGACTGAAACACAATCAGGGTGGACATTTTGGTGTCGCATTTGGCTAAAAATAAACTTATATTTACCCTGGAAAAAATCCCTTTTTCTAAAACTTCAACACTTTTCACAAAATGACTCAAAATTTTATGCAAATCCATAAAGTAATTTTGAAGAAATCTGGGTTTGTGTCAGGCTAATAAAAGGGACTAAGAACTCAACGTAAAACAGGATCACAAGTAATTTCTGAACTGTAACCTTACATTAATTTTCAAAACTTATTGAAATGTGTCAAATTTTGTAATAAAATATGAAAATACAATGTTTGGGGAAAAAATATTCATTGATTAATATTGATATAAATTTTGTTTATCTAATTATAGTACTTCCTAACCGAACAACTCTTTAAAAAATTCTGAGAAAATATTCCTATTTGTCTTTTTTAATTTACTTCAATATACCAGCTCAAATATAAATTTTGATTGTTGAAGGTTACAATAATCAGACAAATTATTATCTTAGGTAAGACCTACAGACTCGACTGATTAAAATCATCTTAAAATTGTATATTTTATTATCAAAAGAAAAATTAACTTTAAAACCTTAAACAGTATGACAATACTAAATATAGGTACTGCTAAACTTTGATAATTATTATTAAAAAACCTACTGGATGTGACCTGAGAATGGAATAGTCAGCTTTGCTTCATAAAGAGAAATTAATTGGATTGTTTTAATTCTAGTAGATATTGATTCTAAGGATAACATCTATGTGAAATGATACTTGAAGCTTTCTAAAATGGTTTAGCATTACATATATACATAGCATTCAATTTTTTGCATACACAGTTAGTTACAGTGCAAAATATATACACAAGTTTAAAGGTGTGACATGTAATAATTGTCAAAATTAAGCAAACATTTCTACAAATGATAGACAATGTAAGTGATTATATGTAATATACAATTTTTGCATTCCATACCATTAGTCTACTAATTTTATGCAATTCATTTTACAGATTTAGATTTGGTCAAAAATACAAAAATAGTAGTTGGAATGGTATTGGCACCGATGTGTGAAATTTTATGTTTTAGGGTTAATGCATAGTTGTTGTTACAATAGTTTGTATAAGTTTATAACATTTACTAAATAAAACTGTTTCAGTAAAGTGTTTATTAAAGTGTTGAATTCATTTAACTTGTTTTGTAAAGGCTGGGATACATGTGTACTTTTGTAGAGTCCGTAGGCCTACATTTAGGTAGTTACATATGAATACTAAATGTTTAAATAAACAATATTTTATTTCTTACATTTCAGGTCAATGAAAAGTTATGCTACAGAGAGTTTCAAACGAAATTATCCAACAAGAAATTTTTAGCAGAGTTTATACAATGTAGCATTAGTAGCCATAGATGTTATGAATAGCAATAATTATTAAGTTTGCTACTTCCATTAAAAAATAGGTTATCAGCTTACTATAACATATACAGACATTGATGAGACAATTAACAATGATTTCCATGTCAGAAACTGTTATACATGTATTGTCATCATCTTTGCTTTATAATTTACGTTTCAAGAAAAAATAGCTTCTTAAAAAATGTTATTATACCAGTACAAGATAACAATCATACATTAATTATTGAAATTAAATGTAGAAGTGTCTGCTTTAAAATTTGACACTTACCACATACTTAAAAATGCATGTTTTTTGCAATATAATTTACTATAGGCGAAAAATTAACGCAAGATATCTAAGACTATACCATTTGGAAAGCTTAAAGTATTATCTTTATATTGATATTATGCTTAGAACAATATCTGTTAAAACAAGCCGGGTAATTGGCTCTTTACGAAGCTAGTAGTGAATTCCACCCTGATTGTAATTCAGCCAAATTACATGTCAAATTTTTAAACTAATATTAAAATTTAAAATTACATTAACATCAATTTTAACTTGTGACAGTAATGGGATAAAACTGGGGACTCTCCAAAGGAATATCATTGAAAAAATATTGATTAACTGCACTGCAGATGACATAACATCATTTGGTGGGTATAAAACGAAAAAAAAAAGTGATGTTGTTTTGTATAAATTCAACAATATGGGAATCTATACGTCATGTTTTAATCCTTAAAACTTTAGAAAATAACCAAAGAACCCAAATTTCATTGCTTAGCCACTGTTGTTCTTTCTTAAACAATTAAATATGCCTTGCAAACCGAAGTCTGATTGGTCAATTCAATACGAGCACAGGTTATATAAAATAAGATTTGGTTGTCCCATGATCTATTCTTACCCAGCAGTTCCATGAAGTCATAACTTTTTAAACCATTAACATTGTTGTAAAATTAAATTATAGTAATATTTCAGCTTTCTTAATAGGTTTTATTAAACTATTCAGAAATATTACTAAAATAAATTTGTATTTCTTACCAAAATTTTATATTTTAATGTGCCTGGTTTTTTGCAGTGAATATTATACATGGACTTCTGACAGTGGCAATTTTAAGACAGGGTGACTAAGGTTTATTTATTTGAAAGAAAATATCTCTAAGTATTACTAGTGACTACAAATTATAATGCATCTCAAAGTTGATCATGTTAATAAGAGTGGTATGAAAATTTTTTTTTAAGTAGCAATATAATATTGGCTATCATGATGACTGAAGCTCTCCAACAGTATCATATTGGCCATCACAATGACTAAAGCCATCCAACAACATAATATTGGCCATCACAATGACTAAAGCTATGTTCAACAACATAACATTGGCCATCATGTTGACTGAAGCTGTCCAACAATATAATATTGGCCATCATGAAGTCTGAAGCTGTCAACAAAAAAGCATTGGCCATCATGACTGAAGATGTCCAACAATATAACACTGGCCATTATGATGACTGAAGCTGTCCAAAATTATAAAATTGGCCATCATGATAATTGAAGCTAAAAAGAATATAACATTGGCCTCTTGATGAATAAAGCTGTCCAACAACTAAACATTAGCCATCATGATGACTAAAGATGTCCAAATATATGACATCAGCTATCATGAAAACTGAAAGTGCGCATTTTACACTGGCCATCGTGATGAATGAAGCCCTACAACAACATAACATTAGCCATCATGATGACTGAAGCCATCCAACAACATAACATTGACCATCATGATGACTGAAGCCATCCAACAACATAACAATATCCATCATGATGACTGAAGCCATCCAACAACATAACATTGACCATCATGATGACTGAAGCCATCCAACAACATAACATTGACCAACATGATGACTGAAGCTGTCCAACAACATAACAATATCCATCATGATGACTGAAGCCATCCAACAACATAACATTGACCAACATGATGACTGAAGGCATCCAACAACATAACATTGACCATCATGATGACTGAAGCTGTCCAACAACATAACATTGACCAACATGATGACTGAAGTCATCCATCAACATAACATTAGCCATCATGATGACTGAAGCTGTCCAACAACATAACATTGACCATCATGATGACTGAAGCAATCCAACAACATAACATTGACCATCATGATGACTGAAGCTGTCCAACAATATTCAATTGATCATCATGATGACTGAAGCTGTCCAACAACATAATATTGGGCATCATGATGACTGAAGCCATCCAACCACATAACACTGACCATCATGATGACTGAAGCCATCCAACAACATAACACTGACCAACATGATGACTGAAGCCATCCAACAACATAACACTGACCAACATGATGCCTGAAGCCATCCAACAACATAACATTGACCATCATGATGACTGAAGCTGTCCAACAACATAACATTAGCCATCATGATGACTGAAGCTGTCCAACAATATAAAATTGATCATCATGATGACTGAAGCCATCCAACCACATAACATTGACCATCATGATGACTGAAGCTGTCCAACAACATAATATTGGGCATCATGATGACTGAAGCCATCCAACCACATAACATTGACCAACATGATAACTGAAGGTGTCCAACAACATAACATTGACCAACATGATAACTGAAGCTGTCCAACAATGTAACAATATCCATCATGATGCCTGAAGCCATCCAACAACATAACATTGGCCAACATGATGACTGAAGTCATCCATCAACATAACATTAGCCATCATGATGACTGAAGCTGTCCAACAACATAACATTGACCATCATGATGACTGAAGCAATCCAACAACATAACATTGACCATCATGATGACTGAAGCTGTCCAACAATATTAAATTGATCATCATGATGACTGAAGCTGTCCAACAACATAATATTGGGCATCATTATGACTGAAGCCATCCAACCACATAACACTGACCAACATGATGCCTGAAGCCATCCAACAACATAACACTGACCAACATGATGACGGAAGCCATCCAACAACATAACAATATCCATCATGATGACTGAAGCCATCCAACAACATAACACTGACCAACATGATGACGGAAGCCATCCAACAACATAACAATATCCATCATGATGACTGAAGCCATCCAACAACATAACATTGACCAACATGATGACTGAAGCCATCCAACAACATAACATTGACCATCATGATGACTGAAGCTGTCCAACAACATAACATTGACCATCATGATGACTGAAGCCATCCAACAACATAACATTGGCCATCATGATGACTGAAGCCATCCAACAACATAACATTGACCATCATGATGACTGAAGCCATCCAACAACATAACATTGACCATCATGATGACTGAAGCTGTCCAACAACATAACATTGACCATCATGATGACTGAAGCCATCCAACAACATAACATTTCCCATCGTGGTGACTGAAGCTGTCCAACAACATAACATTTGACCAACATGATGACTGAAGCCATCCAACAACATAACATTGACCAACATGATGACTGAAGCCATCCAACAACATAACATTGACCAACATGATGACTGAAGCTGTCCAACAACATAACAATATCCATCATGATGACTGAAGCCATCCAACAACATAACATTTGACCATCATGATGACTGAAGCTGTCCAACAACATAACAATATCCATCATGATGACTGAAGCTGTCCAACAACATAACATTGACCAACATGATGACTGAAGCCATCCAACAACATAACATTGACCAACATGATGACTGAAGCCATCCAACAACATAACATTGACCAACATGATGACTGAAGCCATCCAACAACATAACATTTGACCATCATGATGACTGAAGCTGTCCAACAACATAACAATATCCATCATGATGACTGAAGCTGTCCAACAACATAACATTGACCAACATGATGACTGAAGCCATCCAACAACATAACATTGACCAACATGATGACTGAAGCCATCCAACAACATAACATTTGACCATCATGATGACTGAAGCTGTCCAACAACATAACATTGACCAACATGATGACTGAAGCCATCCAACAACATAACATTGACCATCTTGGTGACTGAAGCCATCCAACAACATAACATTGACCATCATGATGACTGAAGCCATCCAACAACATAACATTGACCAACATGATGACTGAAGCCATCCAACAACATAACATTGACCAACATGATGACTGAAGCCATCCAACAACATAACATTGACCATCATGATGACTGAAGCCATCCAACAACATAACATTGACCATCATGATGACTGAAGCTGTCCAACAACATAACATTGACCATCATGATGACTGAAGCCATCCAACAACATAACATTGACCAACATGATGACTGAAGCCATCCAACAACATAACAATATCCATCATGATGACTGAAGCCATCCAACAACATAACATTTGACCATCATGATCATGATTACCTGTGTAATTTACCTTTTTTTTAGTGTATCTTTAACACCCAAAAACACAGTTAAAGATGTGATAGAAACTAAGATCTTACTTGAGAAGTTTTGAAAACCCCAATATATGCTGTGGGACAAAATTGTGCTACCTCTGTTTTGGTGATCCAGATCTTGATTTAGATCTTGGCCTTTCCCTCTCTCTTCTTGGAGATCTCCTTCTTGGTGACCTTGACCTACTTCTGTGACCTGTAACCAATTATGGCAAAGGCAATAAATTAAGCAGCAAAATTCAATTTCACAAAAAGTAAATTTTTGTTAAATAAAACGCCCATAGATTAAAAACCATTTCAATTTGGATTCTAGTAATAATTTGCAATAAAACTAAATATCATATAATGAAAACTGTAGATACAAACTGATAGAAGACAATAAAAATAAGAACAACAGATGATGAAATTTAAACAAGATCGTAAACTAAATCAAATTTATTGGAAACATGCTAGAAAAGAATTATATCTTTTCATATTGTACAATTTGTAATTCCTACAGAGACACAGGTGTTCACACATCTCTAGTACCCAAGATGTTTATCTCTGTTATAAACTTGTGAATTATTGTCAAAATATCTGGAATAAGTTAAGAAATTCAAGGAAAAAGCTAACTTACTACAAGACTGTATCACTGATTATTTTATAATGAACATAGGGCTCCACCTACATTGTGAAGCATTGAATACCACTGAAAGTTGACAGGAAATTTTGCATAACAGTATTACTATTGTGTTTGTCATAAATATGTGGCAACATGGACATAACAAAATTTCTGGGTTTAAGTCAAAAAGGGAAAAAAAAGTTCTTTGACTAAATTTTAATGTTCATTAATAAAAAAATAATTTCATTAAAAATAAATAAAAACACAGTCTATAATAGACATTTAATATGCCCATGCATGTTGCCAAGAAATTGTTAAAACAATTAACTGAACCATTAATACATGTATCTTGCGAAATGTAAAAGAATGAACAATCTCTAAAGACATAACTAAAGCTCATAAAACAAGGAATCCAATGAAGAAACCCATCAAAATCAATTAAATAATTAAACATTTGCAAAAATTTTTAAAAATTCAAATTTGTATCCCCTTTCACCACTTTATTCCAAAACTGTACAAGATAGGACAAGGAATCAATCAAATGAAAATCAAAATGAAAAAATAAAATATTGACATACAGGTAATTGGCTTAGACAAAAAAAATCTCTTATTGACCCCTTGAATCTCAAAAACCATGAAAGAATGAAAAAAAATTATTTTGTTACTATTAAAAGCTCATAAAACGAGAAATCTAATAAAGACATCAAACCATCTGATTGTTACTACATGTAAATATTTATTAAAATGGAAAAATGTCTGGCTACTTTTGACCCATGATATATTTAAAAACGTGTAAAAGATAGGAAAAATCTATGGACACCATCAAAAACTCATTCAATAATACATCTAAATACCACTAAATTCAGATTAAAAATTCAAAATTTCCTTTATATGAAAAAATATGCAAAACAGTTAATGATTACATCAAAATATTAATAAGCATATTTTATTACTGCAAAATGAATTAAATGAAAAACAAACAAAACATTCCTAAAGTTGATTTGAAAATTATTAAAATAAACACAGAGAAATATCTTCTGTAAGCTTTCATCAGACACATTATTACAAAAATTAAATGATTTGAAGGCATTGTCCTTCAGTTTAAGTTATAACAGAAAAACTGATTATTTCAGCATAATTTGTCATTAAAGGACAATAACTAATATATAGAGTCATCTGAAAATTTTGAACCAAGTAAAGATTTGTAGGCCTTGCCTTGCTGGTCATTTTTGCAGTTTCATTCGAGCTGTTATGGCTTTTAAGTTGCAAAACAAAAACCACAAATTTCACCAAAAATTGTTATTAAAGGCAATTACTTCTACAAGGAGTCATTGGCCAATTATCAGACAAAAAAATGATTTGTAGGCCTTGTCCTTTTGATTATTTTTGCTATTTATAGTTTTACTCTAGGTATTATCATTTTTTAATTCTAAGGAAAAAAACTGGCATTTTTGTCTAAAATTATCATTGAAGGGCAATAACTCCTATAAAGAGTAATCTGACAATAACAATTTACAGAGTGGTTCGACAATTTCAGACCAAACTTTCGCGGTTTGTATTTAATGGACTGATTCGCTGATAAAAACTTTCGCGGAATTGATATTATTAAAAATAAATATTCGTGGATCTACTGATCATTGTATAGAAAATGAGTACACAATAAATAATAAATATTTGAGTTGTTGTTCTGTTGTCTTCTGTTTTATTTTTTGTCGATCGATTTTTAAAGTTGACTGATTCACATTAATGAACATAAACTCAAGTACATGTAGTTTAATTGAGTTAACTAAATATATCTAATTTGTGAAAATGGAAATAAAAACAAATGATCTAAATATGTGTTTGCACAATCAACACATTAAATAGAATAATTTTGAAGTCGACAATTTTTATGAACCGTTTTACCTTTATGGCCCTATAGTGCCTGCAGGTGTACACAGTTGTTAATTAGCAGGGAGATTATTGTTTTTATAACGGCTAAAAAGTCATTTTATCTTTTGACACCATAATTAAGTAATTATATTTAATTAAAACCTAAGAAAGACAACTGTTTTATCAACCGGAAGTTGTTATTGTGAAATCATAGTTTAGTTATTCCAAATAAGGTTTTTCATACAAATCTGGTATTTTACACAACGGTAATAGTGTCAACCTTCTCATCATTCATTTCCCTACACCTTTTCGCTGATATAAACTTTCGCGTTTGTTACCTCCTCACGAAATCCGCGAAAGTTTACATCACGCGAAATTTTCTTGGTTTACAGTATGTGTTTGTAGACCATTTAGCAACTGACAATGTCAATCTAACTCTTTGGGGTTTCAAGTTATATTGTAAAATCTAAATATTTTGTTAAAATCATAATTTAAGGGCAATAAATCTTATAGAAATTCATTACACAGCTTCTAACTGATGGGTAAACTGTTGTTGAGCTTAATGTGCTGATCAATTTGAGATAAGGGTTTTCTCTATAGCTAGTATAATGTTTGAGATATTGACCAAAAATGTGTGTTGACACCTATGTTCTATCTTTAGCAGTGGCTAACAGTGGCTATCTTGGTCCATTTATCAACACCCTTAGTACAAATTTGAAAACAGATTCCCTAAGAATAATTGTTGAAAAGTTTGAAAAAATTGTCCAAGTGGTTTCAGAGGAGAAGAGTCCAGGTGAGCTGAAAATTGTTGCCCAGTTTCCTGTGTCAAAAAAAAATTTGATACATGATGATGCCATTAGGTTGAAACATACAGTGTAATTCAGTCTATTTGTTTCCTATTGGTTGCAATGCTTACTACATGTATGTTTCATATTAGCAATTATTTTGGTCAAAATATATATGTTACGCTGTTAAGAAAGGATTCTGTGTGTATTGTATATCCCATACTGAGCTGAAATTTTCAAAATCTTTTAAATCCTGTTGTTTTTATATTCATTGTAGATGGTCTTAACAGGATTTGGTATTTTTTGTAATTTTGATGATAAAATCTCTACAACATCTTAATCAGTTGGCTTGTAAACATTTTTGAGGTACATGTATGATTGCTGCTGATGTATTTGACTAGAAGAAGTAAATTTTATAACCTGGGTATCTTTGATGACATTTGATATTATCCTGGTTGCAGCCATCTTGCATTTAGGATTGCATTAATATTCCTATAATACAACAATTCTACAAAATGGTTTGTCAGAAGATTTTTAAATTTCAGCCAATAAGATTGCAAAGAAGGCTTTTTGAGCCAGGTGACCTAAAAAACAGCAATGAAAACTAAAATAATTCTTGTAAAATTTTTACATTATATGTCCTATATTGGTTCTTTGTGATGTACGAGTCAGTTCAAAATGAATGATTATCATGTTTATATGTACAACACCATTGGGCTAACATAAATAGAAAACATTTGAACACAGTCAATAAAACTTACCAGGCATAATATTTGTTTTGGCAAGGATGTCAAAAAAAGAATAAGAATATACTGAACATCACTGAAAGATGATTATGATCTTGGATGTGGGTAATGAGTATTTGTCTGAATCAGGACTTTGATCAATGACAATAAACAGAAAAATCATGTTTCAGATAAAATATCTGGAATTATCATATTATGATACATTGTAATTTGAAAAAGTTTCTAAAAATGCTTCTCCTTTTTGTTCTTTTTTAAAAGTGACATATTCATTAAAAAAATATTTGCCAAAAATGAAAGACAATTATAAAGGGCAGATTTAAACTGGCCTTGTTATGAGCAACTTTTGGACACTTTCTCCACTTGTAAAGAGCTTTGTTGCCATATTTCTTTACCATGCAACAGTACATGTATATATGGAGCTCTACAACATTTCATTAACTAAGGTATATGAAATGTAGGAGAGTCAACATATACTGTTGCATGGATACTACATATTACAGTGCAACCAAACAGAGTCCTACTACATGTAGTACATCTCATGGTGTAGAAACAGGGCACACATTCTAGCCAAGTTTAATACTTTATGCTTATTTCATTGTTGTGTTCGTTGATGCTTAACATAATAAAATGATTGATAGGCTTTAAAAATCAATACAACAAAAATTGCCTTAAAAAAATATTTGTATCTTACGGTGCCTTTCCCTCTCTCTTGATCTTGATCGTCTTCTATCTGAAATAAATAAATAAACATGTAGCAATTTTGGATCTTTTAAGGATGATCCATTGTAGTCTAGTTCTATTTGGCAGTGTGGTTTCAAGAAAGTACCACTATTTATTTTTCAGAAAAACTTGCAAGGAGAGTTAATTCTACTCCTCTTATGGATTGCCTATTTTTAGTTATGGTGGCCATTTTGGAAGGGGACAAAGCCTGTTAGAGGGACACTGTCGAGGGAAAGTCAATGAGAGTGTGTCTTTAGCAAAATTGGCACAGACACCAAGACTTTAATGAGCCTACAATTTAAGGTTGAAATAGTTTTGCTGAGAATTGAATATTTTTTGGCAATAAATGTACAATTGTTGTCATTTTAAATGAAAGGTGGACAAATAAATAAAATTATATAGGCCAAGGAACATCTATACATGTATAGGTGCCCAAGGGATTAATGGAGAAGATTTTGTATTTAAACTGATATTTTGTGTCAAATTTTTTTGTATATTCTGCAAAACCAGCAATCTGTTTATCTTCTAGGGAAAAAAAAGCAACTTCACTGGACCATTCTATGGTTCATAGAACTTTTTAGCTTAAAGCTGTTTAGCCATTTAATGCTATTAAATGATACATCTTTTTAAATTTTGTTTATATTTTCAGGGGGGGGTTTTATAACCTTACACAGTCCACGTGGCAACATATTTAGAGCTAGGGCCTGCAGGTAGACTACCAAAATGATGATGCAACCTATCAGGGACTATTGTGGAATGATAGATGCACTGGCCTTTCTCCCAGTAGAAGATGTCCCAGAAGACATGCAATATTTGAAGGAACATCTACCGGACTTCTCCATGGCCTCCTGGGTTACTTTGATTTGACATACATGTATGTCAACTGAGGCATAAGGTCCATTGTATCAGCATCAGGACAGCTGAGATTCTGCAGAACTGCCTAGGCTTTCAAAACAATTCCAATGTGGAACATCCAAGACACCACTGTTGACAGACAAGGCCTGGAACAACTCTTTTACCATCTTGTTGGTTACAGAAATCCATTGTTTTTGTTTGAATAATGTTTAACTCCACTTTAAACATTTTTTTTAGCTATATAATTGGTGTACAGTTTTAATGGGGGAGGAAGCTAATAAAAACTCCTGACCTTCGGTAGGAAAACAAACAATCTTTGTCAATTAAGATTGGAGTCAAGTACCATCTTGCATGCAGTGAGAGTGAAACCCAGCACCTTAGTGTTGACAGACAATGTGATCAATAGTAGACAAACTACCCTAACCACTTGGCCAAAGAGGCCCCACACACATCCATCACTGTGGACCATGACTGTATGTCTTCAGAAGGATGCTGCGATGGTGGAAGTGGAAATACTCAGACACAAATCAGCGAGTGCAGACAGCAACAAGATTGAACCAGAGGCTCTTAAGAGCCTGTATCGCTCACCTGATTTTATAGGCAATGAAGATGGCATTTCCCTGATGTTAAAGTAAGTCCTGTAATTTTCAATAAACTTTAAATAGGACCATCCAAACAATATTACTAGAAAGCTTTGTTTCATTGGTTAACCAGTTGTATAGAGAAGATTTTTTTTATTTGCCCATAGGGTCCTATGTTAAACTAAGTCCTGCCGGGGAGGTGGCCATTTTGAATTTCCAATTGCCATAAAAAACATAAACTTTATAAAGGACCATCCAAACAATATTGCTAGTAAGTTTTTGTTTCCATTGATTAACCGGTTTAAGAGAAGAAGCCGTTAAAAACTTTTTCCCATAGGGTCGTATGTTAAACTAAGTCCTGCGATAGCGGCCATTTTGAATTTCCAATTGCCATAAAAAAACATAAACTTTATAGAGGACCATCCAAACAATATTGCTAGTAAGTTTTTGTTTCCATTGATTAACCGGTTTCAGGGAAGAAGCCTTTTTCCCTTAGGGTCGTATGTTAAACTAAGTCCTGCGGTAGCGGCCATTTTGAATTTCCAATTGGCATAAAAATCATAAACTTTATAAAGGACCATCCAAACAATATTGCTAGTAAGTTTTGTTTTGATTGGTTAACCGGTTTCAGAGAAGAAGCCCTTTTTAACCTTTTTCCCATAGGGTCCAATGTTAAAGTCCTGCGGTGGCGGCCATTTTGAATATCAGATTGGGATAAAAAACATTAACTTTATAGAGGGCCATCCAAACAATATTGCTAGTAAGTTTTGTTTCCATTCGTTGGCCGGTTTCAGAAAAGAAGCCTTTCAAACTTTTTCCCTTAGGGTCCTATGTTAAATTAAGTCCTGCGGTGGCAGCCATTTTGAATTTCCAATTGCCATAAAAAACACAAACTTTATAGAAGACCATCCAAACAATATTGCTAGTAAGTTTTTGTTTCCATTGATTAACCGGTTTCAGAGAAGAAGCCTTTTAAAACTTTTTCCCATAGGGTTCTATGTTAAACTAAGTCCTGCAGTGGCGGCCATTTTGAATTTCCAATTGCCATAAAAAACACAAACTTTATAGAGGACCATCCAAACAATATTGCTAGTAAGTTTTTGTTTCCATGGATTAACCGGTTTCAGAGAAGAAGCCTTTTAAAACTTTTTCCCATAGGGTTCTATGTTAAACTAAGTCCTGCAGTGGCGGCCATTTTGAATTTCCAATTCCCATCTAAAACACAAACTTTATAGAGGACCATCTCAACAATATTGCTAGTAGGTTTTGTTTTGATTGGTTAAACGGTTTCAGAGAAGAAGCCCTTTTTAACTTTTTTCCCATAGGGTCCTATGTTAAACTAAGTCTTGAGGTGGCGGCCATATTGGTTTACCAATCAAAATAAAAAACACAAACTTTGTAAAGGTCCATCCAATGAACATTATGGCCAAGTGGTTTCAGAAAAGAAGATTAAAATGTAAAAAGTTTACAGACGCCGCAGACGACGACGCAGCCGCCGACGACGACGCCGATGGACGCAAAGTGATAACAATAGCTCACATGACCCTTTGCGTCAGGTGAGCTAAAAAGGGATGCCTCATGCACAAGAACAGAGTAGTAGCTATCTGTTATAGTTAAACAACTTGAAGCATGAACATGCCTGCATTTCTGACTGCACTGGAAGGTGTATTAGATGAAGTAAATGCCAAATATCTATTTATTTCAAGTTATTTTAATACATGAACATTTTATTTTATCTTTCATACTTTATATAATTTAAAAAAGAGGTCTTTAAAATTTTAAATCACATCCATGTAGTTTGTATACCTTTATGTGTGCTTTTAATTCTGTAAATAAATGTTTTTCGTCCTGTATCTTGATTATTCCAAATAAAGAAAACAAAAAAATAGAAGTTGTCAAATTTCACTTATTTTGGTTTTCAACTGATACAAAGTACTAATTGACCTATGTATTTTGCCTGTTTTGTGTTAAACTGGTTCAATGTTTATAATGTTGCTATGAATATGGGTAATTTTATTTCAAATTTTTCTCTAATTTCTAATAGAAAGCCCATTTTTGTTTTAAAAGGGAATAAATAAAGATGAACCAAAATAGAAAGTGATTGTAGTATATGGGAGATAACTTCTGTAATTTTTTTCTATAACTAAAACTTACCTTTTTCTTGAGCTTATTGTAATAATTGATTTAACAAAATGTTATACATTTAGTAAATACATACATGTATATATACAGTGAACAGTTCTGCACTTTCAGGATTACTTGTCAGTCAATTAAAAGTTACAAAGTAGAAGAGGTACTAGTACATACATGTATATCAACACAGGAGCTGGAAGATGTCTTGTTTATAAAGTGGTCCTTCTTAAGAGAATTAATCATTTGTTTACTGTCATTTACTACCAACCTAACTCTAAACATACTGGGACATACCTGTATCAAGTCCATAAATAAATAGTATGGTTTGTATTGTTTGGTTGTTTGATTGATTGTTGTTTTATGCCAAAATTTAATTATTTTGCTGTATAAATTAATTTCTTTAAAAACTGTAAAATTGTGTTGCCAGCGACAGCTGTAAATAAATTATATATGAATTAACAGACTAAAAACGTTCCCAAATGTGTGCCATGTCAACACAGTCCATCAAGACATGCTTGATGTTATTAGACAGTGGCATGCATGGCACCACTCTGGTCTTGGTTCACTGTCCAAGGCAACACCTGGTTAAAATCACTTGGTCTCTATGGCATCTGTATTGTTTGGTACAATATATGTGTTATTACCTTACCATCATTTAAGGAATCACACCATTTGATCCCTTTCATTATTTTTACCGAAAAACCAAACTATGCCATTATTTTACTAATTTACAACTTATTAATTAAAGCTACATGCATACCCAATTCTATTTCCCACAAGATGTACAGAATATTTTGCTCAAGTAAGCAATATTCATTTGATCAAAACAAGTCTACACACACACTTATTATATATTATTACACAGCCATTTAAAAGATTACATGTACATGCATACTACAGGGTCTGAACATGCAGATTAACACTGCATTGTTATAAAGGAACTGGCATTATATGAAAATAAATAGAGTTTACATTTTTTAAAAAAAGGAAAATAAAAGATGACAGAAGATTTATGAAAAATAAAAGCATCAACTGAACCTGATGGTCACAGTATTAACCCAATATTTCTATATATTCCAGTATTGTACATTTTTTAAACATTTCATGTCATGACAGATGTGCTTTATTTTATTTAAAGATTTAAAACAACACAAGTATAGTTGCTGCACAAAATTCTTAAGTTCTAAATAGAAAACTATTTCTGCTAGAACAAACTGTTGAACCACCAAGAGACTGGTTAACATTCTGAGACCCTTACGGATCTGGTCTCATACATAATGTAGGAATACTGAACAGTCTAAAGTGTGGAACAAAATCTACAAATCACAACTGTGTGACTTTTTAATTTAGTTATAATATATAATATAGTTCACACGGTACGTTTTGTTCATTTAAAGATAATAATTGCTGGTTTCAAGTTGAGAAGCATATTTGTAGTGTTTTTCTGATGTAAATTTTACTGATGCTAATTTCTGTGTATACCAGAATATATTACAGAGATTCTGCTTTCTTGAGTAAACATTTAAACCTCTCTTATTTATTATTTTATTCATTTATTGTAAAAACAGAGTACAGTCGATCGGTTATCAAATTTTGTTTGATGTCTAAATACAAATGTAAATGAATGATCATTAATCATTTTTTTGTTTTCAGAAAATTTTCTTTAATATGGCTCCTGGCTACACATACTTCAGAAAATTGTGCTTATTCTGTAACAGGGATGTGCAAAAGTGACAGGAAATAACTTTTGGTCATTTGGAAGATAATTTGTTTCAGTCACTCAGTAAATGTTAACATTACTGACAAAATAACTAAGCAAAGCTTCTGCTTACACTATATACTAGTACCTATCTATATGTTCCACAACTCATTAAGTCAGTTTTTGAGAGTAAGGCAAAAGTATTATAGAAGTAAATAAATGCATCCGTAATCAGAATACTAGTAGATTGATAATATAGGTCAAGTCACTATATACATGTTTGCATTAAGAAGTTATTATACAAAATGTTTGGTTAAAGTAAAGATCAAATTAAACTTGGCAAATGTTGCGAACAAAAAGGTACTGCACTGTTGATCAACAAAATTTGTGAAATCTGGACAAACATTACTTAATTGATTATGTACAGTCTTTGTACTAGTATGGGACAATTCTAAAATGTCTGAGGAAGGAGATTTCCTGTTGTAGCTACATCACATAATATTAAGGTAGGGGAGATTCTTCTTCAACACTTATTGTTACTTTGCCTTAAAATTATCTGAACTTTAATTTAAGTTCAACCTAAAAATGCACAATAAAGTAATTACCAAAAATTATGCAAATTTTATGCTCCTGTACATGTTGCTAGCCAAAAAAATGTGTTGCCAATTACGTTCATAACTTTTGCTTATGCTCTGTACATTATACTTACTATAAGTCAACCTGTCTTGTTTGAGGTTTTCTGCATGAGAAATAAAAACTGCTCACCATGTTTGTCAAGCTAATGCTCCTTTTGTATATCCAAAAAGGTTCAAATTGACGACTTTCTAATTTAAAAAACACCACCTTGTGTTCACTTCCAGAACTAAAATCTGGCTACATAAATTTTCACATTTTAGGCGAATGACAGAGGAGGTGTCAAAATATGAGTAAGGATGTTATTAAAACCCTATGCTATGTAAACATGATTGTTAATTAATTAATTAATTTTTATTACCCCATTTACCTGATGCTAATCCAAGGTAGAACCCCAGCAGTTTTTTACCTTGATTAAACAAGCTTACCAGTGACATCTGTGATCTAATATTCAAATTCACCTGTTTCCTAAGGCTGTACCTTGTACATGTAGTAATATCTACTAACTTGGTTTATTAGAATTTAATTGGCATAGACACACAACACAAAAACAATCCAAAATCTTTATTTCAATACCACAACTGTAGTTTTATTAACCAGAAGCAAAAGGGGAGAATTTTGTTTGTTTGTTTGAATGGTGTTTTAACGCCACTTTCAGCAATTTTTCAGCTATTTCATGGCGTCCAGTTTTTATTGGGGGAGGAAGCCGGAGTACCCGGAGAGAACCCCCACAAAAGGGGAGATAAATCATTGAAAACTGGAAATGGGTTTAATTGAACTCGACAATTATTTTGCACAGTAAAATAGAGCTTTGTTATGGGGTGGTTCTTGTCATTTTGATAGGGCATTTTTCCATAGTAAATTTTGACCTAAATTAGATCTGAAATAAACCCTAGGAGTAAATTTAGATGACTGCTGTCATGCTGTTTCATTTTGTTCAAATACCATTGAGCATTACAAAAGCAGAAGAACATATATTATTAAATAACATTAGATCCTCAATACAAACAAAAATACGTGACTTTATCATGTGTTTATGTAAAATTCCTGTAGCAAAACTAAAACGTTAAAGGGAAACTTCGCAAAAAAAAATTTGATATGTTTTATTGTATTCTTGACCGTTACACTTCTAGAGTGGATTTTAGGTGGTAAAATTTTGTATAAAGGGCACCATATTGACAGTATTTACCATGAAATTGCAGTTGTGACCTGATACCTGTCATAATCCAGTAAATATGATAAATAATCCAGTTTAAAAATATGTTTTTCAGTCTTTGCCATTTGAAGAAAATATAAAACTGTGGCAATGACTAATGACCAGCTGAAAACATAAGTTTACCAAATGTGTTCAATGTTGTAATGCTCTTTGTATTAATAAAAGTACTTATAGACACAATTTTTAACCCGTCTTTATATATTAACTCGGATAGAATTTACCTTAATAATAATTTTAAACAAAAGATTTAATTTTATAATTATTTTTCAACATAAAATAAAATTCCGTAGATAATTTTGCACATCTTGAAACGGCAGTTGTACCCTGACATGAAAATTTTACAGGTAAATCATTTCTCGTTTATGAACGGTAATTAACAGAATTAGCAGGTAAACAAACAGGATGTTTATTGCAATTACTAGATCATTTGACGCAATCTTTGAAGTATGAATATTCAGACATTTTCAAAAGCTAACAGGATTAAAGGTTAATCATGTAATTTGAAATTACAGTACGCCCATGGCCAGAGGGTGTGGTCACTTAAACACTTAAATTAGAGAAATTTCTCTGTGTTACCAGGTGTATCACCGAAATTTTCTCGGAGAATCACAGTGTTTCAGAGTGTTGTTATCTATCACCACCTTAATATTAATCCCCTTGATATACCGACTTTCCGGTGTAACACGGCGTGACACTTTGTTTTTGCATTTTCAGGGTGTAGAAAATATATTGTATCGATTGTTTATTGCAAGCAAAGAACCAACTAATGTCTTGCTTTTCTCATCAATACAAAATGCAAATAATTTTATTGGCTCAAACTCATCTACAATAAATGGTTAAGGCCTATGACAATAATTGGATACAAAATTGAAATTACAACCCATACGTACAGTAGGGTTACTATTATAATAAAATGTAATATGGATAATACTTATTTATTATACATGTACAGGTAAATTAACATGGCATTTCCTCTTTTTCAACCCATCTGATATGAAGGAGGAAGTCAACTTTAATATGTGGTACTAGTATGAGGTATTATTTAAAAGAAAGTTTAAGTCTGGGAAATTTTTCAAACAATGATTCTTGTTTTGAGTAAGATTCAATATCTTTGTATGAAATGTTTCCCTTAGTTGCTTTTATTTTGAACAGTATAAAATAAAGTGATTTTTATCTTCTATCTGACCAAAATTACAAAAATTACAAACTCTTAACTCTCTCATATTTATAAGGTGTCTTCCTCTTTCAATCATTAACATGATTAATGTATGAGAGCTGTTTTTACAACCTGTCACTATTTAGTATTTATTTACGCCTTTGTCGGTAAATTTGTTGAAATTTGATTAAATTAATTAAATATACATGTCATGAATATGAGCTGATAATAGTTAACATTACATTGTATTTATGCTAATTATTATCTTTGATGTAGTTGTTGATCAAACGACCTTTGTCCAAATTGTCCCAAGCTCATTAATTAACTGAAAACAATTCACGAGTTGAGCAAGATTACCTCCGCCAATCAGCAAGGTATTCGAAGCAGCGACAATATTTGAGGACTATTTTACCACTCTGGAAGGTTGTGAAGAAGAACTTGCCCTACTTTACAAACTACGCAAAAAGATTGACCAGAGACATTTCAAAACCAAACTAGCGGCTAAACAGACATCAATTAAAGAATATGCCTAAACTAAAATGACTTAAATGAAATAAAAAATACGGTTTTTTTCTAATCCTGTTAATTGTTAACTTTTTGATATTTCTTTCTACTATTGAAAGTAAACAAATATTTAACTGTGGAATGTATAACATAAAACAGTTGCAAATGAAAATAAAAAATAAATTTTGGAAAGATGTTCTAAAATCATGGCAAATGATAATTGAAAAAGAACAAAATAACACTTGGGAAAATTTTCTTTCAAGTCCAATATGGATGAATGAAAAAGTCCAAATAGATAATAAGCCAGTTTTTTATAAAGACTGGTTTAATGCTGGAATTATATATATAAATGATTTAATAAACACAGATGGATCATTTACTCTTTTGACCATATACAACACAACTTTCTAATAAAAAATAATGTCATGAAGTATAATAGCATTATTGCAGCTTTAACAGAAGCAGCAAAAATGTTTATAAAAGAAAATTATAATTTGAACTCGAGTTTCGTCCCATCAGTCATTCAAGTGTTCCTAAAAAATAGGGATCTAAAGGTATGTACTCCATTCTAAACAGAAATCAAAGTATTCCAAATGGTAAAACTAAATGGTGTGATATCTTTCATACCAATGAACAAAATTGGAATAAATTTTTTAAGTTACCATTTGTAGTCACCAAAAACACCAAATTACAGTGGCTTCAGTATAGAATCAATCATAGAATCGTTGCAACAAATAAATTTCTCTGTAAAATCAGAATTACTGATGATCCAAAGTGTACATTTTGCAAATATTGAAACTATTGAACATTTATTCTGGGAGTGTGAACATGTACAATCATTTATTACAGATACTGAAAATTGGTTTCTCTCAAATGGTATAAGTATATCATTCACCTGCCAAAACTTTCTGTTTGGTAATATAAGTAATATTTATTATGGAAATGCTGAAAATATTATACTGCTCAACATAAAACAATACATATATAATACTAGGTGTTGTAAAGGTAGATTAAGCCTGCAATCATTAAAAGAAAAGCTTAAACACATGTACTTGATTGAAAAGATGATGTTTGTTAAAAACCAAAAAATGACTAAGTTTAATAAATTATGGAATGCTTATCATATTTTATTAAATTAAGACTTTATTATGTATACATATATGATGAATGTACAAAATATATCATTTATAACTTACAATACTGTATATTATATATTATATATATATATATACTTAAGCAGGAATGGCAAAATTTCAGTTTTTCACTTGAAATAAAGATACTTCTTTCTCCCATTTCTCTTCTTTTCACTTCTTCTATACCTACCTATCTTAAAACTCTTATAAAAAATTCAGCAACTGCTAAGTGCTTTATTTTTGTATACATATCACTTAAAGTTACTACAATTGTATAATTATTAATTATTATTGTGATATTCATATGTAGATTTATGTATTTGTTGTTGGAAAATAAAAAATTAAATTAAAAAAAAAAAACTTTTTGATTATTTTGGCATGTTTGTCTGATTTAAATACATTGAACTTTGTGTAGTGCTTTTGTAATGTAGTGCTGTAAATTTTACATATTATGTCATTTACTCGTAATGAATGATTAAATTATTAAGGCTTTCCACTTTCCGAGTGGAAAGCCTTCCTGTTATTTGTCTGTTTATTAAGGCTTTCCACTTTCCGAGTGGAAAGCCTTCTTGTTATTCTTCTGTTTCTTATTATTATTATTATTATTAAGGCTTTCCACTTTCCGAGTGGAAAGACTTACTGTTATTAGTCTGTTTCTTATTATTATTCTTATTTTTTTTCCGCCAAGTTTTGTTATCCCATTATAAATTTTGTTTCGCGACATGTCGTAAAGACATTTTGTACTATGGATGTATGAGACATTACGCTTTCGCAGTTAACCCTGGCAGACTGAACACTTTTTCCTTACGGAGTTATCTCCCCTGTTACAGAAAAGCTTGTGTGCAGATAAACTATGAAACCGTAAAAGATTTCACAATAAAAGTTGTTGCAAAATGGTCAGCAATGGATTGCGACAATTTGTTACATATCGCGCAAAGTATTTTGACGACTCCTTGTAGGAGTTATTTCCCCTTATTTATTGGAAGTAAAATTTGTACCATTGTAACTCATGAACCAGAGGTGATATAGACTAGATATTTCACAGTTGGTCATCATTGACCTTGACCTTGAAAAAGGTCACAAGGTCAAAGGTCAAGGTCATGTTCTAATTTTTGACCCTTGGTTGTGTGCAGATCTCCTCCTTTACTATAATAGATAGAGAGCTGAAACCTTTACCAAAATGTGTATCATATTGAGATCTTGAATCGTCACTTTTTTTATTTGACATTTTTATAAGAGTTATCTCCCCTAGACCAATAAAATGTATTGTGAATTGCATTATATCACTATATCTCAGTAACTATAACAGATATATATATGAAACCTTATATCATTGGTCATCATTGACCTTGACCTTGAAAATGGACACAAGGTCAAAGGTCAAGGTCACGTTTGAAATTTTGGCATTGTCTTGTCATCGCTATTACTTTGAAACGGTAAAAGATAGGCTATAAGTTATAATGGATAAAATGTTGGTCTCATAAAGGCGCAACTTTTTTCTATTTAAAGGGAAAGGATCCGGCTTCATCTTATAGGAGTTATCCCCCATTACAACCATTGATAATTAGTTTTTCATTAATTACTTATCAACTATTGATAGTAGAGGCATGTGGTCTTCACTATGGATCATTAGGACCCTTGACCTTGAAAACAAATACAAGGTCAAAGGTCAAGGTCATTTTCTAATTTTGTGTATATATTATAAGTAGTCATATCTTAATGACTTTAAGAGATATTGGCATAAAATCTTCAATGTTGATCACTGTTGACCTTCAGCATGGTCAAGGTCATGCTGTGAAAGTCAAGGTCAAAGTCCTTTATAAATGTTTTTCATGGTACTATGTATTTTGAATGGCTTATTCTTTTAATGCTATTTCCTATAAGTAATATTTACGTAGATTAAAAGATCAGTTGTCAAGGTCATTCAAGTTTTCTTACGTCCTATTTAATGACCTTTCTTATTTTTAAAGATATCTAAATAGTTTGTTAATAATTTTTGTTCTTATTAATTGGTATTGACAAATTACGTATGTTTCTTAGCTTTTTGGCTTCAAGGTCATTTATTTAAGGTCTTCTTTTGAAGTGGAAAGCCTATTAATCGTTCTTTAGAACGATTGAACCTATATTTATTATTATTATTATTCTTATTTTTTTCCGCCAAGTTTTCTTTTCCCATTATAAATTTTGTTTCGCGACATGTCGTAAAGACATTTTGTACTATGGATGTATAAGACATTACGCTTTCGCAGTTGACCCTGTCACACCGAACACTTGTTCTTTACGGAGTTATCACCCCTGTTACAGAAAAGCTTGTGTGCAGATAAACTATGGAACCGTAGAAGATTTCGCAATAAAAGTTGTTGCAAAATGGTCAGCTATGGATTGCGACAATTTGTTACATATCGCGCAAAGTATTTTGACGACTCCTTGTAGGAGTTATTTCCCCTTATTTATTGGAAGTAAAATTTGTACCATTGTAACTCATGAACCAGAGGTGATATAGACTAGATATTTCACAGTTGGTCATCATTGACCTTGACCTTGAAAAAGGTCACAAGGTCAAAGGTCAAGGTCATGTTCTAATTTTTGACCCTTGGTTGTGTGCAGATCTCCTCCTTTACTATAATAGATAGAGAACTGAAACCTTTACCAAAATGTGTATCATATTAAGATCTTGAATCGTCACTTTTTTTATTTGACATTTTTATAAGAGTTATCTCCCCTAGACCAATAAAATGTATTGTGAATTGCATTATATCACTATATCTCAGTAACTATAACAGATATATATATGAAACCTTATATCATTGGTCATCATTGACCTTGACCTTGAAAATGGACACAAGGTCAAAGGTCAAGGTCACGTTTGAAATTTTGGCATTGTCTTGTCATCGCTATTACTTTGAAACGGTAAAAGATAGGCTATAAGTTATAATGGATAAAATGTTGGTCTCATAAAGGCGCAACTTTTTTTTATTAGAGGAAAAGGATCCGGCTTCATCTTATAGGAGTTATCCCCCATAACAACCATTGATAATTAGTTTTTCATTAATTACTTATCAACTATTGATAATAGAGGCATGGGGTCTTCACTATGGATCATTAGGACCCTTGACCTTGAAAACAAATACAAGGTCAAAGGTCAAGGTCATTTTCTAATTTTTTGTATATATTATAAGTAGTCATATCTTAATGACTTTAAGAGATATTGGCATAAAATCTTCAATGTTGATCACTGTTGACCTTCAGCATGGTCAAGGTCATGCTGTAAAAGTCAAGGTCAAAGTCCTTTATAAATGTTTTTCATGGTACTATGTATTTTGAATGGCTTCTTCTTTTAATGCTATTGCCTATAAGTAATATTTACGTAGATTAAAAGATCAGTTGTCAAGGTCATTCAAGTTTTCTTACGTCCTATTTAATGACCTTTCTTATTTTTAAAGATATCTAAATAGTTTT
The DNA here is from genome assembly GCA_944474755.1 of Limnoperna fortunei. Taxonomy (NCBI): domain Eukaryota; kingdom Metazoa; phylum Mollusca; class Bivalvia; order Mytilida; family Modiolidae; genus Limnoperna; species Limnoperna fortunei. The sequence continues at coordinate 48,321,975 of OX104116.1, forward strand.
TTAATAATTTTTGTTCTTATTAATTGCTATAGACAAATTACGTATGTTTCTTAGCTTTTTGGTTTCAAGGTCATTTATTTAAGGTCTTCTTTTGAAGTGGAAAGCCTATTAATCGTTCTTTAGAACGATTGAACCTATATTTAAGGCTTTCCACTTTCCGAGTGGAAAGCCTTCTTGTTATTCTTCTGTTTCTTATTATTATTATTATTATTATTATTATTATTATTCTTATTTTTTTCCGCCAAGTTTTCTTTTCCCATTATAAATTTTGTTTCGCGACATGTCGTAAAGACATTTTGTACTATGGATGTATAAGACATTACGCTTTCGCAGTTGACCCTGTCACACCGAACACTTGTTCTTTACGGAGTTATCTCCCCTGTTACAGAAAAGCTTGTGTGCAGATAAACTTTGAAACCGTAGAAGATTTCGCAATAAAAGCTGTTGCAAAATGGTCAGCTATGGATTGCGACAATTTGTTACATATCGCGCAAAGTATTTTGACGACTCCTTGTAGGAGTTATTTCCCCTTATTTATTGGAAGTAAAAATTGTACCATTGTAACTCATGAACCAGAGGTGATATAGACTAGATATTTCACAGTTGGTCATCATTGACCTTGACCTTGAAAAAGGTCACAAGGTCAAAGGTCAAGGTCATGTTCTAATTTTTGACCCTTGGTTGTGTGCAGATCTCCTCCTTTACTATAATAGATAGAGAACTGAAACCTTTACCAAAATGTGTATCATATTGAGATCTTGAATCGTCACTTTTTTTATTTGACATTTTTATAAGAGTTATCTCCCCTAGACCAATAAAATGTATTGTGAATTGCATTATATCACTATATCTCAGTAACTATAACAGATATATATATGAAACCTTATATCATTGGTCATCATTGACCTTGACCTTGAAAATGGACACAAGGTCAAAGGTCAAGGTCACGTTTGAAATTTTGGCATTGTCTTGTCATCGCTATTTCTTTGAAACGGTAAAAGATAGGCTATAAGTTATAATGGATAAAATGTTGGTCTCATAAAGGCGCAACTTTTTTCTATTTAAAGGGAAAGGATCCGGCTTCATCTTATAGGAGTTATCCCCCATTACAACCATTGATAATTAGTTTTTCATTAATTACTTATCAACTATTGATAGTAGAGGCATGGGGTCTTCACTATGGATCATTAGGACCCTTGACCTTGAAAACAAATACAAGGTCAAAGGTCAAGGTCATTTTCAAATTTTTTGTATATATTATAAGTAGTCATATCTTAATGACTTTAAGAGATATTGGCATAAAATCTTCAATGTTGAACACTGTTGACCTTCAGCATGGTCAAGGTCATGCTGTAAAAGTCAAGGTCAAAGTCCTTTATAAATGTTTTTCATGGTACTATGTATTTTGAATGGCTTCTTCTTTTAATGCTATTGCCTATAAGTAATATTTACGTAGATTAAAAGATCAGTTGTCAAGGTCATTCAAGTTTTCTTACGTCCTATTTAATGACCTTTCTTATTTTTAAAGATATCTAAATAGTTTTTTAATAATTTTTGTTCTTATTAATTGCTATAGACAAATTACGTATGTTTCTTAGCTTTTTGGTTTCAAGGTCATTTATTTAAGGTCTTCTTTTGAAGTGGAAAGCCTATTAATCGTTCTTTAGAACGATTGAACCTATATTTATTATTATTATTCTTTTTTTTCCGCCAAGTTTTCTTTTCGCATTATAAATTTTGTTTCGCGACATGTCGTAAAGACCTTTTGTACTATGGGTGCATGAGACATTACGCTTTCGCAGTTGACCCTGCCACACCGAACACTTTTTATTTACGGAGTTATTTCCCTTGAAATAAAAAAGCTTGTGTACAGATAAACTTTGAAACCGTAAAAGATTTTGCAATAAAAGTTGTTGCAAAATGGTCAGCTATTGATTGCGACAATTTGTTACATATCGCGCAAAGTATTTTGATGACTCCTTGTTGGAGTTATTTCCCCTTATTTATTGGAAGTACATTTTGTACCATTGTAACTCATGAACCAGGGGTGATAGAGACTAGATATTTCACAGTTGTTCATCATTGACCTTGACCTTGAAAAAGGTCACAAGGTCAAAGGTCAAGGTCATGTTCTAATTTTTGACCCTTGGTTGTGTGCAGATCTCCTCCTTTACTATAACAGATAGAGAACTGAAACCTTTACCAAAATGTGTATCATATTAAGATCTTGAATCGTCACTTTTTTTATTTGACATTTTTATAAGAGTTATCTCCCCTAGACCAATAAAATATATTGTGAATTACATTATATCACTATATCTCAGTTACTATAACAGATATTTATATGAAACCTTATATCATTAGTCATCATTGACCTTGACCTTGAAAATGGACACAAGGTCAAAGGTCAAGGTCACGTTTGAAATTTGGACATTGTCTTGTCATCGCTTTTTCATTGAAACGGTAAAAGATAGGCTATAAGTTAGAATGGATAAAATGTTGGCCTCATAAAGGCGCAACTTTTTTACATTTGAAGGGAAAGGATCCGACTTCATCTTATAGGAGTTATCCCCCATTACAACTACTGATAATTAGGTTTTCATTAATTACTTATCAACTATTGATAGTAGAGGCATTGGGTCTTCACTATAGACCAGTATGACCCTTGACCTTGAAAATAGAAACAAGGTCAAAGGTCAAGGTCATCTTATAAATTTTTGTATTTATGATAAATAGTCATTTCTTCATAATTATACGACATATTGACATAGGATCTTCACTGTTTGTCCTTTGTTGACCCTAAGCATGGTCAAGGTCATATTTAGAGAAGTCAAGGTCAAAAACATATTTTTCGGAAATTCTGCTTTTTCGTGTAAATAAAATGGTAAATCTTAATAAATGCTTTGTTTTTAAAGCATAAAGTATGCAAATATCAAAAACTTGCTGGTCAAGGGCATTTATATCAATTAACGTCCTATTTTTTTTACCTTTTTTATTTCGAAAAATAGCCGAATGGTTTTTTCTTTCGTTTGTTTATTTTGAAAAGAAAAGTCAATTTCCATAAACCAGAGTCAATGTCAAGGTCATTTTTGTGATAAGTGGAAAGCCTATCATTTGTTCGGTAGAACTAATGAACTTTAATTATTATTATTATTCTGTTTTTTTCCTTCAACAAATGATAAAAACTGTATTAAAGAAATTGCAAATAAATTATGATTGATCACCGAGGTCATTGACACACGAACACGAACGTAATGCAACATTGATACCTTCTCAGATATGATCAACACTAAGGCACAAACAAAACAAGAAAATAAACAGCAAACATTTTATTTCAAGAAAAATCAAATACATACGTAAATTCAAAATTTCTATATCCAAAACAACGAAGAAAGATAATTATATTGATCCAATGTGACCTTGTTTTGACGACAGGAAATTGATTGATGTGCATACGCAGATATAGATTCGGGGTGAACCATTTCCGGAAATCACAAGTCCCGGTTTCTCGACTTATCGATTTCTCGAACTATTTTGGCCGGCCCCTTCGAGTTCGAGCCATCGAAGTTTGACTGTAAATAATTTTAATACTTTTTTGTAATCATGGCATTGTTGACAAAATTGAAATTGTGGAGTGTAGAATTGTAGAATCGTATCGGTAACAATTTTATCTCAGCTAATGCAATAAAGCCGTAAAAAACTTGATCCTGATGAATATTTACCGAATCGATTCAGACATTACGCACTTCCTGAATTCAACTTTTGACAAAAATGCCATGATTACAAATAAAGTGTAAAACTTACAAACAAGGTGTTGTAGAAATATCGGTAAAAATTCAAAGACATTAAAAAGTATGTAGCAATTCAGGTAAACAGTTTAATATGCAAGCCAAGCTCACTAATGTACAGATTCTGCCAAATTGCAGGAGACCCAAAATATGATCATTGAAAAAAAAACCTGGGATACTTGGAATGCATTGGGTATTTTTCGCTTTTTTTTAACGGCTATAAAAATCAAATCTATAGATATTGTTGATGCTTTCATTTTCTTAATCATTTCTCAATCTGAAACGGAATTTCTCTAATTTTGACGTAATATTTCAACCGCTTGACCGGTGTGGAAAAAATATTTCTCGTCACTAGTGAATTTGTTGTTCTCAGATTGGTTAAAAATAATAACGTCACAATAAGAACTCACGATGTCATAAACAAAACACCTTCAATTTACAGGGTATTCACGTCATGAACGTAAAATTGGGGTTGGGAGAATTTGTACTTCGTTTCGCAAATTTAATACTTTTTAAAATTAGAGAAACAGAATCTTACATTAGTACTCTTGGATAATAAGATATCTCCAATCTCAATAGTTAAATTATGGAAATTTAAGTCCTCGCCTAGGCTCAGACTTAAAATTGCATAATTTAACTATCTCGATTGGAGAAATCCAATAATCCACTAGTACCAATGTAAGATCCTATATATTTAAAATTTAGTTTTGTGGTGTCACCAACAAATGAGATAAGATGTCCCGTCATCAATGGAATGTAGAAGCACTGTTAGGAAGCTATGAAGTAACCACATGAACAATGTGTGATGCTCATATTTAGGCTGCGCCTACATTCATATATTAGCGTATTATATGCATAAAACACCCGGGTGTGAATCACTCTCGGCTTGCTCCATTAACAGTAATGTAGCTCCGCCCATAAAAAAAGGAGCTACATTATTGTAGCTAAGATTGTATAAATAGCTTACTGGTCAGAGAGTAGTTCTCGCCATTAAAATGACAAGCAATTCTCGCCATTTCGGCGACTGTGCCGTTATTTTTCCTTTAAAATTGATGGAAAAGGCTTCACTTTATAGATTAAACTATTTTCCATCCAAAACAAATTACGTTTATCACTTTTGAAATGCCAATTTTTCACAAAAACTGTCACAAGATTGGGTGGAGATAATTACTTGCCGGCGAGAACTACTCCGTGACCAGTACAGTACGCCCAGAGTGTATGGTCACTCAAACACTCTACACAGTGTAGAGTGTTTCACGGTGTTACACCGAAAATTTTGAGTGTAGACATCAAAATCACCCACAGCTTATCTCTACCCCAAATTGCAAAAAATAATTGTTTATTCAATTTGTTGTTTAGTCACTCTTGCATTACAACAGCTATAGACTCAGGGCTCACCACACTGGGCGAAGTGGGCGACAAAGTCGCCCTACTAGGACCTGAAGTCGCCCTAAGGCGCCTCAAAAGCGAAGTCGAAGTCGCCCTGTCATTTCTCTCAAGTCGCCCGATGGTTCGCATAAGATACTTGTAAATCTGGTCCAAATACTTCACCCTGACTACCACTTTATCAGTAAATGTGTAATTCCAATAAAAACGGCAAACAATATGCGTATTTAACATATTTTCAAACGATTTACGTCTTTCAAATGTATTACGCGCCATTTGTTTATTTACCGGATGTGACTAATTACCGGAAGTGAACAACGAAGAAAAGTAATGTACAACGGCCCATAATGAAAAATCGTAATATTTTTGACAAACAAACACTTTTAATTGGTTTCAAACTTCAGTTCTTTCAAAGACTATTGTACTTTAACAATTTTCTTTGATAAGTATTTGAGCTTCACTTGAAAGAATAAAGATGTATAGTAATTATTGACATCATGATAAGTTCTGTAGATGGGTGTCCCATGAAGCAATTTGGATCAGTACAACTTTGATTAATGATAAAGGTTATGTGCTGTTTGATATTGCATACATGAATAATAATGAAAAAGAAAGAAAAAAAACTGAATCTAAGTGTGTTATGGTTTTAAAACACAAGAGAAATAATCCTGGAAATTGATGTAAATAATGAAAAATGTATGTAAATACTGCGAAATTAATTATTTGTACGGTTCCCCTGACTTCTCCCTAGTGTCTCCTGAAGTCTCCCTATCAGGGCCTGACTTCTCCCTGTTTGGCTGCCAGGGAGAAGTCACTTCTCCCTACTTTTTTAGAGTGTGGTGACCCCTGTAGACTGGTAAAGTCATGTCAATACGAAGAATTTAGAACTTTAAAATTTTTAAATAATTTTCGTAAATAAATCGGAACTTGCACTAGAACTGATTTTTTAAAGAACAACTTGATATATGGTAATTAAAGAATAAGACTATATACAGTCCTTAGTTCAAGTAACAACAAACGGTATACCAGTGATGATGTGTTTTGGCCTTATTATTTTATATACATCATATCAATTCGTTTTTTTTTGCCGGCAATACACTAATGTTAACGTTTTCTCTAGACAAGGTGCACGTGACAAAAATAAATACACAACTGTTTAACCACGCGGTCAGCAGAAAGTAATCGAGGTCAAATATACATTTACATCTTAAATGTACGGAAAACCATGAAATAAAAATAGAAGTTTCGTTTATAAAACATCCGTATACACATTAAAAATGTCAATTTTTTACACCGAATTTGACCCATATTAGAGATAAAAATAGATCGATTGGTTTATGTGCCAAGTAACTACGATGATTGTTGTTTTTATCGTTCTAGTTTCATTATGTTTTCACTGAAATAATATGCGACTTTAGTTTTCGTTTGTCCAAAAAATTGACAATAGGCATACACTTAAAGTATTTTTCTCCCTACTCTAGACTAAAGCCACGTGTAACATGTACATAAATACACAACTGACCTGTTAAACCGTGTGCTATGCATAAAGTATAATTCGGGATAAAAGCATAACTTCAGTATTGCAGAAATTAAAAAAAAAGTAAGTTCTGTTTGAAAAAAAAATCTTATTCACGTAAAATAGTTTTGAAAATACAATGCTGACCAAAATAGAAATAAATAAAAATAGGTTTCCAGGCATGCGCACGATTTGCATAAATTCGCGAAGTGAAAGAAGCTGAACTGTGAGTTGTACTCACAGCTCACTCTCCTCAGACTTCCAGGACTGTAATAAATCAAATTGCAGGGAATTTTTTAGGATTTTGAGGGCTTTAGTCACTTTAGCGGATGAGCCGTATAAGCATCTGCTCAGAAGCATGCATTCATTGTACTGGTGAAATATCATAGTAAAAAAAACTGTATTCTTTCAATTGCAGTGTATAAATTGTTTTAAAAAATGATTATAACAAAATGTTTATAAATTTTCAAAGAATTTTAATTTTAAAACTTATTTAAAAAGTGTTTGTATATCAATCGGTAACAATTTTTCATTAAGGGCCGTTGTACTCTTCGTTTTCTAAGTGGTAGCCAACGGTATCTAGACGTATCTCGGATGTACACAAATGGCGCGTAATCCATTTGAAACCAGCAAAACATACGAAATATGAGTGAAATACGCAAAATCTTTGCAATTTTTATTTGCATTACATATTTTATCAAAAGGTGGAAGTCTGTGCGCATCAGTACGATCTACGACACTTTTGTTTGCGTATATTGACCAGGAGCACCACTTTATCATGTTAATCGGATTACCTGTAAAAACATCGATTCGGCGATTGACACCTGCTGTTTAAATCTATCGAGGTGACATAATTAAATTTCCTGTTAATTGGCTTCGGGGTCATAAATATGTCGTTTTACAATTGGTAGAATGAATTTGTAACGAAAAATTTTAGTACTTGTTCGAAATCAGGTGACGAAATTGATTTAGAAATCTATCGTCAATTTTCAAATGATTTCGTCAATGACGAAAGTGGCGAGCGCTAAAAAATTCCCTGAATTGTTAATTTGTTGAAACCACTAAAGACGCTAATTATTTATAATTAATTTTTAAATATAGATAGACATATAGATAAAGACCGACAAGTTATTTCTACATGCGCAAAACAAAAGTTGAAAAGAAAAATCGTGAAGTTCGAAGATTGAACACATTTTAATTTTGTACATGTATGTAGTAATGAGAAAAGCAAGACATTAGTTGGTTCTTTCCTTGCAATAAACAATCGATACAATATATTTTCTACTCCCTGAAAATCCGAAAAACACAGTGTCACACCGTGTTACACACGAAAGTCGGTACATCAAGGGGATTAATTTTAAGGTGGTGATAGATAACAACACTCTGAAACACTGTGATTCTCCGAGAAAATTTCGATACTGTAAATGTTTATCCAATACACCTTTTCAGTCTTAAATTGATATACAATTAAAGAAAACAGAAACGTATTCTGTAAACATGAAAAACAAGCACATTTGGAAGCTATTCGATTTCTACCTCTTCGTGGTGATCTAGACCGACTTCTTGGCATTTCTTAAAAATTTGTTTTCTTTCGTACCGGAAACGTTAAGAGGGTTTCTAAAATAAAACCGGACAATGCGACTCCGAAATATTTCCGTATTTTCTGCGAAACCTTTTTAATCTGGAAAATAGTCACAGACAAAAAGTATCAGTTCAAAACATAGAAAACATAAACAGGTCTCATTTATGATAAAGAATGTAAAAACATGTAGTGATATGATTATATATAAGCGGGATCAATTATCCAGTGTAGAGATATGGTAAAATATCTATATTGGTTTACCCCTTACACTGTATACAGGGGTCAATTATCAAGTGTACGAATATGTTTATTCTGTATGAATATATTTATACTTATTTTGTGTATCCTTTAGAAAGAATATACAGTATACATTAATCATACCTTCTGTTTAATTTTGCATAGCACTATTTATTAGTTTTGTACTTCACTTTTTACGCGATAGTTTGCCAATATCGATTTAATTGTGGATCATAATAGTGCTGTTTAAATTCGTTTACGGGTGAGCAAGGCTTATTGAAAGTACCAATGGGAAGCCTCTGTTGACAAGCGATTAAGATAATTAGTCTATACTATTGATCACCCATCAACACCGAGACTGCGAGTTCGAATCTCAGTGCAGGCATGGTGTGTTAAACCCTAATCTTACTTGACAAGGATTTCCAGTTTTCTCCGGGTAATCCGCCCCCCAATTAAAACTGGACGCCATGATATAGATAAAAATTGCTTAATGTGTTGTAAAACATCTTTAAAAAAAAACAAAGTATCAATGTTACACAGGGCGCTACAATAACCACTAGCTTTTGCGTTTACAATAATTCATTTCAATCAAAAGTATTTTTATGTGTGTGGATTGGTATTTGTACACTGTGACATTAACAACACATTGATTTTTAGGTTCCTGATGTACACAATTTAAAAGCCGTTAATGGGTATAAAAGAAGCTGATATTACACGAGAAATTTCCGGGCTTTGCTGTTTTGTTCTTTTATATCCCATGATTTGGACATTGAGGTTTGATTCCCTTTTGCTTTGTTTCTGGGACTACTATAACTAATTTTGATTTATAGGTTCCTGTTTGTTTTTAATTATGTACAAAATTCATACCCTCGCATTTTTGGCGAGGGTACGAATTTAGTCCCATTACTCGTAATGTAGCAAAGCGGGAGTGATTGAATCACTATCAGCACTTTAATGTCCAAACGTAGTTTTATATATTATCAGCCATGGTCAATCTTGATATCTTTCGACAGCGTCACCATTTTTTATCTGTTTCGTGTTTAAGATCGGTCATTATTGATACGTGATGATAATTATTGCCGTTTTTAATTACCAACTGTGCGTTATGGATTTACTGAAATTCTTGTCTCTGTTTAATTACGTTTTCTACATGAAAACATCATAAAACCCGAAACTGAATGGCTTGTTGCATCTTGGGAAGGTATATTACTGGATTCTTATTACGGAACGGTTGTTACAGTACGCAAATTAGCACGATTACACTATAAAAATTAGGTCACATTATCCATATACAAAAATTGATCAACATAGTATTTCCACGTGCATCTTCAAAGACAAACAAAAATTACTCAATATAGATCGTTTCCCGTTAGTTTCGAAATGTCTGGAGCTTTGATAACATAACGAAAATGACAACTATGTTTGAATTTTGTATAAATAGACCAAAGTTATAATTTTTTCTTTGCTACATTATGAGCAATAGGACTTCATTCTGTCGTCACAAGTTATCCGACAAATCACAAAACTAACTTCGGATTATAACGGCAGTAAAATTCGCCTACCGGGTCAGGTGAGATATTGTCATCACTTTGCATAAATCGTCGTGAGCGTCGTCTGTAAACTTTTCACATTTAACAACTTGGCCAATTGAAACCAAACCTACAAAGTTTATGTTTTATGCCAACAGAAAATTTTTAATGGCCACCACCGCAACACTTATTTTAACATAGGACCATATGGCGAAAATTTAAAAAGGCTTCAATCGAAGCAAAGCTTAGTAGCAATGTTTTTATGCTAATCGAAAATTCTAAATGGATGCCATCGCAGGACTTAGTTTAACATTGGACACTATGGGAAAAAGTTTTAAAACGCTTCTTCTCTGAAACCTGTTAACCAATTGTAACAAAACTTAGCACCAGTATTCATCGGATGGTTCACTGTAGGGTTTATGGGTTCTTTTGCCAATTTGAAGGCTGCAATTGAATGAATTATTTTTAAATAGAAACCTGCAGGATAATGTTAAATTACATCCTATCTGAAACTATTGAACCAGTTAATTCAAACAGATGCATTGATATTTGTGTTGTGTTCATAGTCTAGTAGAAACGATCCATATAACAATAAGTTTAAATTATTGCAATAGGAAGATCTAGACTGAAAATAGTTTCCTGTCGCAGATGTGTATATTAATAACAAAAAAGTAGACAATGTGAAACTGATTCTATAGAACCGCATGTACCGTTGGGTGCCTGAACTAAATTACGAGAAAAGAGATGTTGATTTAAGGAACTACAACCCATTCTTAATCTACAATGTAAAATTTTACCAATTCTTGACCCAATATAACAATACCGGTATACAGGACATTTTTTGTTTTGTACCTTGATGTTAGCCTTAAACGAATGTAAAGACCTAGAGTTTTTGACGTCATTTGGCAATTTGTTCCCTAACTTTACTGTAAAAGGTAGAAAATAATCAGAATAAAGATTAGTATGTGTTCGAAGCTCCACTAAGTTCCGTGACTGTCTGGTGCTGTAACCGTGTTGTTCCGCTTCTAGGTTTGGTAAGATCTCTTGAAGATAATTTGGAACTTCCCTTCTAGCTTACTTGTGCAAAAGTATCAGTCTTTGCCCATCCCTTCTATCTGAAAGTTTTTCCCACCAGGTCTCTTAATGTAACTTTTCAATAGCTGTCAGTTTTGTGCCTCCAGTAACAGTTCCAGCAGCTTCCAACTGAACCTCTTCTAATGTTTTGCTAGATCTACAGTAAATCGTATTTTCCTAACAATGTTACCACGAGCATAGGCTTTATTTACAATGTATTCGATATGTTTGTGCAAAGTACAATTACTTTAAGAATTATACCTAAATGTTTATGATTATCTACTTCTTGTAATAAGTGTTGATTCATTAGTAGTGGAAGATGCACAGATATGATTGCCTTTCCGGAGATAGTCATGGTCTCAGTTTTGTGTGGGTTTAACTAACTAGCCATTTTTAGACCAAGTATGGATTTTATCGAGGTCTCTGTTAAGAATCTCTGCTGATTCACGAGAGTTATCGATAATTAAATAAATACTTGTATCATCAGCAAACAGTCTAATAGAGGCACCACGATGTCATTTATAAACAATAAAAACTAGAGAGGTCCAAGGATAGATCAGAGCGGTACGCCCTGACTAAATCTCCATCCAGTCAGATTTATGTCCATTTAAAACTACCCTTTGAGCCCTTCCCTAAAGATACATTTTAAACCACTCTAAAAGATTCCCAACAATACCATATTTGAACAGCAAGCCTTTGTGCCATACCCGATCAAAGGCGTTACTAATGTCACAAAAGACTACTCGTATTTCTTTCCCTTCATCTAATGCCTTCCCAAACTCATGTTTATGCACATGAATGTTAGTATGTTAGTTTGACGTTTACAATACATGTAATTGCAAATCTTTCGAAACAATTTTAATTACTCTCAAAATAAATCGATGAAAATTGTAATTTCTTGGTATATTTTTCCTTGATCTCACCTAATAGAACCACGTGACTATATAGGCCAATATCTCTTGCAACCCCCACCCACTTCGTTCTCGGCGAATCTCATACGCAAGAGATCGTCAATCTTATTTTTAGGTTTTTGCTACTTTTAAAAGCATGCATATTTGAATGATTAAAAATTAAGTTTATTTAACAAGAAAGGTTTTTTATTAAATAATATAAAGGATCTTAGGGGTCAGTCAATATTTATTGGGGTGGTCAGACCGTTGCAAAATGCAATAGGACACATACTTATTTATGCTGGCATAAATGTAGGACTCCAAGTTTTGTTATTTTCAGCAATAATAGGACATGTTTTTTTATAACAATATCACCATGGAAAAAAAACCCATAAAAATCTGACGTTTTAATTAAAAAAAAACAAATATACTGCAATCGCACAATTATTTAAAAAATATAAATATTGAATTGTAACCATAAAATTATTCAGTAGATAGGATACCAACTTTTTATAACATCTGATGTAGGACAGCAACTTTTGTTTATTTTAAGGACACAGGACATAACCCTTTTAAACCTGATAATTTGAAATGCACCGATTCCAACCCCCAACCCTCCAATTAATATTGACCCGTCCCTTACGAAAGCAGTAGAATTAAAATTTGAAATAAAATGAACTAATTTATAGGTTCCTGATGCAATACAAGAAAATTACATTTAATGTGCGACCGTCGTCTGTATTCAAAGTGTGTTTCTGTGTTACAATATTGTTTGTCATAGCATATACTAGAACGAATAATCGTAGCCAAAAAAATGTGTTGCCCATTAATTTCTAGTTTGAGCCACTGCGGATGTGTTGGTTGGGTTGGCGCGACAAAAATCACCCTGTTTTGGGTTTATGAGAAAAACGAGATTTTCTTAAAGTTATTGATGACAGATGACGATGAGAGGAAATAAAGGAAATAGCTCACCTAAATATAGACCTTTGGTCAGCTAAAAAGTCAATACCATAAATGTAACTTTAATCAGGGTGTTAATACTAGTGTTAGTATAGACTGTCCCTGCTTAAATCTAAACCTAAATCTTCAATAATATTTGTAAGGATTACTTCAATCAATACAAGGGGCCGCGGTGGCCAAGTGGTTAAGGTAGTTCGTGCATTATTGATCACGTGGTCTGTTAACACGGAGATTGCTGGCTCGAGTCTCACTGTGGGAAGGATGTGACTGGACTCAAATCTTTAATTGACAAGGATTGCCAGTTTTCCTGCCGCAGGTCGGGTGTTTTCGCAGGGTACACCGACTTCTACACCCAATAAAATCTAGACGCCATGAAATAGCTGAATAATTGCTGAGAGTGGCGTTAAACATCAAACAATCAGTACATTTGAACACTCAGTGCTTCAAAGAGGTCGAATTATATGATTTTGTGCAATTATCAGTAATGCTTTCATATTTATGTCATAAATGTATCTGTCGAATTATGTTTGTGTATCTATATTTTTATGATGTAGAATAAAGATAAATTACCCCATGTAATCATCCTTGCATATGATAATATGAACTGTATATTTTTTGTCAGTTCATGTTGTTATCTGCAAATCAAGTATTAAATTTAACTGTTCCTTTTTAATTTGTATAACTATTATTTTTCTTTGGGGGTGTTTTTGAAATTGTGGCATTTTGGTGGGAGAGTTTTGGTAAGGGAGGGGGGATTGACAATGCCTTGTTTTGACTCGTATTCTTTCCTCTGATGGCCTTATCCCTATGGACAAAATGCAACAATACTATCATCCCCAATAAAAAAAGTAAATTCACAAATACAGTACAATAGTTTTATGCAATTTTTTTCTATATAGATCAAGGATTTTCAATTACAATTTTAGAAAGTACAAAGGAGGGGGTGCATACTAGATATCAAGGTCTACACAAGGACAGTCTATACTTAGTATAGACTGTGCCTGGTCTACAATAGCACGAGACAAAGTAATCATATATGATCATATATGAAATACATGCATGTTAAACATTTCTCTCTGTACAAAAAAGAGATTTGGTGATTCTGTGCAAGATTTGTTAGTCAACCCTGATACTGCATTTTTAATAGTGTTTTCATTCTTTGATTTTGCTTATTGTTTTGTTGTTGTTTCATCTTATTGTATAACTATGTTCATACTTATCTGCTGTACTGAGTGCCTATCTGTTTATCTGCCCGTTTAATTGTGTGCAATACTAATGTCCAAATTACAAATAGTATAAAATGCATGGTTTATAAGTCAGGATATCCTGGCACTTTTGAACAATAGAAGTATTTTTGTTTGCAAGTTTTAGCTCTTTGGAACATAATATTTTGAAATATTTATGAGCACAAAACATGGGATTAAGAGGCGTTCAAAGGGAGGTGTGAAGCATTATCCAACACATAATATTTAATAAAGATTTTAGATAAAATGATGGGCAATTGAACTTTGGTTGTTTTTTATTGTTGTTTGTTAATTTCTTTATTATTATTATTGTGTTTTTTTGAAATTTTATAACATTTTATGCATAGCAATACTATAGTATGGCTAGCACTTGCAAATACATTTCGAAACAGATTAAACATTAATGTCGAATTTCCATGCGGTTTGTCTGCACATTACAGGACTGTGATATTCCTGCTTGTACACCGAGTTCGTTGTCAATGTTTCTAAATTTCTTTGGCTTTGCTTTGATGCCACCTGCATCTGGTTTGCCTCTTTATTTGTGTGTAACTTTTTTCGAACTTCTATGAGCTTGAAAAATTTAGTAAGCGTGCCAGACACTTTTAAATTATGATTTGAATGTAAGATATTTATTGTTAATACAAGCGTAATTATAGATTTTTGTAACTGTATATGTTTTTTTCTTTTATGTAAAACGAAATACTAAATTATGAGTTCAGACACAAAATTCATAACTAATTAAAGTTTATTAAACTGGTAAATATTACAGACAGGGACAGTCTATACTAACTATAGAATAGACTGTCGCTGTTACAGGTAAATATCAACATGATAATCCTTCAGATGCCCCTTAATCCCCACACTTATATGGATGTTGTTTTAACTAATTATCAAATGTTGGAGAAACGTGAACACACCGAATAAGCATTAAAATGTAACATTATTGTATATTGTGCTTCAATTAACTCACAAACTAAATATCAGCCGAATATCTGCAAGTGTTAAGAAAAAAAACCATAATAACTGTAACTTTTTTGAAATTTTTTTAAGTCCAAAGAGCCTTCATTTCCTAAACAGTCATCAGAACGGAAAAGTATTCAAAAAAGACCTGTAACTCATGATGATTGACTCACATACCAAATATTATCTCAATATCTGTAAGTGTTTTTAAAATATGACTGGACAACTTATTTTTTAGACATTTTCTAAGTCCTTTCTCAGAGATAAATTTCTTCACAAATCTACAGACGGGAACAATATTTAAACTTTATCTGTAACTCATTAGGGATATGACTCTCATACCAAATATCAGCTCATTTATCTTCAATTTTTGTTTTCATGGCAAACTTTTTCACACTTACATAGTTCCAAATATGGAATTTTTGATAAAGAAGTTTAGAGATTTAGATAGGTCAAATTATGTTTTTGAATGTTTCTAATTACAGTATGAAACAAGGCTTCTGTTAAAACAAACAACTTTATAAAAACAAATATTTTAATCAGTTTTCTTGTTATTATAAAATGGATTTTTCTTTCCTTTGATTTATATTGTCAAGCATTTGATAATCACAAAACAAAGTTCTGTTTGTGGCAGTAAAATGTATATATCAGTAAAATAAAAGACAAACATAACTGTAGAAGTTTTGATGGTTTCCGATAGATTTCCATTTCCATAGCAACCAGAAATAAAAAATACTTCAGCACTGTATTGTATTGGAGGAAAAGAAGGAAAATTGTTAAATAATTGTTTTAGAAACATCTCATTTATGTCTCAAACCCCTCCATGCCTAAAGTGGTAAAAATCTCTAATGAAACATGCTTTTGATTTTCTAAGAACATATTAAGATTGGTGTTTGCAGTTTTATTTCATTCATAAATAAATAAATATAAGCAAAATTACATCTTAATGTCCCATGGATTAAAAAAACTTGTATGCAATATCCCATCACAATTTTTGTCCAATCCATTTTTAATATGGCAGTCTTTATCCTCTTTCACATATCAAGTCAATAACCTGGAATATATGATTAAATATAATTAAAAGCCTTAAGCAGAAAATGCATAAAAAAAAAGTGTGCATAAAAACAAGTGTGACATGAAAAAATGCTCCTAGATGAACACTACTGATTGTAATAAAAAAGCAGTGCAGTACTTTCAACTATTCTTTATTGGTAGGCAATATATTGCAATATTACAATTATCATGACACCATATTAGTGTGATTTTGAAATATTGCAATATATTGGGTTTTGAGTAAGTTAAGTGACTTTAATTGGAATAATAATCAGAAAGAAAAGAAGATAACATTTTAATCCCCAGGTACCTATATACCAAGTGCAAAGTAAATCCATGCAGAAGGTTTTTAACTTCTATCTGTACCACAAAAAACTATGGGAGATAACTTATAATTATGACCTTTTAGTTTGAAATCAATGTCAAATGGTTTTGGAGATATTCTTTTGATAAAACTGACAGACAGAAGGTTGTACGGACAAGAAAAAAAAATAAGATCACAAAAAATAAATGAAAAATAGGGCATCTAATTGGACATTAAATGATACCCCGCCACGATATTCATCAATAGTTAAATATATTTGTATATATTAGTATACTATACTGTATATACTATACATCCACTATATACTAGTATATAGAGACAGAAAGAAATGAGTTATCTTTCTTAGATCAGAAAATTTCATTATTGTCAAATTTGAAAATTTATAAAGTGGCAAAACTTCAATATATTCACCAATAGTTAAATATATTTGTATATATTAGTATATTATACTGTATATACTATACATCCACTATATACTAGTATATAGAGACAGAAAGAAATGAGTTATCTTTCTTAGACCAGAAAATTTCATTATTGTCAAATTTGAAAATTTATTAAGTGGCAAAACTTCAATAATATTTTTCGGTTCATCCTGAAAATTGAACCTGACCTGTATTTTATTGTATTGAACAGCTGTGCAAAATATTATTCATATCCCTTGAGGCGTTTTCAAGTTATCATCTGGAAACCTTCGGGGGACGGACGGACGGATGGACAGACACCGAAACGAAACTGAGGGTATAACATAATACCTCGCCACTTTGTGTGGCGGGGTATAATAAAGGTAGTATAATAGTACTTGTGCACTACATTTTTACTTCCATTTATTGATAGTTTGTTCAAAAGGGCATTTTCACCAGTTTCAGTAATTGTTATGCTTTATGGTGGTATCCAGATTTATTGAGAGAGCACTTCGGCTTACTAGGTAACAAAACCTCACAAGAAGTAGCATTCCTCATCATCTCAGTTTTGAAGTTTAGCATATCCTGCTGGGTATCACACACAAATTCAAATTTCCTAATAACAGATGTTAAAATTTCCAGTTAAAAATTTCTGTTAATCCCATTCTTAAAAATTATTTCAATCATGCAAAGTCAAAAATATTATAAAGCAATATATAAATCTAGCAAGCTTTTGTGCAATGTTTATCCATTACAGCAAACTAAAGTAACCAGTGCACAGTTTAAATCACTTGGAGACACCAGTAGTTACACAAAGTCTAAATGTTCTGTCACAATAGAATTATCCTTAATAGCACTAAAAACTCCCATAGCTGTCCATCACCTCTCCATTTTAAGAATATGTATACCACATAAAATTTCAGATAAAACACTTGCATGCTAATCAGTTAGTTGATCAGAATGAACAGCAAGGAAAATTGTCTTTCAAAACAACACATTTTAAATTAAAGAACCTTAGTGAGCGCAATCACATAGCCCATGCTTCCACATACCTATCATGTTCCATAAAATTGTAATCAGTAGTTTCTGAGTATAAGTGCATACAAGTTGTTTAATACATATATTTCGAAAAATTTATAAGTTCAAAGGGAATAAATCCTACAAAAAATATTTAATCAAAACTTTATGTTGATAGGCACAACTATATATTGTGTCCTTCATTCCTCCCAAGTTTCATTAAATTTTGATTAGTAGTTTGAGAGAAGAAGCACTTTTAAGTTGTTTCATACATATATTTTGAGAAATTTCTAAGTTATAGGGAAATAACTCATACAAAAAACATCAATTCAAAAACTTCCTGTCGATATGCACAACTAAATATGGTGTCCTCTATTCCTACTAAATGTAATGAAATAAATTTTCTGATCTGAGAAGACTTGCTTACAAGTTGCATCATACATATATTTTGAGAAATTTCTAAGTTCAAAGGAGAATAACTCCTACAAAAAATATCTAATAAAAAATTTCCTGTTGACGTGCACATGCACATGTGGTGTCCTTCATTCCTACCAAGTTTCATAATATTCTGATCAGTAGTTCCAGAGAGTTACAAGAATTGGCCAGATCGGTCAAAAACATACCCATGGTATCATTATGTGGGTATGAGGATAATGTTGTAAATTAATTCAGATTAGAGACATTTTTTGCCATTTCACAAGGCACTTGCTACATTTGAAAAGCAGAAGAAAAATTACATGTAACCCTGAGATCAAAATTGAAGGTTAGTCATGACGGACCCTACACATAATGTTAATTGTAACTCTGCGTGGCTTACTAGCAAAACAGAAGCATTTAATTAAATATTGATTTTAGCTTTGTTAATTGAGGTATGTTAAACACTCGATCAAATACTGTAATATAACTTACACTGGGTTCCATCATAACAGGATCCAGACATCTATGTACAGTACTACATACAATCTCATCTAGTAAAACTTGAACAAGGCTGAAAATATAGAATTTAAACTAAAATAAATTAAATACTGCAACTGGTATTCCTTTTTAATACATTTCAAATGACATAGAGCATGGGTTTCTATAATGTCAATGATAAACATGATTCATCTCAATTTTAAAATACATAGAAACCAATGTGTCTTTCATGTAACTGAATCTAACATATTTGCACAGTGTTTTAAAACTGCAAGGTTACACCAGCATACAACCTTGTTAACAGTCTTACAAGCAATAACATGTTATAATGTCCAGCTAGCAGTATTTCAGCTATAGACAGGATGAGAACAAGTTAACAAACAATACATCTTTTGTAGTGCCTACAACGAGCCTACTCTTTTTCAAAATCTACAAAATGTGTCTTTATTGTGCAAGGAGCATGGCAATTTCCTAAACATCAGCCACAACAGTTTGTGGCCAGGCTTTCCATTCTATGACCCTGTTGGCTTAGGCCAATATCTATTTTAAGTTTTCAATAAAACAACATGCAATGAGCTGCCATAATTTTATAAAATGGCCCATCATACTTGGTCAGCAAGCATACTGGTCGATAATAACACTATAGATAATAACACATCAGGTACTTGTAAAAACATGCTGGTACTACATTATCATTGAACAGTGTTGTGTCAAGTCTAATTTTTAACAATTATATTAACGTCTGATTTCTGTAGCATAGAGCAAATAATCCTACCCTTGTTTTTTTGGGGGGAGGTAGGAATTTAGTCCCATTTCTCATAAAGTAGCAGAGCGGGAGTGAATTACTCCCGGGACTTTGCTGTCCAAAAAAAGTTGCATAAATAATAAGCAGTGGTCAATCTTGATCTCTTTTCGAAAGTGTCAATTTTTTTAATCGGTTTCATGTTTAAGATAGATCATATTGATACATGATACTAGGTGTTGTCGTTTTTTATCACCTGCTGTGAGTTGTGTATTTCTTGACATTTGTGTCTGTTAAATTACTACATGAAAAACATTGAGAAACCCGAAACTGAATGGTGTTTTGTATATTGGAAAGGTATATGTAAATTACTGGATTCTTACTAAGGAATGGTTGTTACAGTATGGAAAGTAGCACAATTTTACTAAAATTAGGTCACATAACCCATATATGGAAAAATGATCAACATCGCATTTCCACATGCATTTTCAAAGACGAAAAAAATTTCTTCAGTAAAGATCATTTCCTGTTAGTTTGGCAACATCTGAAGCTTTAATAACATACCAAAGATGTATATTATGTTTGAATTATGTATAAATAGGTCGAAGTTAGAATTTTTTATTTGCTACATTACGAGAAATGGAACTAAAATCTGCAATTAATCTGACAAATCACAAAACTAGCATCAGATTATAATGACAGTAAAATTCAACCTAATTTCTGCAGAACCACCAGGGTATGTCTGTCTATAACAAAGCAGATATTTATATAAAAACACTACTAACACAAAGATTTGTTCATGTCATATTACTACTTAATAATTGCCATTATATGTCAATAAGCTTCAAGCAATCTTGGATTCTTACGATTTCATATTATCTGTCCTGAAAGTCACAGCTGTATCTGAGAAAATTGATCAAAGACAGAAATGGCCGGATTTCTTTAAACAGTAAGTAGGTGAATTGAATCCCACGTTATGGGATGTTGCATACCAAATTTCAAGAGAATGTGATCAGTAGTTGCTGAGAAAACTGTTATGAACATTAAGGTTAAAAATTGATCAAAGACAGAAATTGCCTGATTTTGCTAAACAGGAAGTAGGTGTGCAACAGACCTGAAATCAAATCCCCCATTATGGGAGGCCATGCTGATGCTGCATACCAAATTTCAAGAGAATGTGATTAGTAGTTGCTGAGCAAACTGTTAAGAAAATTTTTTCCCTGCTCGACTGCCGCCCGCCAGACATTCACCATACTATAACCCAAATTTTCACTCTGTGAAATCCGGCCAAAAATTACTGAAGTCGGTTAACAGGAAGTAAGTGAGCCTCAGACCTGAAGTTGAATCCAATGTTATGGGAGGCCATGCTGATGTTGCATAACAAATTTCAAGAGAATGTGTAGAGTAGTTGCTGAGAAAACTGTTACAAAAAATTTTTTCCCCGCCTGCCCACCATTCACCATACTATAATCAAGTTTTTTCACTTTGTGAAACCCGGTCAATAAAGGTATCAAAACAATATAACCTACTTTTCATCTGATACAAATCTCCATAGGTACAGCTGCAGGTAGTGTGTGTCTACTTGTATCTGCTGCAGTCCATAACGTCCAAATGTTCTTAATCTAACACACTCAATGAACGTCTGGTGAAAAATAGTAAATACAAACTTAACAAGACATTACTATTGGTAGCTTTTTTTTTTCCACAAAACAATGATTTTAGCTGAACCGTATTCTCACATACAATAAGTAATAATTTTACAGGTTCTCACAAAATCAAATAACAACAAAGAACTGTTAAGGTGCACATATGTATATTTTTAATTTATGTCAGTCAACATTATTTGTGGAAATTTGTTTAAGGTGTTTCATATAAACGAGTTTAATCAACTTATTTAGTACAAGTAGTCCTGAATAAATGGAAAATAGAATTATGTAATGTATATTTAAGAGCAGGTAAACTGTCTACCCTTAATTTTGCACCTGGTGTTATAAGTTATTAAGAATGATGGGTGATCAAATTATGTCTAATTGAAGCAACATTA
Source organism: Limnoperna fortunei (assembly GCA_944474755.1). Lineage (NCBI taxonomy): Eukaryota > Metazoa > Mollusca > Bivalvia > Mytilida > Modiolidae > Limnoperna > Limnoperna fortunei. The sequence goes on from OX104116.1 coordinate 48,343,638, forward strand.
TACACATTTAAAAAAATTGTTTGTTCAAAAACTATGATAATAAACAGCCTTAGTGGCAACAGCGCCAATTTGATTTTATACTTCTGAAAAGTGTAGTTTTAGCCAATGTTTATATTTTGTAACACTTTTAGGTGGGATTTTCGGGGCCTCGGTGGCCGAGTGGTTAAAGTAGTTTGTCTACTATTGATCACGTGGTCTGTCAACACTGACATTGCGGGTTCGATTTTCACTGCAGGCAGGGTGTACTCTACTCCAATCTTAATTGACTAGGATTGCCAGTATTCCTACCGCAGGTCAGGGGTTTTCTCTGGGTACTTTGGCTTCCTCCCCCAATAAAAACTTGAAGCCACGATATAGCTGAAAATTTGTTGAAACTAGCATTAAACACCATCAAACAAACAAACATAGATGAACTTTACTACCAAATGCAAGTTGTATTGCCATAATAGACAATCTAACTGTTCAACAAATTTAACCATAGAATGGAACATTTTCACAAATCTAACATGTTTCTGTCCAGTTTTACTGAATAATTATCTCAGACATTTTATGACACTGGGATACAATACTGGGTGTTGACTTTTTCCTAGACATGACAACAAGTAACTTAACGTGTGTCTAATTGGAGGCAGGCACTGCTTACTCGTCTAGTAAACCCAAGTGCAGCTATGATTTTTATTGGGTTCAGGTTACTTACATTCTTTTTTTGGTTTTTGTTTCTTGTTGTATATGTTTGTGTAATTCCAGATTTGTAATCGTCCCTTGACATTTGGCTCTTGTTGTTTGGTTATTTTTCTTGCTATTTTTCTTACTTTGATGGCTTGCATGGACTTGAAACTTTTTCTCTAAAGTCTTGGACAATGGACCTCCATGTTATTTGTGGAAAAGTTGAAATAAAGTTTAGTAATTTATCTTTTAAGTCACCACATAACTGTTTGACTTGGCTGTTGCCTTACTGAAATTGTCCATATCTCTGTTTTTTAATGGCTTGCATGGGATTTGAGATTTTAGAAGGGATATAACTTACTTCATGATTCCACTAAAAAATCTTCATGGTGTACAATATAGTCAGTTATGCAGTTAGGTCTTAAATAAATCCTTTTTTTTTTGGAAATGAAGATGTGACAGTCAGTCTTGCATTAAAAGAATTGTTCTTTTTGTCTCTCATGCCTTGAAAGTTATACATGTAATATCTTGTATAAGAGTAAAAGACATACAATGTTGAATTGTTTAAAAGGTGTAATTATTGTACATATTTTGAAGGATGAACCCAAAATAAAAAAAAAATATAATTCATTTATATGCTTTGGATGACTTCATGTAAGCATAGTATGCCCAATGGAGAAAGAACAACACAATGAACATTGAGTTTTGAAATATACATTCATAACAGAAGAAGTACATTTTCTTTTTTTTTTAAATTGTGGCTTGCTCCAAATTTTTCTTTCACCTATGATTTTTTGTAAACATAAAATAAAAATATTAATATTTTATTATTATAATTTTGCTTGCTTGCCCCATTCTAAAATGAGAAAAATCTGAAGAACAAGAAATTGAATTGGTTCAGCTTTAGTAAGGGACCTTTCAAGATTTTTCTTTATTGTTTGTTCTGAGTTAACCACTGTATTAAGGGAATTAGTTTTAATCAAAGCCTAATTTGCATATATTTATACAATTCTGCTAACATACCAATTTTACAGAAAAACCTTGGTAAAATATGTTAAAATACTCTCTAATAGATGACAATTTGAGTTGGGTTTGCTAAAAAAAATTAACAAAATGAGCTATTAACATTATTTTCTTGCTTTGAGTAATGCTAGCCATTTAGTTACAGAATAGAGGAATCCAAAAACATTTTGATTGGGGACTATCCAATGATTAAAAATATACCCAGTATGGTGTAATTTGCCACAGTGGTTTCAAAGGACAAAATTTGCATGTTTGGAAAATTCTTAATTTTTTTTCAGGATTAATTGTTAAAGCCTACATAATGAGGATACTGTTTAAATTTTAAGCCACTATGCTGAAAAAAAACCCACAAAATGTTAGTTTTTATCAACCTTTGTGTTAGATTTATAGTAACAGTGGTCATGTTTGTAGGAAGTTGGGTTCATTGGTTGCAATTTTGGTCATGTGATGGCAATATCACATCTTTACTTTTAGTGCAGATGAGCTAAAATGTAAACTTCAAATAGCATTTAATTTACCTTCAAACTAATTTTGATAATTCCAGTAAGAACAGACACTTTGGAAAATTCTACAGCACTAAATATCTCAATTTTTTCTAAAAACAGCTTCTGTATGTTACTCATTAAACTGTTGTCAATACTGAAAAAAAATCAGTTACAACCAATCAGAAGCAAGGAAATATTTATAATCTTAGTGATTTAACTGGATTACCTCATTACTCTTGAAACTGTTGTTTCTGCTGTTTTGATAACCCTGCCTAAAAGGTCAAGGTACATAGGGATCCTTGTATAAAATGTTACATTTCCAGATGATACCACTTAATCATATTTCATGAAATTTTAAAATGATCATGATTTATCAAGTACAAGGTAATAATAGTGAAAAACTCAAGTTTAGAATCTTAATGAATGAAACATCTAAATTTTAAGTTTTCAAAAAACTTACTTCAGTAGATATTTTTTTATGGTTATATAGAAAGACAAATTATGATACCATAGGTAATATTCAACCTCATATTTAAAGTAAATCTAGAAGTATTTTAGCTTAATGCATTTATATGGATATTGAATAGATATCTGTAAAAAAACTTCCTCAGAAATATACAGAGAAATTATGTATATTGATATGCTTTTTTATTTGTTATTATTAGTTAATAAATGAAAATAAATAAACCTTGGAGCATAATTCCACTGTCCTCCCTTTTTCATAGCTGATAATCCATTATAACTAAGAGGGTGTGTCCTTTTACTAGAGTCACTGCTTCTCTCTTTTTTCACTCCCTCTTCATACAGCTGTCCAACTTGAGCATCTATTGCTGTGATGTCTTCTATCACACGTTTCATTACAGCACGAACATTGCGAGGTTCAATAGTGTTTAACCAATCCCTTGTCTCCACACTTTTTCTCAACATCTATTAAAGTTAAATAAACTAGAGGTTATTAAGAGCCTGTATCACCCACCTGACTTTTTAAAAGTCATGACCTTTCTTGCAAATTTTGATATTAAATGCTAAAGAGTTTATTTAAAGATGCAGTTTCTATGAATGTTGCCATGTTGAATTTCCCAACAGCAGCACTTTGTAGGACAGTTTCTGAGAAGAAGTCGTTTGATGTTTTTTTCATAGGTTACAATGTAAAATGATGTTATATGATGCCAGCAATCTTGTATTTTGGATCAAAATAACTAAAAACTAGTTGAGGACTATCTGAGGTACATTTCTGCAATATCAAAATTCCTACTGCCAAGCAGTTTGTGAGAAGATTTTTTTAATTCAGCCAAGCAGAAAGCACTGGTAGCCCTGGCAGCCACGTTGAATGACCGATTTGCTAAAAAACTCAACATAATAAATAACTATCCAAGCTTTAATTCTGCATAATTTGCCATAATTGAGTGAAACATTTTCGTTGACATTTTTCTCATAGGGTCCTATGTTAAGCTGTGTTCCACAGTAGTTGCCATCTTGGATTTTGGATCATCACAAAAAAACTCAAACTTTGTAGAGGACCATTTAAGGTACAGTTATGCAATTTTTTAAATCAATCTACATGTGGTTTGTAAGAAGATTTTTGAAATTTCAGCAAAAAAGTATGCATGAGTGGCCATGGAAGCCATATTGAATTTGCAATTGACTCGAAAAACTTAAATAAGATAACTATCCAACCTTCATTTCTTCATAATTTGGCTTCATTGTAATTGTATGTAACAGTTTCCAAGAAGAAGTTGTTTGTATGTTTTTCCCATAGGGTCCTATGTTAAATTAAGTCCTGCGTTGGCAGCCATCTTGGTTTTGGATTGGAACAAAAACCTAAAACTTTGTAGAGGACCATCTAAGGTACATTTCAGCTATATTTCAAATCAATCTGCTAAGCGGTTTATGAGAAGATTTTTAAAATTCAGCCATTTAACACGCATAAATGGCCCTGGCATCCATGTTTCATATTTGATCAGCATCAAAAAGTTAAACTTTGTTAAGAACCAACCAATAAATATTCCTGCCAAGTGTGGTTTCAATTGGCCAAGTGATTTTGGAGATGAAGATTCAAATGTGAAAAGTTTATGGCCTACAATGATGACAACAATAACGACGATGGCAATGATGATGACAGACGCAAAGTGATGAGAATAGCTCACACTGATCCTTTGGGTCAGATGAGCTAACTATTCAACTTTGTTCTATAATTGGAAATATAAGATATCTTTGAAAAAGTTAGTTTAAACACCTTAATTTAAGAATTGGATGCATTCTTTTGAATTTAATTGACATATGAAACTTTGAAAGAATGCATTCAATTCTAATAATTACATTTTAATTCAATTAAAAAAATGTCAGGGTCCTGATTAACAAAAATCTTGTTAATTTTAATTTCTCCATGTTGCTTAAATATTATGGCTAATGTCAAGAAAGCACATTGTATATAAACAAACAGTGCTGTTGTATAGATAAACCATCACTCACATTAAAAGATTAATCAGTAATATCATGGAACAAAATAGAAAACAAAAGAATTTGAAAAAAAAAGAAATAAAGTTCTTATGCATAAAAAAGTACAAAACAAAACACCCCAGAACATCTGCATAATTATTTAACACTTGTATGTTTCAGGATCTGTATAAACATTTTCAAAGCATTTATTTTACTGCAGAATTCTAAAAATTTGATTAGAACATTACTTCCTATTCAAATCACAATAATTACATTGGTTATGTTTTGTATGTAATTCAACACATTCATAGTTCCTAGTTCAAAATTAGCAAACAGGCAATCCTTGTCAATTAAGATAGGGGTTGAAACTCAAACCCTAAAACTCAGTGTTGACAGCCACATGATCAATAGTAGATGATGAACTTCATTAATCACTTTTCCAGCGAAATATTGGTAATATATTTAAGAAATAGTTCACGTAGGCTGTGGTTTATCATTGTTTTACAACAGGGTGACCATTTATGTCGTATTATTTGATCCCCAGTGATAGCAAGTGATAAAATAATGACATAAATGGTCATCCCGTTGTAAAACAATGATAAATCACAGCCTCAGTGAATTATTTCTATTCTAATAAGACAATTACAGTACATTTATAATATTTTCATACCTATAGAAAACATCATTTCCGCCATAAACTGGCTGTTCCGTCAATGTAACACACAATATATTGCAACAGATAATGATAGCGTGTGATAGCCCGTGTCGCTATTTATAAGATTTATATGTCACATGCAATAGCTTTCCGGTGGGAGTTACAGTTTTATAATTGGAACAGCCATTTAAAACATGCCCTCCTCAGCGCGTGTTGCTCATAGATAAATCATTTTTTTACCACAGTTGTGGTCTCAAAGCATTTTAAGCCTGTCATATTAGAATAAAGCAATCTACCATAAATCAACCCAAGAAGTTTGCAACAGACAACTTAACAAAATATATTAAATACTAAAACCCTACGCCTAATAAAAATTAAATTCTCATTACAACTTGATACCAGTACCTGTGATATTGCCAGTCCTTGCACCTTCACATAGTGGTTAAGTAACTTTTGTCCTGCATCTTTTGCATTATTGCACAAGTCTGTTACAGAGGTAACAGGAAATCTTTCTGTCATCATAAACTGTTCTTCTGTTAATGTGAGCTGCAATCAAAGAGGAAATGAAGACCACATATGAAAGATTATACATAGGGCACTGATGCCACCACCCTAAGATAAATAAAATGTGTGAAATTCAAATGAATCTGTGTTTAGTGGTTTCCAAAACATTTCATTACTTGAATGATTGGCAAAGACTTTCTCAAGTTATCGTGCAGAAACCTCAAACTGAGCTATCTTCAGTATTATAAGGGGCCATAACTAAGGAACAACATAAGTAAAATTGGAAAATTTTTTACTTATTCTGTTTTCTAGTGGTCTACACAGACATTCTAAATTTTAAATGATTTGGTCGTAGTTAACAGGTGGAAAACTGTACATTTTGCTATTTTCCTTATTGACAAAGTAAAATCTTTTAATTTTCGAACTAGAACTGTGTTAAGTTTGCCGAATTTTTTTACAAATCTCTAATTTGGGTCAATGCTTTCTCTGTGGAAGTCAATTTTGTACATATGTAAGTACATGTACATACATGCATCTGACACCTATTAGTTTATATTTTCTGTATCTTGTCATGTTCACTTAAAAAAAATATGTATCTAGAAAATTAATTCTAACCAGAGGCTCTCAAGACAATATATGGCTCACTTGCTTTATATAGGCCATGAAGATCACATTTTCCTGATGAAAGTCTTGTAATTTTCAATTTTCTACTGGCATAAATATTAAATCTTTGCTGAAATCATCCAATGAATCTTGTTTTTTGGTTTCAACTGGTTCAATAGATATGAAGCCATTTTTACATTATCCTATAAGTTTCTATGTTAAATTAATTCCTACAATGGCAGCCATCATGGATATTCAATCAAATAAACATGCATACACTTTTCAAGAACCATCCAATAAACATGCACATACAATATAGCTTGAATCAGCTTTGAGTTTAAGAAAAAACGTGTTTGGAAATTATTCCTATAAGGGTCTTCTGTTAAACTTAGTCTGTAATGGTAATCATGGCCATTTTTACTGTTATATTGGCATAAAAAAAACTGTCGACGACTAAACAATAAATATTCCTTATAACTTCTGTTTCAATTGGTTAACCAGTTTCAAAAAAGCCTTTTGTTCCCATAGGGTCCTGTGTTAAACTTTGAATTTCCAAATGGTATAAAAAGATATAAGGGGCATCGTTGGCCGAGTGGTCAAGGAAGTTTGTCTACTATTGATCACGTGGTCTGTCAACACTGAGATTGCAGGTTCGATTCTCACTGCGGGCAGGGTGTACTCGACTCCAATCTTAATTGACAAGGATTGCCAGTTTTCCTACCGCAGGTTGGGGGTTTTCTCCTGGTACTCCGGCTTCCTCCCCAAATAAAAACTAGATGCCATGATATAGCTGAAAAATTGCTGAAAGTGGCATTAAACACCATCAAACAAACAAACAAACATAAAAACATATACTTTATAGAAGACTATCCAATAAATACTGCTTATAAGTTTTGTTTCAATTGGTTAAGCAGTTTCGTAGAAGAACCTTTTCTAACTTTTCCCCATAAGGTCCTATGTTAAACTAAGACTGGCTTGGGTGTTTATTTTGAATTTCTGATTGGCATTAAAAACATAAACTTTTTAAAGACCTATCTAAACAATATGCAAGTAACTTTTGCATTGATTGGTTGACAGGTTTTAACCTTGTTCCATAAGGGTCCTATATTAAACTAATAGGTGTCAGATGCATGAATGTACATACATGCAATGGCAGCCTTTGAGAATTTCCGATTGGCATAAAAAACATTGAGAACCATTCAACAAATACTGGTAATAAGTTTTGTTTTGATTGGCAATTTTGGTATTCCAATCTGAATAAAAATACCACCTTTGTAACGGACCATTCAGTGAACACTGTGACCAAGTTTTGTTTCGATTGGTACAATGGTTTCAGAGAAGAATGTTCTAATGAAAAAGATTACAGATTACCGTACATACTCGCAAATAAGTCGGGAAATAGGGAGTTTAAATTTGGTTTTAGAGAAGGGTTCCGACTTTTAAGCGAGTCATACCACAAGAGGAAAGAATTCCGGTCGAAGTTTGACTATAACTATAAAGACCAAAATATACATATAAGTGATTAGTTATGCTAAATAAAGTATGTTTAAGACATTAATAAAGATTGTTTTTACTTGTGTATTGTTTATTTTATCCAGTTTCCATTTTTCCATTCGTATTTACCACTGTTTACACAAGGATCGATTTATTTGTATGTATTGCATAATACATCCGGTGATGTCATGATACAACTAAAAACCGGAAATTAAGATAAACTAACTAATACATATATGCTACAGAATTCGTTTTTTTTTTTATCAATTATTATTTTAATTTACAAACCACATTTCTTTATATTTTGTATTTTAGTTTTCATTTATTTAACAAACTGCTTTAACTATTAAATTATTACGAAAATGAATATTTGTATATTTACTTGTGTTTGTCTTTTTATGGTTTTTAGTCATAGCAAATTCAGGGAGATAATTACGTTTACATTTTCAAAACACGTGTACACTAATGTACACAAACCAAATAAGATAAATGACAAGGGATATTTACCTCATTAAACATGAGAAACAAATAATAAACAAGAAGTTTTACTGATATAATGATTTTTATTCCAAAATTTGGAATTTTTATTTGATTCTGATCTCATGTCAACACGTCTGTCTTCTGACCGACTTATACGAGGGTCAACAGCAAAATACCAATTTTTAAGGCCCAAAAGACCCCCTGACTTATATGCGGACCGACTTTTAAGCGAGCATCTACGGTATACAATAGATCACCTTTGGGTTAGGTGAGATAACAATACATCAAAAAAATTATAGATAAATTCAAACTTATATAAGACACAACAATAGGGTTATTGGGAATACACACATATTTATAATTTTTTGGCAAAACTCAGTTTAATTCTGTTTTTATGGGCAAAATGCAGCTTGCATTTTTTAAAAACAAACTAAATGTATATTTTAAATAACCTTTACCAAGTATGATATTGTAGAAGCTTCAAACTCTATACATAACTTAGACAGAATTAACAGTAATGATGGAGGAGCTGATCCCTTGTCTCTGTCTTCACAAAAATCCTACAAAGCAAAACACAATAACATTAACTTATTTATTCCTAATATTCCCTGAATATGTTAGCAATTTTCATGGCAACTACATCCATGTAGCTTTAAAGGATTTAATGCAGCTTGAAAGATCTCTCTATGTAACCCAAATATTGTTACTTTGTTACTATTACATGTTATCTTATCCTTACCATTCTTTTCAAGAGAAATATTCATTACTAAAATATTTATACAAGGATTTTACATTAAACTAGAAGAAATGCTCCTCCAGCTGAGAATTAAAGGCTAATATGTTAGAGCCAATGTTTTTTTTTAAAGTAAAGTGTGTCTGTAAGACATAGATGATACCCCAGCTGGACTAGCAACATCAGGGTGTATTGCAAAATGCAAAAAGTTTAAGAACATAAAATGAAAATCAAAATCCATTGTTCTGCAAACTCTCATTATGTGTACAAACATCCTCCTAAATGCTGTACCTTAAAAATGAAGAAGATAGCTGGATAAGACATGTACTGCTTTCTAAGTCTGCAAACTGACTAAATCCAACTATCTGTAGTTTAAAGAATAATTAAAAAAAATTAAAATCCTGTAACCATGCACACCTCTATTATTTGTTCAAACATCCAAACAACCAAATATAAACACTGTAGCATTAAAGATGATGAAGATGGCTGCACAAGACATTTACCCATATCTCAGTTACCTGGTCTGCAAACTGATTAAGCCAGGCTTGTTTTAATATTTCACAAAAATCAAAATCCTTTGGCCCTGCACACCTTCTTCATGTGTTCAAACATCCTACCAAATATAAACACTCAAGAATCAAAGATGAAGGAAAAAAAAAGCCAGACTGGATATGTACCCCTATTTCAGTTACCTAGTCTGGCCTGGGTTTCATAAAACTTCTCAAATTGAGATTTTCCTCAAATATCTGAGTTTTTCCTCAAATTTGAATTTTCAAGCAATCTGATTGGTCAATTTTTGAATTGAGGACAAGTTGAGGAAATCCTCAAATCTGAGAAGTTTTATGAAACCGGGCCCTGGAAATCCTTGGGCCCTGCACACCTCTATTATGTGTTCAAATATCCTACCTAATATAAATGATGTAGCTAAAATCAGTATGAGAAAAATCAAGACAAAACAAGAACCACTATATGGCATGCAACCTACAAGTCAAACTATTTCCAATTTGATGAAAATCAAAATCCTTTGACCCTGCTCACCTTCATTATGTATACAAACATTCAATAGGGCATTAAATGGAGCATTTAATGGGACATTAAATGATACCCTGCCCTGTTGGATTGCTTTGAACACATTTTACTGAATTACAAATCAGCGTACAAGGACATCTGAGCATGATAAAGTCTAAAATAAAATTATGTTTGTTTGCCCTACCCCGACCAACCAGAAAAAAATTGCCCAGAGTGTAAATTTTGTGTCACAATTTGTCCATTGAGGTGCGCTGTTTTTTATCACTGGTGTTCGATATTTAGTTATAGCGAACCATTTTGGCCTATCACCTCCCAACTTCATTGGCAATGAGATAACGACGTCTTTATTACATTATTTATTCCCCTCACCTAAAAGTGGCCCTGTGGTGTATAAAGTGATGGCATTATTCAACCCATCTGTCTGTTATCCTAGAGGGTACATGCATGTACCCTTATCTAATCCACAAGTCTTTACTTTATTAATAAAAGAATTTTTATGAAACTTGCCAATGTTTGTTTAAAATGTAAAACTGTTCTTATTTAGGCAAGATATGTATAAGTGAGGTGGAATCCATCTCTGTGGGCCCCGTCTACCTTGAGGTGAAGGTCAAAGGTCATCAACCATGTTATGCGACTCATCCCCTTCATATTATCTAACCACATACCAAATATCAAAAGCCTACCTCAAAAGATAAAAGAGTTATAGTTCAGACACAATAAGCTTCAGAAGGAGGTACTAACTGACACCTATAGGGCATCCGCCACAAAGTGTGGGGGGTGAGGGGCCCCTAATAAAATTCACTCACCCATGAAAATAAGTAACCCCAGAAATAAAAATCGATCAAGGACAGTATTGGCCAGATTTCAAAGGTGTAGGTGAGCGACAGAACTGAAATCGAATCCCACGTTATGGGAGGCCATGCTGAAGCTGCATACCAAATTTCAAGAGAATGTGATTAGTAGTTGCTGAGAAAACTGTTACGAAAATTTTCTACCACTGAATATTAATATTAAAAATTAACTAAGTCAGTTAACAGGAAGTAGGTGACCTGAAATCAAATTCCATTTTATGGGAGGCCATGCTGATGCTGCATACCAAATTTCAGGAGAATGTGATTATAGTTGCTGAGAAAACAGTTACGAAAATTTTTTCCCCACCTGCCGCCCACCAGACATTCAACATATTATATCCCTGATTTTCACTCTGTAAAATCCGGCCAAAAATGAAACGAAAGTATAGTACATCAGTGAAACAAATATTGTCAATGTGCATATTTAAAAAAATCGTGCATTTTTGCTATATTGTAGATGATTATGTATTATTGCTTCAGCTTCAACCATGGTGACCAGTATTATTGGTTGAGATAGCTGCATGCAATCAATAATAACTGGAAAATGCCAATAAATGGTTCAGTCATTAAGATATAAGAACACAGATATTTTATCTCTGATAAGGTTAAACATTACAAATGTAGCAACTCAGAAGATACCAAGATGTAATAATTAACAATCAAAATCAAATGATACAATTACGAAGCAATGGCTAACCAAAAAACTCACAAACAAGGCATGCATCAAACACAGTGATTATTTATTTCATATGCTTACCATACAGGTTGTAGTGATATGATTAAGGAATGCTACCACCAACCCTTCTCTGACATCCTGAACACAAAATGGTCCTCTAAAGTATGGTTTCATTGCAAATGTGATATCAGATGCTAAAAATGCCTAAAACAAAATAAATTAAAAATATATAAGTGTACAATTCAACAAATCATAACCGAGTCAACTGAGGGCATGCATGTAAACGATATATAAACTTGGATCAGTAATATAGTGTTATTAAATGGGTGTTTTCATATTTGACCTGTATTAAGTCTAAGGGAAGCTGTATTGGGTTGAAGTAAGCTGTATTAGCCCAAGGCAATGCCGATGGCTAATACAGTTATTTGAGGTCCAATATGGCTTTCAGAGGACATAATACATTTAGATTATGAAAACACCCATTTAATGACTCTTTTATTAACCAGTTGAGAAAATTTTAGTACCATTTTATCATTGACCAGCTATAGCTATAGCTATACTTAATTCAATTCAGCTTCTCATGGACGTAATAAAAAATTAATATGAAAAATCCTCACAAGAAAATTATTTTTTTTTCTTGAAAATTCTGCTGTAGCTAAAGTAATTCAAACAAATGTGTTTGGTTTTTAAAATGATATTTATATATAAATTACAGGAAGTGACATTCCATATTGGCCCTGTATTTCTGTATTGAGCCTGTTTTTTCTGTATTGGTCCCTGGTTTCCTGTCTTGGCCCTGTTTTTTCTATATCTGGCTTGTTCACTACATACATATTATATGGACAATTTCACGTGTTTTTACACAACTGGTTAATACATGTAAGAAAGTGTTAAATAATCTCTGTACTGTTTATCATGCATGTGCAAGTTCTGAGATTTGGTGAAAACAATATTTTCTTTTATTTGGTTATTAATTATACTAACTTAAAAAAAATTTAATAACAAATGATGCAATTGACATCTACAAGCCAACTGTTTTATACTGATCATAACATGCTCGTATGACATTACAAGAAATACAATCCTCAATGAATAAAGACAATCAAGTAAACTGTAACTGAGATTAATTTGATAAAAAAGTATTCCAGCAAAATTTGCATTTGTGTACCTAGTTTCATAAAATATTTGACACCTTATAACTTGTAAAATGGTAAAAGATAAGCAACAACAGTTGACACATTCCAGACAATAGGTCAATCACTAAAGAATTTCACTGAAAAAGGATATACTATCAACTGTTGTGCATATACCATATACACAGACAATTATAGATTGGCTACCCATTCAATACCAAAACGTTTAAAAGAACCTGTCTGCACACACACAATTACTTCTGTGGCGCATTATTCTGTAAATTTATGAACATTTTTGACACTTTACTTACCAGTAAACAGAAAACAAAGATAGCCTAGTAATTAATTAGTAATGTTTCTGTAAAACATGCATGTTTGATGGTTTACAAGCTTATTTATTCATTCTTTAACCATGTAACACTTCAATGTTTTATTTCCAAACATACACCAATTTTGTATACTGCAGTATATGTGCAAGTATGAAAACAGTACATACTAGTTTGAGTAATACTGTGTTGTTAGTACCAATAAATGATAAGTATTTTTCAGCTATATCATTACTTATTAAAAATATGTCAAATATGTGTTAAAATTTTAGTAATTAAATTCAGTTTGTGTATTATTCATAAACACTATTCGGTACAGAATTGATCTGATCCAGTACTGCTGTTTGTTTGTAATGTAATTTACCTACAAATTATTCTAAACAGATTCGATCTGATCTAGTACAGCTATTTGTGGTTATTCTGTAATTTACCAACAGATTATTGAGTACAGATTTAATCTTATTAAAATACTGATGTGTATTACTCTGTAATTTACCTGCAGATTATTCAGTAGGGATATGATCTGATCTAAACACTGGTGATTAAGTATTATTCTGTAATTTACCTACAGATTATTCAGAACAGATCTGACCAGATCTAAACACTGGTGATTATGTTTTATTCTGTAATTTACTTACAGATTATTCTGTATGGATTTGATCTGATCTAAACACTGGTGATTGTGTATTATTCTGTAATTTACCTTCAGATTATTAGTATGGATCTGATCTAGTACTGCTGAATGTGTATTATTCTGTAATTTACCTACAAATTATTCAGTATGGATTTGATTTGATCTAGTACTGCTGTTTGTGTATTATTCTGTAATTTACCTGCAGATTGTTCAGTAGGGATTTGATCTGATCTAAATACTGCTGTTTGTGTGTTATTCTGTAATTTACCTGCAGATTGTTAAGTAGGGATTTGATCTTATCTAAATAATGCTGTTTGTGTGTTATTCTGTAATTTACCTGCAGATTGTTCAGTACAGATTTGATCTGATCTAGTACTGCTGTTTGTGTGTTATTCATTAAATCAATCAAATAACTATTACTGTCTTGTTTTCCAACAGTCCTTGGAGCAGCTAGATTCTGCCTTATGTCTGTCATACAATCTGTAGCAAAAAAAAGCTTCATGTTTAAAGACATAAAAGAAATGTTTTCAATAAAAGTTGGACTAATTAGGGCCCCGCCACTTAGTGGCAGACAAACAATAGTCATCAGTCTCTCCGTCCATCACTAATTGTATCCAGGCTTTAACTTGTTTATCTTTTGAGATAGACTTTTGATATTTGGTATTTGGATAGATTATATCAAGGCGATGTGTGGCATGCCATGGTTGATGACCTTTGACCTTTAACTTTGACCTCAAGGTCTGCAGGGCCCACAAAGATGGATTCCATCTCACTGATATCTAGTATGTGTTAAAATGTTATAACAAGCTAATTCAAAGTAACATAACAATTATTTATTTAAAGGGAAACTTTGCAAAAATATTAAAATTTGAAATGTTATTCTTCAAATAAAAAGAAACATTTTTTATCTAGATGTATTATTTTATATTCAATGGTTTAGTTTCTGCATTGAATTTACTGTTAAAAAAAATTGCACTTATGGAGGTCTTCCATCTTGTCACTAGATGGTGATACTAGAGATCAGTTGACAGCCAAGTACCTAAAAGTGATCGTATGAGAATAATGCAAAACATTCAATCAACAGAAGGTTGTTCTATAAGAGGAGGTTCTGGCAAGATTACGTTTCGTATTCCTAATACAAGCAAAAAACACGACTTGTGTAACAAGTAGTTCACCAGTTTAAAGAGTTTTACAATAGACTATGTCCACAACAGCAACAACAACTTTGTATGCGATGATCATTTTGAAGAATGTTGCATTGAAAACTATTTGTAGTATTATTTTCAACATGTATTGTGAAATCAGATGATGAAAGTTATTAAACGATTTGACTATTATGGAATAATCCCCAGTTTTAATATTCTTCCAAGAGCAAAGGCAGAAAAGCATATTTTTAAACTGGATTATTTATTATATTAAGGCCACACCAAATAAATTTCATGTTTTTCGGACCCGACCGCACATATTTTATCGAAATCAAAAAAATAATATTAAAAAAAAATTTCCGCTCCCCACTCCGGGAAAGTCATCCGGAATTTTTTTTATTTTACTCTCTTGAAATCGTTATCTTGTAAACGCTTAATGTAACTGCCGTTTTTTTTTGCATCATAAACAAAAATATTGATGTATTTTGAAAAAGGAAACCAAAAGAAACAAGCATACCGTTTTAGTAGTGTGGATATTTGTCATAAAGGAAAGCATGGTTGTCCAAAACACTGCAATTTATTTCAGTGGTGGTTCCTTAGCACAGCTTTTTCAAAGATGTGTCAAAATCAAACATTTCGACCTTAGCGCCGACATAATAAACGTAAAACGAGGTTACAGGAACATTTAAATATAAAAAATGTGAAATGAAAGTCGTGAGTAATATTTGTATTTATAGTAGATAGGATGTTGGAGCAGGATTGCCAGATGGATGACTAAAAAACTTAATTCGACTGACACTTTTGGTTGCAACAGCATGGTGAACATTTAGCCTCAGTAATGAAGCACATTCGATTTTTGTTCACCTCCACCAAGATAAAACAAAATGACCACAGAAACTACAATGATTATTAAATTTGTTGCCATTGTTGCAAAGGTTGTGATATGTCAAAAAAAGGAGAAAATGAAATGACTGGTAATGGTTGTTCAGTGTTATTTGTGGAAAAGTTAAAGTAATTTTTATTAAGAGTCAGCATATAACTGGCTTGCATGGGACTTTAATTTTTTCTCTCAAAATTGGACATTGCCATTGGACACCATGTATCTATAATTTTAGATTGTCTTTGGTTGTTCGATCAAAAGAGAAAGTCTCACTTAATAGGATATTACAGCAAACACAATGAATGGGATATAACTTATTTTATGACATTTTTAAATTCATTCCTCTAGAAAGCTTCATCAATAAATGATGTACAGTGTAGTCAGTTGTGCATTTTAAATAAGGTCTAAAAAATATATTTTTGCAAATGAAGATGTGACATGCATTCTTTTGCTTCCATCTGTCCCTAATGCTTTGAAAGTCATATATGTAGTATGTTGTATATGACCTACAATACTGAATTGTTTAAAAGGTGCAATTGTTTGTACATAATTTGAATGATGAACCCATAATTACAAAATATAATTCATTTATTCATTTACATGCTTTGGTAAACTTCAGGTAAGTATAGTATGCCCAATTCTGAAAGAAAATCACAATGAAACTGAATTTTGCGAATACATACATTCATGAAAGTACATTTTCTTATTTAAAAAAAAATAAAAATTAAAAAAAGTAATCGCTCGCCTCAAATTTTTCTGTTCACCTATGATTTTTTGAAAATCCAAATAATAATATTAAAATTCTTATTTCGCTCGCTCGACCCGTTTTAAAATGACAAAAATCAGAAGAACAACAAATTAAATTGGTGTGGCCTTACAGGTTCTTACATCACAATCTGCATTCTCGTGGTAAATACTGTCAATATGGTGGCCAATATGGTAAAATTATTTTTTTCATGTATATTTAACAATGGAAATGTGTTATATTGAATACATTTTCACATGCAGACGATCACCACAGGTAACTTAAAACTCATGTTGACAGCAGCACATCAAAGGGAAATTTATCGGACTTCTTCTCAATGGATGTCGTGACGAAATAATTTGTATAAATCATGAAAATCCACCACATTTTGGTGGATTGTCATGAATTACGACATAGGAAAAAAAAACTCTAAAATTTTGCCACTACCGTCACGAAAATGGAGAATTTGAAATAAACACTGCTCACTGTGTAATCGATAGTTGAACTTAACAAACCAGTTAACACAAAAATAATCTGGCTGGACTAAGGAGGAGGCCCATGGACAGACAAGTGGTATTTTAAGGGCACTTTACATTATTTTGTTAGTATGCCAGTGAAACATTTAGCTATAATAACCTGAAAAGTGTTGTTTTAAACTCTGAAGATAATGACTGACTCTATCTTTGGCTGCTTTTGATACAATATCGGTACCAGCCCTGAAAATATATAAAGGTAATTAAACAATTCTGTCATCATCACACTTACTGGGGGTATACTATTTATATAAAATAAAATTACAATTTAAATATGGTGTCATTAACCTCATAATACCAATTTATTTTGATATAATGGACAATGTTTTATAGAATATTCTGTAGTTTGTGTATGCATGTTACAGACCCTAAAGGTGGTAGTATAACATAAGTTCCAACATCTATTACATACTTTTGAACACATTTCCAAGAATTTCAAGACTTAATGCTAATTAAAGGTAAACTGATCTCCTTGAACAAATGTGTAGATCCTTTAAAAATAAATTTATCATAAATAAGGTGATTTTATTTTGGCATTATTTTTTTTATCCATTGGTTTATTTTGATGTTTACAGTTTGATTTTAGTTTCTATCTTTTTCTTTAGACTAGGCACAATTTGTGGTTAATTCATTCAGGATTATATCAAGATCCCTACTAGGGGATGGGTGTCTTTCAGGTACAGCACTGCTTATTCATGATTTTATAGGGTTCAGATTACTCATTTTCTGCTTTTGTCTTTTTGGTTTGTGTTGTAAATGTATGTTTGTCTGAATCCAGATTTGAAATCGTTACTTGACTTTAGGCTCTTGTTTTGGGTCAATTCCTTGTTGATTTTCTTTCTTGATATTTTAATTCTGCATTGAATGTTTAATGCACATTCTTTATTGTTTTTAAAACATACGAGTGAGTAAAGATGACAACATTAGAAAATGAGCAAAATGAAGTATCTGATTACCATGAACTTTGAAAATACAATTATAATTGAGAGACATAACAGGACACATACTGGTTGGAATTCAAGGGAGAAAACTTGCTTCTTTTTCTGAAGCTTGAGGCAGAAATGGGAAAAAAAGAAGTTACATTATATGTTATAAAGATGATTAGTTTATAAAAGAGTTATATGCAAGTTTCACTGCATTTGTTTTTTTATATTAAGTAATTATAGGCAAATTTACATTTTGGGGATAAAATACCATTTAAAGTTTTAAAATAGAAAATGACATCAGGGTCTGACAATTGTTTTATATTATTATTATAAAATTATTATTTTGAAAGTGATTTTCAAAATATGTATTATTAATCTGTTTAAATATTTGTAATAATGCATCTCAACAATTTACCAGCAACACTAGTTGGATATTTTTCATTCAATCATTTTGTATTGACGCAGTGAATCAACAGTGAATCAATCTACTAAATACCTAGAGAAGTCTGTATCTGGTAAGAGTTTATTCATGGCTTGCAGTCGCCTATGAAATCTATCCAATGCTCTAACAAGGATTGTATTATCTCCAGTTTCTTTCTGCAAAAATAGAATATTTCTATTATCATGTAATAAAATAAAATAACTGCATACTGAATTCAAAAATTAGGAAAACTATCTGCAATCGTATTTTCACATGAGATAGAATATTTTTAACAAGGAAATGGTACCTATAGTTCAACTTATTAAAAGCACGGACGAGAAGTTTTTTCTTGTAACCTTGGTTTATGAGTTTATCTTGAAGCTATGAATCACAACTATGATTCCCACGATTATTTTACACACTATCTGAATGAAAAAATTTAATTGTTATTTCTTCTTTCATGACAACTTTACCTTAAAATGATACACAACTTATATTAAATATAGGATTTTACGCTAGAAGATTTCTCCAATCGAGATAGTTTAATTATAGAATTTTTAAGTCAGAGCCTTGGTGAGGACTTCAATTTCCATAATTTAACTATCAAGATTGGATTAATCCAATAATACAAGAGTACAAAGTTCTGAAAATGACTAAGTTCCCAAGTCTGGAAAATTATGAAAAAAATTCTAGAACTATTCCATAAGTCCAGGTCCATAACTTCACTCCATCTGGGTTGAAAACTGTAAGAGTTGATTACACAAATCAGGTACTGTATTCTGCAAATGTTCTGAAAAATGACTCAGTTAACAAGTGTGGAAAGTTAGGAAATATATCCTCCAACAATCCATAATAGCAGGCGCACAACTTCAATATATATGCAATCTATCTGTGAAGTTTCAGAGATATTGGTTAAAAACTGTATGAGGAGGTGATTACACAAAATACATCTCTTTTCCCTCCCAGCCTGCCGGACTACACCATGCTATAAACCCACTTTGTCCAACCCGGCCAAAAATGAGAAAATGTTTAATTATACAGTATATGGTGGTTATCTTATGTATTGAGGAAAATGTGTGTAATATACACAACAGGAAGTTAATAGTATGATTCTCAAAGTACAAATTTTTACATGATTTTCCTTATAATATATTTGTTTATGTCTTGTTGTTTTCTTACTGACAAAAAACACCAGAATGCTTCTTAAATCCAAGAACAAAACAAACTCATTTATGAAATGCATAATTTGGTTCTGATGGTTTTTTACCATACCATGTTCATACCCTACTGGTTAAACCCCCAGGGATATAATACTTTATTGAACTCTTAAATTAAAAAAAAACACGAAAATTGGAAACGAAGAAATAAAAATGAAACCATAATAATTGTCTCTACAAGCAATATAATGGTTACATAATTTTTCACTTTTGATTGTAAAGTCAGTTAACTTATAAAAAAAGTAAGTAAATTTGACCCTATTAAAGTTTCACTCAAGTTTCACTCAGGTCTCTGGTATATTGATTTATTTCTTTGTTTTGATTTTATTATTTAGGTTTTATGTTTATAATCGTCAACATAGTTTCCAATATATTACAATAATTTCTCAAATCAAGATAGTTAAAATTTCCCCTTTTTTAAAGAATGAGGTTTACCAAGAACTTTAAAAGGTGAAAATTTAACTATCCAGAATACTACATTGACTCCACCCACATATACCCTGGGAAAATGAAGTTTATTTTAATTTGATATGAATAGGGAGAATACAATTTTGTTTTGTTGTTTTAAAAGCTAGCTGCAGATAAATGTTTGATTATAATTACAGTTTCAGACAATAACTTATCATTGCTATTTATTGTTGAACATACCTCAAGCTGTACTCTTCTTTGAACATAATTAAAATATTTTTCCATTAATTCATTTACAAAGTTCACCAATTTCTTTAGAGCAATTGCATCTAAATTTTCACTGAAAAATTCAATACAAACACAAGTATTATATTCATTTCAGAATTCACCAGTCACTAATTATTGTACTTATATTGCTGGAGCTTACATATGCTGATTGTTAAAACCTTACAAAAGCATAATTGCTTACTTGTAATATCATTTAGAACAACTTGTGAATGCTGTTCCAGAAATGTAGCAAATAAAGGTTTATGAAAATACAGTTTCATGGAAAGCATGCACCTGAATATAGATAGAATGACTCCTAATTAATAAGACTCTTTCAAAATGTAGCAGAATAATCAGTTTCATAATTGGCAAATGAACAATTTTTAATAGGAAAAACAGATACTTAGAGTTTCAACCTAATTGTCTTTTTTAATATGAAGCAATCTTAGATGATTCTTCACAACATAGGGAGGTCAGATTAAATATGTTGCTTGACTTACACAAATATGTAATTTATGTCTTGCTTATAATTTTCTTCACAGTATCTGTTTGTTATAAGTTTCCAATTGAATAACCAAAAACACAACATTTTAGAAAAAAAGTACTATAGGTAAGTAATTACTACACTGAGTATATTAACAATTTCGATAGTGGTTGACTTACTTGTAGAACATTTGACCAAAATGAAAAAAAAATCCAACAAGTGTGGACTGTAAGCATGCTCACAAAGGGATAGCCCACTGCTTCACTTTCAAGTCCAATTATCTCCCCTTAATGATATCCGAGGTCAATAAAAATCCTTCATGCACATCTACATATAATGTACTTTCTTAATGCTAAGTTTCATTACCAGTAAATTTCATCAAGCGGTTTAGGAGGAGTTGTGCTTACACGGGATGTGGACAGACAGACAGGGTGATTCGTATATACCCCCAAACAAGTTTGCGGGGGCTATAATGAAACAAAGGACTAATTTAAAGAAACAAAATACTGGGTTTGATAAGTCACAAGGCAAAGAAAGTGTGGGGAGGTGGGAATGCAAACTGAAAAAGCTAAGTTATGAGCACAAAAAAAGCTAAGTCATGAGGACTGAAAAAGCAATGAATATAAACTTTATGCCCTCAGTGCAGCTTTATAGTAGATTTTACTTACTCTTCCTGAAGTTTATTCAGAAACATGTCATTATAGGATGCTATAACCAAACATATATTGCTCAGGAAGCCATTACACCCTGTGTCAACAAACTCTAACACATCCTGAAAAACGTCAATAAAACATGAATACCTGTATATATATATAGTTTGTCTGAATGGTGTCCACTGTCCTCTAACCCTTAAACACATGATATATACATTTTTAAAGTATCAATAAATAAAGTTGAAAAAATCCTTCCAAGACAGAAATGGCCGGATTTCGTTAAACAGGAAGTAGGTGAGTGACAGTCCTGAAAAAGAATCCCACATTAAGGGAGGCCATGATGATGCTGCATACCAAATTTCAAGAGAATGTGATTAGTAGTTGCTGAGAAAACTGTTACGAAAAATTTCTCTCCGCCCGTCCGCCCCACATTCACCATATTATAACCCAGATTTTCACTCTGTGAAATCCGGCCAATTAAGTCATTTAATTCAAATGTAAACTTTGGTACAATTTTTATATACTTCTTCATATGAACTGAAGTAGTTGTTTAGACAATAAAAATATCATCCAATAAAAAAATTATGTCTAGTTTTGGGCGTAATGATAATTAAGCATCTGGATGATCGAGCGAGACTACCAAGTACATGCTGGCATAGTGGCTGTGATCGCTAAAGTGTTATGTTACCAGACAAGGCAACTTAAAATTCAAGTCTGATTTTCCAATTTGTTGTGTCATTTTTCCGTAATCCCAAAAATTTCTTCAACTTATAGTACAATATATATAGATGGGCCTATCTTTTAAACCAATGCTCCAATTTAAACAAATTTTATATGATTAACATTTTAAATTACATTTTATGGTATTTTATTGTCAGAATAGCCCTGCATAGCTAATTACCCATACATTATCGAGAACTGGTGACGTAGTATACAAAATGTCAAAAATTAGGTTGTTCGAATAATTAGAAGAGCTTGGCAATAACCGGACGCTTCCTTGTAATTTTTTGCAAGTGTGTAGTTGTTTATCTATGAACCAAATGGGTAAATAAATAATATCTATTAGATAAGAACAAAGTTTTATCCCATAATATCTTAAGCTATCGAGAACCGGCAAAGCCAGGATATAGCATTGCAAAGGATCTTTGCGTAGAACTATCTTAATAAAAAGAGTTTCCTGTTTGATCATTGAATTACCCCTTGTTAAAATGCCATACTTAAGTATTGCTATAATTTTGCCACAGTCCTGTAACTAATATTAACAAGTGTGGACACAGAAAAATGTCTCTCCTGCATTCCACATCAGTAACAAAAAAAATTACGTCATAAGCATTACATAAATAGAATTAAATTGTTACCATTTAAAATATACAATGCATGGTTGCAGAGAAACGGACTTAATCCAAAAACTTTAACTTCATCACAGAACCATAAAATTGAGGTCATGGTCAGTTGAAACCTATGAGACACTCATGTTCTATTCATTAGCAATCTATATATATGGGCACAGATAAATGTCTCACCTGATTCCACATCAGTAATGAAAACAAGTGTGGACACAGAAAAATGTCTCGCCTGAATTCTGCATCAGTAATGAAAGGAATTACATCATAAGCATTACGTAAATAGCATTAAATTGTTATCATTTAAAATATACAATGCATGGTTACAGAGAAACGGACCAAATCCGAAAACTTTAACTTAGTCACTGGACCATAAATTGAGGTCATGGTCAGTTGAAACCTACAAGACACATTAGCAATCTATACACCAAATACTGTCATCCTACCATGCATGGTTACAGAGAAAGTGCCCTTATCCAAAAACTTAAACATAGTCGCTGGACCGTGACATTTAGTTCAAGGTCAGGTGACACCTACCAGACAGTCATGTACTATTCATCAGCAACCTATATACCAAATATTGTCATCCTACCATGCACGGTTACAGAAGAACAGCCATAACCCAAAAATTTTAACGTAGTCGCTGGACTGTGAAATTGAGGTCATGGTCAGGTGGCACCTACCAGACAGTCATGTACTTTTCATCAGCAACCTATATACTAAATATTGTCATCCTACCATGCGTGGTTACAGAGGAACTGCAGTAACCCAAAAACTTTAACATAGTCGCTGGACATTGAAATTGAAGTCAAGGTCAGGTGGCACCTACCAAAAAGGCATGTACTATTCATCAGCAACCTATATACCAAATATTGTCATCCTACCATGCCTGGTTACAGAGGAACTGCCATAACCCAAAACCATTAATGTAGTCTCTGAACCGTGAAATTGAGGTCAAGGTCAGGTGACTGACTGGCAAGTACTCATCATAAGCTACAACTGGACCAAATTTGATGGATCTAGAGCTTGGGCTTACAAAGATATAAAGCAGGATGTCCAAGTGTTTACGCCGTCACTGCCTCCGGACTATTGTCACAGGCAAGACAAAAATTACTTTATTAGCAACATGTAAAAAGCATTAAATTGTCACCATTTAAAAAATACAATGCATGGATACAGGGGAACTCCCCTAATCCAAACATGTAGTCACTAGATTGTTAAACTGAGGTCAAAGTCAGGTGACACATACCAGACAGTTATGTACTATTCATAAGCAACTTAAATTAATATTGTCACCCTACGGTACCACATAGAGGAACGGCCCTAATCCATAAACTTAACCCAGTCACTGGACTGTGAAATTGTGCTTAGGTGACAGGTGACTGATTGGTAAGCACTCTTCATAAGCTGCCACTGGACCAAAACTGATGGACCTAGGCCTGCACTTAAGCTTACAAAGATATAAAGCAAAATGTCAAGTGTTTACACAACCTCCAACGGATTCCCAAATATGCCTTGCTTCCAGGGACTATCATCGCAAGCAAGAAAAAAAAATGTCTGGTGAGGTTTATTTAAAAGTTGTCAGGCTCATATCAGTAATCAATTGAAACTGCAGACCATATATCAACTAAACTGATATAAATATTAATATATAGTACAAATGTGGACACAGAAAAATGTCTCGCCTGCATTCCGCATCAGTAATGAAAATAAATTTCGTCATAAGCATTACGTAAATAGCATTAAATATCAGCAGCAGCCTGTTTACAAAATATTGTCACCATACCATGCATAGTTACAGGGGAACAGCCATAATCAACTTTAACGTAGTCGCTGGACTGTAAAATTGACCTCAAGGTCAGGTGGAACCTACCAGACAGTCATGTACAAGTCATCAGCAACCTATATACCAAATATTGTTATCCTACCATGCGTAGTTACAGAGGAACTGTCATAACCCAAAAACTTTAAAGACATATCCTACTATTGTTTCTGCGCATTTTGATTTTAAACGTTATTGTTTCGTAATTCGTTTATGACGTCGTCGTCGTCAAAATTCCGTGAAATTTCCATTTCAATTACCGTACTCTTTATGGATCAACTTAGAGGTTTTTTATGAGTAAAAAAGCAATACAGCCTTTTAGAATTTGGGACAAAACAAAATTAATCACTTTGCAATAGCAAACATACACAAAAAAGAACTATTTTACTTTCGTGATTGTATTCTGCGCTACAAATCTAGAAAAATATTGCAGTTTATACGTAGAAAAACGCGCCCTTTTCTTCTCGCCAATTCTGGCCTATAGTTATTTTTCTCAAATATTTTTTCCCCTGATTTGGTGACCATATTTTTTTATTTATTCAATTTGGAGAGTAAGTTATCATCTATCTTCTGTGAAAATATAGTTTTATTATCATAGGTCAATTTTTTGCGATCTGCGACTTTGTGTATTCCGAGTGCATAACACAAGTGTGGACACAGAAAAACGTCTCGCCTGAATTCCGCATCAGTAACGAAAATAAATTTCGTCATAAGAATTACGTATATAGCATTAATTATGAGCAGCGGCCTGTATACCAATTATTGTCACCATACTATGCATAGTTACAGAGGAACTGTCCTAATACAAAAACTTTAACGAAGTCGCTGAACCGTTAAATTGAGGTCAAGGTCAGGTGACACCTACCAGACAATCATTTACTATTCATCAGCAACCTATATACCAAATATTGTCATCCTACCTTGCTTGGTTACAGGGGAACAGCAGTAACCTAAAAACTTTAACGTAGTCACTGGACCGTGAAATTGAGGTCAAGGTCAAATGGCACCTACCAGACAGTCATGTATTATTCATCAGCAACCTATATACCAAATATTGTCATCCTACCATGTGTAGTTACAGAGGAACTGTCGTAACCCAAAAACTTTAACGTAGTCGCTGGACCGTGAAATTGAGGTCAAGGTCAGGTGACACCTACCAGACAGTCATGTACTAGTCATCAGCAACTTATACACCAAATATTGTCATCCTACCATGCATAGTTACAGAGGAACTGTTGTAACCCAAAAACTTTAACGTAGTCGCTGGACCGTGAAATTGAGGTCAAGGTCAGGTGACACCTACCAGACAGTCATGTACTAGTCATCAGCAACCTATACACCAAATATTGTCATCCTACCATGTGTAGTTACAGAGGAACTGCCGTAATCCAAAAACTTTAACGTAGTCGCTGGACCCTGAAAATGAGGTCAAGGTCAGGTGACACCTACCAGACAGTCATGAACTAGTCATCAGCAACCTATATACCAAATATTGTCATCCTACCATGCGTGGTTACAGAGGAACTGTCGTAACCCCAAAACTTTAACGTAGTCGCTGGACCGTAAAATTGAGGTCAAGGTCAGGTGACACCTACCAGACAGTCATGTACTAGTCATCAGCAACCTATACACCAAATATTGTCATCCTACCATGCGTAGTTACAGAGGAACTGTCATAACCCAAAAACTTTAACGCAGTCGCTGGACCATGAAATTGAGGTCAAGGTCAGGTGACACCTACCAAACAGTCATGTACTAGTCATCAGCAACCTATACACCAAAAATTGTCATCCTACCATGCGTAGTTACAGAGGAACTGTCGTAACCCAAAAACTTTAACGTAGTCTCTGGACCGTGAAATTGAGGTCAAGGTCAGGTGTCAGGTGACTGACTGGCAAGTACTCATCATAAGCTACCTCTGGACCAAATTTGATGGACCTAGGGCTTGGGCTTACAAATATATGAAGCAAGATGTCAAGTGTTTACGCCGCCGCCGCCGGATTCCCATACATATGTCTTGCCTCCAGCGACTTTCGTCACAGGTGAGACAAAAATCAGAGACAGCAGTCACAAATAGCATCAATTAAGCATAGATATGGCAAGGCAACTCAAGTTTGATTCTTATATTTTTGATTCATTTTTTAAAAGATGTTTTTCAACATAACATATTAAGATTTGGATTTTTTTCAGAAACTTTTATTTTCACCTATCAATATAACAAATAAAAAATAAAGCCATTTGTCAAATATATTGTTTGTTTTGTTTGAATGATGTTTAAACGAAACTTTCAGCAATTTATAACTATATCATGGTGTCCAGTTTTAATTGGGGGAGGAAGCCGGAGTACACGGAGGGAACCCCTGACCTTCGGTAGTCAAACTGGGAATCCTTGTCAATTAAGATTGGAGTCAATTACACCCTGCTTGCAGTGAGACACCAACCCACAAACTCAGTGTTGACAGACCATGTGGTAAATAGTAGAGGAACTACCTTAACAACTCAACCACAGAGGCCCCTTGTCAGATATATGAATGCAAGATGATAATCACTAAGATCTTTCTACATAAAAAAATATCGCTACTTAAGTTTATTAATAAGATAACTGTATTAAAAGTTGGAAAATCTTTGTTAAAAATATAAAACATAAATGGAGCTGTCTTTTTTTTTAATGTTATACATCTTGAAAGTAGAAGTGCTTGGTACAAATACTGTATATGTCATTGATTAGTTGATCTAATTAACAAAAAAATTGTTTCTGATTGTATGAAATTTACAGTATTTCTAAAACTACATGCCCAAATTTGATGTGATTTGTCAGGATTGCAACATAACAGGCCATTTACACAAATTCTACATTTTTGCTGACCATTCTTCAAACAAGTGTCAATAATGAGTCCTTATTTCTGATAATAACTGTTTGACATGTTTGAATTTGTTTCCTCTGAAACTTCAAGGCCAAACTTGCAGGAACTCGGCAGGTCTGAAGTAAAGTAAGTTTTTTAAATTTCTTAAAAAATTATTTTTCAGGATGTCATCGAAAAGATCATTTACATGTGTCCTGTGTTGTAAAAGAACAAAACCAGCAGAAAGACCTCTGTTAATGGCAATGATAACAAGTGTAGACTGTGAGCACGCTCACAAAGGGATACCCCGCTTCACTTCAAGTATGATATGATGTAACATATGATGTAATTCCTTCATGTAAAGTTTCATCAAAATCTGTCAAACGGTTTAGGAGGAGTTGCGCTTATGAGGTCCCACACTGAATACTATATTTAAAAAGTCTAAGTACAATTATCTCCCCTGAATAATATTCGATAGGGAGGAAAATTCTTCATGCACATCTACATATGATGTTCTAACTTCATGTAAAGTTTCATCAAAATCTGTCAAGCGGTTTAGGAGGAGCTGAAGCGCTGACAGACAGACAGACAGACAGGGTGATTCCTATATACCCCCCAAACTAGTTTGCTGGGGGTAAAATAAATTACTTGGAAAATAAAAGAATTTCTTTATAAATGTTGGAAATGATAATGTTTGTGTGGAAGATGTTCTCAATGTATTATGGAGTAATAATAATTAGTCTACAGTAAAATATATTAAAAAGTTTGTTAACAATAACAACCATGATTATGATTACCGACCATCTGCTTCAAAACAAAACCAGGAAAACTGAGAAATGTTCACTAACTGATGCCTCCACTTCCCCAATTTTCTAGACATCTGGGTAGAAAACTGTAGGAGGAGTTGATTATACAAAACCAGTACCCCTATGTCCAATAATGGCAGTTCACGTTTTTCTTTGGGAAACACTTAATATCATTATGATCAAAATGTTAAATACCAGGTGAGAAATTGCACTATGTGACAAAGATATTGTGAAAGTTTTATCAAACTCCATTAAGTGGTGTAGGTGGAGTTGTGGATAAGAGATGGGTACCCCTTTATATCAATGACAAAGTATATGTTTTGCTATGGGAAACATATCATTCTGATAAAAATGGTATATGTCACAATGGCACAATGTGACAAAGATTCTGTGCTAGTTTCATCAAATTTCATTCAGTTATGTAGAGAAAGTGTAACGGACGGACTGACGTATAAACAGACGGACAGACACAAATTCCCTATAGAGGTGTAGGACCACCAAATACCGGGAACCAGTCCAGAGGTTGTACGTAAAAGTAGTACTAGTCAACAGACAGGTTCACTCTTGCATCATATAGAATTTGAACCGCACATGATACCAGAATAAATTTGGTATTTTTGGAAAGCTGAATATTCTAGGAAACTTGAGGATAAAGTTTTATTGGTTTTAAATGAACATAAACATGTTGAGAGTCAATAAGGGACAAGCACTATTTTTGGACTGAAATAGAAAGTGAAAGTAGATTTTTAGACTACATGGACTTCAGGTTGAGCGTTTTTTCTTATATGCAATGAAACATATTGTGAAATTTTGACAGAATGTTTGGCCAGTGCATTTTTGTAGGGGACAGAAGTGTCACTTAATTTGAAACAAAGGTAAATTTTCTAGGATAAGTCAAAATTATCAAATTTTAATATAGCCGAAGAGTAAAAAATCTATGGTGGTCCTACACCTAAATAGACCCCATGCTTTTCGAGCAGGGAGGTATGGTAAAAAAACATATTGCGAGATTTGTGCATATGATTGTACCTAAAGTTCCGTTAAAACTTTACAACAGTTGTTCAGACTTTATGTTACCTTTCTGTTCAAGATGGATGATTGTCAGAAAACTTGAAAACATCAAAACAATGCTTTAAAGTTCTGTTTTGATCAAAAAAGAATCTGAATTTTTTCCTCAGTCCATGTTAATACAAGAAAAAAAAAAAGATTCTACAGTTACTACTGTAGTGGTTGATATTTCTCAGATCAACATAAAAAAAAACAAACTATGTTGAGGATCACCCTCTGGACATCATATTAAAGTTTGATTCAATTACACCAGTGGATTCAGAAAAGAATATTAAAGTTTTAAAGTATACAGTCAACTCTAACCACAACAGTGGACGTAAAATAGCAGTAAGTGTCTGGTGAACTACAAAACACAATATTACATTGGCCAACATTGCTTGTGTAATGTTGATAAAATAACATGATGTACTCACTAGGGAATTTTTAAGCGCTTGCCACTTTCGTCATTGACGAACTAATTTGAAAATTGACAATAATTCTAAATCTATTTCGTCACCTTATTTCCAACAAGTACTAAATTTGTTTGCTACAAATTCATTCTACCAAGTGGAAAACGACATATTTATGACCCCAAAGCCAATTAACAGGAAATTTAATTATTTCACCTCGATAGTTTTCAACAGCAGGTGTCAATGGACGAATCAATGTTTTTACAGGTAATCTGATTAACATGATTAAGTGGTGCTCCTGGTCAATATACGCAAACAAAATTGACGTAGATCGTACTGATGCGCACAGACTTCCACCTTTTGATTAAATATGTAATGCAAATAATAATTGCAAAGATTTTGCGTATTTAACTCATTTTTCGTATGTTTCGCTGGTTTCAAATGGATTATGCACCATTTGTGTACATCCAAGATACATCTTATTACTGATGGTTACCACTTAAAGAACGAAAAGTACAACGACCTTAATGAAAAATTGAAACCGATTGATATACAAACGCTTTTAAATAAGTTTTAAAATTGAAATTCTTTGAAAATTTATAAACATTTTGTTATAATCATTTTTTAACACAAATTTATACACTGCAATTGAAAGAATATAGTTTTTTATACTATGATGTTTCACCAGTACAATGAATGCATGCTTCTAAGCAGATGCTTATCAAGCTCATCTGCTAAAGTGACTAAAGCCCTCAAAATCCTCAAAAATTCCCTGTACTCCCTGAAGTGACAAAGTGCAATAATATAACCTAAAAGACCAAAACAAATAATCAACAGTGAAAGCTGCAGCATTATTTATAAAGTTCATTTTCCACACACTTCACTACTATCTATAATTAACTACTATCAGATAAGTAATGACAGATACTATTTTTATTTAAATAATTTACAGATGTAACTCATACACGACACACTGCAATAAACTATTTTATCTGTATTACTTATCAAAACTTATATTTCACAAAATGAGTTGTTGCAGTTACCTACCATTGGTGTTGCCAGGTAACTCTGTGCAGCTGTTTCACCTTCAACTTTGACCTCTTCACCACTCTGTAATCTAATTTGTCTGTCTAACAACTGTAAATCTTCGTCTATTTTCTGTCTAGCACTATAAGAAAGGGGATTGGCATGTAATAATAAATACTGTTTATGCTGAAGAAAAACTATTTAATAAAATTATAAATTCACTGTATCTATTTTACATGAAATAGGGTTAGAACCAGAACCACAATTATCATTTAATGAGTACTTACTGCATTTATCATGTATTCAATGATCCTACTACATGTATAAAGCAATGAATACTTACCATCTATTAATTGATGCGACTATCAAACCATTTATACTTACCATGTATTACATGTACTGGTCAGAGAGTAGTTCTCGCCATAAAAATGACGGAAGCAATTCTCGCCATTTTGTTGACTGTGCCGTTATTTTTCCATTAAAATCGACAAAAAAGGTTTCATTTGATAGATTTCCCTATGTTTAATCCAAAACAAATTACGATTATCCCTTTTAAAATTCTAATTTTTCACAAAAACTGTCAAAAAATCAAGTGGCGAGAATTACTTGCCGGCGAGAACTACTCCGTGACCAGTAAATGATGCTTCTTTAAAAAAAATCACAAAAGTATGAAATGGCCGGGTTGCCAAGCAAGTGTTGTAATAAATAAGGAGTAGTTTACAATTTGTTGGAAGAAGTTTTTGTGTCTGTGTAAAAAAATGTAGAAAGAGTTAATTAAACTAAGAAGGCAATTTGTCTTCTGCAAATGCTCTGAAAAATGACTTAGTTCCCTAGTCTTGAAAATTAAGAAATAAATCATCCAAAAATTACACATTAGTAAGTGAACAACTTCAATACATATGCAATCTTTCTGTGAACCCAAACAACAATGAGTACTTACAATATATCAAATGATCCTGCTATCAAACAATGAGTACTTACCATTTTTAAATGATTCTCTATCAAACAATGAGTACTTACCATTTTTAAATGATTCTCTATCAAACAATGAGTACTTACCATGTAAATGAATCTCTTACCATGAATTAAATGGTGCTTCTATTAATCTGAATTTGTTAAGATGACTATTTTGATTGGCTAAAACATAAAAACCAGGTCGATATTGTATTCTGCTTGACTACTATGCAGGGAAATCTTGCAGCGTACAAACATTTTATGTGATTTTAGTACAGTTACGATTTATCATGACCTAAAAGTTGTTTTTAGACCAATCAAAAACACGCCAAATTCTATTCATGTAATAATATTAAATAATGAAAACTTATCATGTATTAACTTATGTTTCTGTAAAACAATGATTACTTACCATGTATTAAATGATGCTTTCATTGAATAATAAATACTTACCATATGTAAAATGAATTTAATAAGATATAAAACTGAGTTTTCTTTGTAGGAAATGTTGGATCTGTGAGAAACTATCAGAACAAAGGTGAACAAGAACTGAGCAATTGCTATTAAAGTGTTTTGCTGGTTGCTAGAACTCCAAATTTCTCAAACAATTATCTTGGGTTGTTTGAGTTAAAACCGAAAATACTTTATTGTATCAGACAATCAAATCCTTATGTTCTGAAATACATGTACTTACTGTGACAAAAATTCTTCACACAGTTTTTCTGCAGGTTCATTCAATTGTAATAATAAATCAACACATTCTGCCAGCTGTTTTGGAGTGGACTGTAAAACAACACAAAATTAGCAATGCCTGGCATCTGAATACAGTGTTCCAGCTAGGATCAAACATGAGGACTATTTTGTACATATGCATTTCATGGCAACAAAAAGACATATGGTACTATTCTTTTTTTTTCCTCAATTTTACACAAAAATATTTTAACTAACATTTTTTAATCCAAAGATATTGGTAACTTTCACAAAAGTTAAACGATGGGGATGTAATAAATACAACATAATTATATGTTAAAAGTACATATCAAATCACCAAGGTGATCACTACATGTACTTCCTTTAAAATACTGTTAAAATGCAGTTATAGAGTCCTATTAATAAAACAAAACAAATAGAATTTTGCTTTATTTATAATGTTATATTTCAGTCTTTATATTCATAATTCACTTTTACACATATATAGCTCCATAAAAATACTTTTATTATTCTATTTTATATTTAACCTTATCTGTATAGTATTTGGACATGACCTGTTTGATTGAAAGATGTTTGATGCCACTTTCAGCATTTTTAAGCTATTTCATTATATCCAGCTTTTATTGGGGGAGGAAGCTGGAGAACCCCGAACCTTCAGTAGGAAAACTGACAATCCTTGTCAATTAAGATTAAGAGTCCAGCACACCCTGCCTGCAGTGAGACTCAAACCTGCAACCTCAGTACCCTTGAGTAAAGTAATGTCTTCTATGGTGTGCACTCTGTAGTCTAAATGCACAAATATGTATTCATGAAATAGTGTTATCTGATGGGACAACAAACATATATTTTCCAATAAAAAATTTTCATGGGGATAAAATTATTTTTTAGAGTGTATTAAAATGAGTATTAATATGCCATGCATTAAAATCCTTGTTAAAACTTGTTCACTGTTTTGTTTAGTAAATTTTTTCAGTTTCATTGGCCTGTCTTATATTTATTTATAAGGAATGACACTAATTTTTTATTGGGTTGTGAAAATAAATTTTAGTGTTTATTCCTATAATAATCAGCTTCGTGAATTATGCAGTTTTGAACATCCAAAAATTATTTTTTAACCCCAAAAAATTATAAAAATGAGAGTCATACCTTAAGTGAACACTGGGGTTACTCACTGCCTGTTTTTATGTTTTTTTTGTTTTGCATTGTATATGTTTGTCTATATCTGGATTTGTAATTGTCCCTTGACTTTCGGCTCTTGTTGTTTTGTCGGTTTGCTTGCTATTTTCCTCTATGATCAAATGATTAGATTCATGATTTTGTTTTATATTCTTCTGTTTTAAATGCAATTTGTAATTAAATTCTTTAAAAGTGATGAGAAATATGAAGCACAGTGACAGGAGATATGAAGAATTGTCAACAGTCTATAACAAGGCAGTAACTCTTCCTGTATAGCATGTTTTATATCAAAACTAGACTTGAATATAGGACAAATACAAGCTTTAAAAAGAATCTTAAATTATTTTGAAGGTCTAGCTGGACAAAAGAACTAAAGATTAATATTTTAGATACTTAACTATAAGAAGGTTCATGACCCTTGCAATGAAAAGTTTTTTCATCGAATTCTCTCTAAACTTGCCATATAGTTACTTTTTTATCCAAGTAATCAAAATTCAAAATGAAAAATAGGGTTTCAGAGATTATTTTCAAGGGGTTGAGCACTGAATAAAAAAGCACTAAAATAAAAGATTTAAAAAATTCTGTCAATTGAAATTTTCTGAATTTTTTTATATAATGTCAAGCTATTGGTATACATTTAAGTGATGGACAGAAAAAATAGGGGTCTAACAATGGTATTTTGTGGTCAAAATTACCTCACTTGTAAAAACTTTCATTTTTATTATTTTTGCCTATACGGGACTCATTTATGTGAAAACCATTCATAAATTGAAGTACAGTAATAGTATAGGTATAAGACTTTATTATTATTTTAAATTTGAAGAAAATTAAGAGTTGATATTTAAAGAACTTAAAATTAATTTTATCATAAATATGATATCTATTTGTTTTGTTTGTTTTAATATTGTTTAACGCCACTTTCAGCAATTTTTCAGCAATATCATGGCATCCAGTTTTTATTGGGGGAGGAAGCCGGAGTACCGCCAGAGAACCCCTGACCTGCAGTAGGAAAACTGGCAATCCTTGTCAATTAGGATTGGAGTCAAGTACACCCTGCCTGCAGTGAGAATCGAATCTATTTGAGATTGTCACAAAAAATGGCAGATGGCGTAAACTTTGAATTTGACCATTAATAAATTGAAGTAATAATTTTAGGTATAATACTTTCATTATTACTTTTAATTTTAAGGAAATGAAGAGTTTTTTTATGAAAGAAATTATAATTATATATGATATATATTTTGAGATCTTAACAAACTAGAGGCTCCCAGGAGCCTGTATCGCTCACCTGAACCTGAAACCAAACAACCCTTTTTTAACCAGCTTTTCTTTGCTATAAGGAATTGCCCAACACTTCTGCAAAAATCATTAATTTTGACCTTTTAAGGGAAATAACTCCTATAAGGAGGATCTTTTGATGGTTAGAGGGAGAAGGGAGGTTCACTTCAAATTTGCTGTACCTGTTATACTTTTTTAACTATCAGTCGAAAACTCTCTCACCCCCCCCCCCCCTTTTTTCATTTTTCTATTTTAATCCAATGTAGCTATGTAGGTAGTCAGGTGTCATGATTTCCACAATTTTGGTAGAGGACATCCTAAAGATGATGTGTGCAATGTTTCAAAGCAGTCCTTTCATTGGTTTAAGAGGAGAAGATTTTTTTAAAATCAAGTAAAATTGATTAAAAAAAATGTTCAAGGAGAATAATTCCTAAACGGTTCATCAGACAATCTTGCCTCAAGTCATTTTTGTAGCCCTTATAGAGCAGAACAATTAAGCAATGCTAACTTTTTCTCTAGTTCTAATAATTTTCAAGATTTTGAGTCAAAAATGTCAAAAATAATCAATTTCCACAATTAAAGGGCAATAACTCCTATAAGGAGTCATCATACAACTTCAACCCAAAGGAGTGTTTCGTAGAGCTTTTGATGCAGATGAAGGCAAGTCTATTCGGTTTTCCTGTATCTGTTACACTTTTTTAAATATAAGCCAAAAACTGTATTTTACCGCCCCCCCCCATCCTATTTTTAGCCATGGTGGCCAGGTTGGTTAATCTGCAGCCATGGTAGGTGCAAACTTGGTTGAGGACATTTGACACATGATATGTACAAAGTTTCAAAGCAGTACTTTCAGTTGTTTCAGAGGGGAAGATTTTAAAAAATCAATTAAAACCGATTTAAAAAAAACAGTTCAAGGGGAATAACTCTTAAACCGTTAATCAGACAACCTTTACCCTTCAGTCATTTTTGTAGCCCTCATAGAGCAGAACAATTAAGCAATGCTAACTTTTTCTCTAGTTCTAATATTTTTCAAGATTTTGAGGCAAAAATGGCAAAAATCATCAATTTTGACAATTAAAGGGCAATGACTCCTACAAGGAGTCATCATACAACTTTGACCCAATGGAGTGTTTTGTAGAGCTTTAGATGCTGAAGAAGGAAGGTCTCTTCGGTTTTCCTGTATCTGTTATACTTTTTGAACTATAAGGAACCAGAGGCTCTTAAGAGCCTGTATCGCTCACCTGATTTTATAGGCAATGAAGATGGCATTTCCCTGATGTTAAAGTAAGTCCTGTAATTTTCAATAAACTTTAAATAGGACCATCCAAACAATATTACTAGAAAGCTTTGTTTCATTGGTTAACCAGTTGTATAGAGAAGATTTTTTTATTTGCCCATAGGGTCCTATGTTAAACTAAGTCCTGCGGGGGAGGTGGCAATTTTGAATTTCCAATTGCCATAAAAAACATAAACTTTATAAAGGACCATCCAAACAATATTGCGAGTAAGTTTTTGTTTCCATTGATTAACCCGTTTCAGAGAAGAAGCCTTTTAAAACTTTTTCCCATAGGGTCCTATGTTAAACTAAGTCCTGCGGTAGCGGCCATTTTGAATTTCCAGTTGGCATAAAAATCATAAACTTTATAAAGGACCATCCAAACAATATTGCTAGTAAGTTTTGTTTTGATTGGTTAACCGGTTTCAGAGAAGAAGCCCTTTTTAACCTTTTTCCCATAGGGTCCAATGTTAAACTAAGTCCTGCGGTGGCGGCCATTTTGAATATCAGATTGGGATAAAAAACATTAACTTTATAGAGGACCATCCAAACAATATTGCTAGTAAGTTTTGTTTCCATTGGTTGGCCGGTTTCAGAAAAGAAGCCTTTCAAACTTTTTCCCATAGGGTCCTATGTTAAACTAAGTCCTGCAGTAGCGGCCATTTTGAATTTCCAATTGCCATAAAAAACATAAACTTTATAGAGGACCATCCAAACAATATTGCTAGTAAGTTTTTGTTTCCATTGATTAACCGGTTTCAGAGAAGAAGCCTTTAAAAACTTTTTCCCATAGGGTCCTATGTTAAACTAAGTCCTGCGGTAGCGGCCATTTTGAATTTCCAGTTGGCATAAAAATCATAAACTTTATAAAGGACCATCCAAACAATATTGCTAGTAAGTTTTGTTTTGATTGGTTAACCGGTTTCAGAGAAGAAGCCCTTTTTAACCTTTTTCCCATAGGGTCCAATGTTAAACTAAGTCCTGCGGTGGCGGCCATTTTGAATATCAGATTGGGATAAAAAACATTAACTTTATAGAGGACCATCCAAACAATATTGCAAGTAAGTTTTGTTTCCATTGGTTGGCCGGTTTCAGAAAAGAAGCCTTTCAAACTTTTTCCCATAGGGTCCTATGTTAAATTAAGTCCTGCGGTGGCAGCCATTTTGAATTTCCAATTGCCATAAAAAACACAAACTTTATAGAGGACCATCCAAACAATATTGCTAGTAAGTTTTTGTTTCCATTGATTAACCGGTTTCAGAGAAGAAGCCTTTTAAAACTTTTTCCCATAGGGTTCTATGTTAAACTAAGTCCTGCAGTGGCGGCCATTTTGAATTTCCAATTCCCATCTTAAACACAAACTTTATAGAGGACCATCTAAACAATATTGCTAGTAAGTTTTGTTTTGATTGGTTAAACGGTTTCAGAGAAGAAGCGCTTTTTAACTTTTTTCCCATAGGGTCCTATGTTAAAATAAGTCTTGAGGTGGCGGCCATATTGGTTTACCAATCAAAATAAAAAACACAAACTTTGTAAAGGTCCATCCAATGAACATTATGGCCAAGTTTGGTTTCAATTGGCCAAGTGGTTTCAGAGAAGAAGATTAAAATGTAAAAAGTTTACAGACGACGACGACGGGTCAGGTGAGCTAAAAAACTGTATTTTGACCCCTCTGTTCTATTTTTAGCCATGGTAGCCATGTTGGTTGGTCTGAGGCCATGATTTGGGCAAACTTGGTAGAGGGCATTTTACTGATGATGTATGCAAAGTTTCAAAGCAATCCCTTCAGTGGTTTTGGAGGAGAAGATTTTTGAAGAAAAGTTAACGACGACGACGACGACGACAACAGACGACGACGGACGCCTAGTGATGGCAATAGCTCACATTACCCTTCGGGTCAGGTGAGCTAAAAATGGTAGATGGTGTCCTGCATCCAACTTCCAAAGTATGAAAACTTAACAAGTAATCTTGTACATGTAAATGAATATAAATCCATATAAACTACAGTCAAACCTGTCTTAGCGACCCCTTCCATATAACAACTTCCTGTGTTATGTAACCGTATTTATTCCTCCCAAGCATTTTCCCATTAATTTTTACCTTAATATAACGACTCCCTGTCTTACGCCACTAATGACCGTGTTTTCTATTCGTTTTGACCGAGAAACAACTTTTGTGACTGTTAAAGTCATTAAACAATAAATGAACCCTGTCTGACGAAAAGAAGATTCGTAGACCATTGCCAATTATCATGCTTCTTCGAAACGTAAAACTTCAGTTTGAAGTGATAAAAAATGTTTTTATCATCTAAGGAGTGACGTTTAAATTGCCCTGTAAACGCATTTAAATAGTCATAAATGTTATTATTCGATTTTGTTGCCATTCGGCTTGGCAATAGTAGGATGTTTCGCATAAGGCCATGTTTATTGTATGTTCATGCCATTTAGTTTTTACAAAGGGGAATAATCAATACTAAATCGGTGTACACTTTCTACATAGAACCCATTGTTAAAACAAGGAAACCAGTAAAACTTGTTCAAAGAAAAATACAACAACTGAATGGGGGAATAAAGTTGACCTGCATTAACAAAAGCTCATAATTTTTGTAGATTTTGTACTTTCGTTATAACATAAAATAAACGCCATTTTTTATTTTTTACAGTAAGACTTATAACTCTTATAAGACCACCCCATCTGAGTCATGAAAGTGGTCTTATAATGGGGGTTGTCTTTCTTGTGGGGATACAATTTATACAGCTTTATAGAGCTTGGTTGGTTGATTAGCAGCAAAAGCTGTGTTCAAGAATCACACAAAATAGGTATTTGTATTTTATTATTCAGTATAAATAAAAATAAAAAGAATTCATGCAGTTTTTATTTGTTAAAAATTTGTAATGACTATAACAATTCCAAGTCTTCTTAAAAGGGAATGTTTCTGTTCCTGTTTCATCTGCATTATCGTTGTTTTTATCACTTTTATTGTCTGCCCAGGTTTTACTTCATAGTTTATTAAGGTTCCGTCTAATTTGGAAAAATCCATGTAATTCTCTGTTTCCAGTTTTCCAAAATGGTAGTTTGTGAGGGGAATTTACATTGTTGTGTCAAAAAAACATGGTTGCTGGTCGTGTTTGAGCAATGGTCAAGAGGTAATTTTACATTAGAAACACTTACTGCATCACAGTTTTGGCCGGATAAAGCGAGTGGTCGCTGGCGAAGGGATCGTATAAGAGGGGGACTACTGTACTTAATAAAACCAAAAATAGTCTACAATTCACATTTTCACAAGCTGACAACATGTTACTATGTACAAGTCCCTTTCAAACACAACATTAAAACTGAATATATACCTCTTTGTCTTTAAACTGTTCTCTCAGACGAGTACAAAGTTCCTGTATAATCTTGTTACAGTCTTCATTTATCCCTTGGAAACTTGCCATGTGTTGATACTGATGTAAAATACGCTTAGCTTTGGTATAATATCTGAAAAAATTTTAAACAATTTACTAAAAGTCTTATTTATCAAGACAATTACTTTATCTTAAATTTAAAAGCCAAATATTTTCAACAATTCAGCTGCATGTTTAAAGTCTTAATCTAACATTGTCAAATTACACAAATTGTCAATAAGATGGATTTAATGCCCCTTTTACCGATTTCTGTGTAAAATTTAAAGTTGTAAGTTTTTACTGTTAAAAGTAGCTTACAGCATGCATTCGAGGAACCACAGACCCAAAAAATGTAATGACTACAAATGCTATAATTTTGGTCTTTATTAATGTGAAACAGCAGAAGGTGTTAGTCTGAATGCAGAAGTACACACTACAGTACAATACTGCAATCAGCTATCCTGGCCATTACAAATAAACATACATGATGCCAAAAGACAAATAATACTATATACAGAATAGTGTATGTTACCTTTATGGCAAAGTGTGCATTTAGTTTCAATGTGTGAAGTATCTTATTGTTGGATCAAATGAAAATGGATGAAAACAAGGTGTGTTTAAATATGTCATATACATTTTATATATATATATTTGTCGGAAAAATTACTCTTGTATACAGTTTGTATATATGTGTCCAATAAAAGTAAAACATAACCAGAGTCTTTGTTCTGTATTTACACTAGCGCTTTCATGTTTACAAACAATCTTCAGGTGTGTACAAACAAAAGTATAGTAACAGTGACTAAGTAACGTCATAATTGTGTTACGTATAGGTAAGGGAGATAACTCAATAAAATGTTCACTCAAAAGGCATGTAATGGAAATACATTAACGTTTGTTTAACAAAGGTTTAAACTTTTTTATGAAGTTTTTTTCCTTAATTTCTCTCAACAAATCATCCGTAATGTGCATTTTATAAAAAGGAAATATTTTAAAAACACCATGAAATATATTTGTATTGAAGGGATTGTGGGTAATTACAAACGGTATTAATTTATCATTGTTTGGTTCATTGTTTCCGGATGTCCTAAGCTCCTGAATCGGTATTTGTTTCGACCTCTCAATCGAATTATCAATAAGGGTCTTTGGGTATCCTTATATATATATGTAAAATATTTACAGGAATGTAAAATATTTACAGGACATTCAATAAGGGTCTTTGGGTATCCTTATATATATATGTGTCCAATAAAAGTAAAACATAACCAGAGTCTTTGTTCTGTATTTACACAAACAATCATACATGTATATATATACAAACAATCAGTGTGTGTCAAATGTAATTTTCTTGTATGGTACATGTATTAGTGCAAAACATGTAGATTTTGAATGATTACTGTCATCATTGGAAATAAAGTGCCAAAGGTAGTGATATAAAAAAGTCTTTAGTATTTCATAGGTAGAAGAAAACTGAAAAGAACTTCTATTTGCTGTAATCAGGAAACTAATTGTTTTTAATTACATGACACTTTTCAAAAAAAAATTTCATCTAAAATTTGTAAACCTGGCTAAAGACTGTAGAATACAGAACAAACAATCTGATTTGTCTATCAGACACTATTAATGAGTCATGCATTTGATGCAAAATTCAATAATTTTAGAGAAAACATCTAAATTATTAATTTGCAAGCAATTGTTATCAGTTTATTTAACTTAGTCCCATTGTATGTAATTATATAAATTACGTGTCATCAGTGCAAACATATATTGATCAAGTAGAGTATTTAAAAAAAACAATATATCAATATGTTATGTCCAGCCATTGTTCTTACGTTTGACTTAGCTTGACTTGGGGAGTTTTTTACGTCCTACACCGACAACTTAATGCCCTTATGTAATTTTCTGTTTTTATTTTGTATTATATATATATTTTTATTTTTGTTTGATAAGTTCTTACGTTTGCAACATGTATTAGTTCCATAATAAAAATTACAAAGTTTACTCTGCAAACAATTTTTTTTTTAGTCCAGTAAAAGATGATTTGGTCTGGTCAAGTTTATCAGGTTACCAGACAGAATGTCCTGTAAATATTTTACATTTCATTATCACTAAAACTTTGGCTTCTAATGTAGTCAAAAGACAACTTGCATTACATAATATCACTATTCAAGAAAGATAACTCTGATCACAATACCTGACTGCTGCACTGTAAGATTTCATCTCTATACATTTGTTTAATCTTGCTGGCAACTCAAACAAGAATTGAAGCTACAACAGTAGAAAATATTTTGAACAATTATTAACAAATAAACAATTAAGACAACAGTTTTCTTTCAAGGAACTTTATACATCTATTGAAAAAATTTCTACAACTCGTATTAAAAAAAAATATTTTTGTAAATGGCCAGAGACAAGACACCAATAAAAAATCTTAACCATTATTTTTGTCCCAGGGACAAACAGTTGGGGCATAATGTAATATGAGGCTAAGCATTTAAAGCACTTGACATGACAAAGCAATGTTATAACACTTTAAAGTCAAAACTGTGTGGATTTTATATAATGAAAAAATTCCCATTAACATTAAAAAATAATCAAAACAATTTGTTTATGTTATCAATTTTAGAGCCCTGACAGATGATGTTGATGACAATGCTGACAGATGCATATCATAATACCATGTGTATTTGACTAAAATATAAGGCACAGAAACTCAATTGTCTACAGACAGACAATGGCAATGACAATTTCATCAGACCAATACTATATACATACACCAAAATGTACATAAAACCTTAAATTTATGTGTTCAAATGTTTCATTCCTACATTGTACATGTACATGTCATATTTAGGTATGTTTCCAAAATTAAATGTATATAAAAGATTTCAGTCTAAGTCAAGTTTATATTCTGTTCTCATTTCCAACCAAAACTCTTTACTATATTTTGTATCTTTTATACATTTTAAGTGTTAACATGTAGACTAATTCATCAGCCACACCAAGTTAGTACAGTAAATAAAACTGATAAAATTTTTCAAAACACAGACCAAGAAACTAGTATCTAAAAATTTGGTCTTTTAATGTAGAGAGCAAGCAGTGTGTTTTTCAAATTTTCAGTCATGCCGTCAAAAAAACAAAGTACTTATACGATGTTTCGTCACTAAAATACATTGCACAGTGAATAAGTTACAGGTAAATGGAAAATTTTGAATGCTCAGTGGGAAATGGGAAGGATTAAAATCGCAATGATGGAATAATGTCAGAAGAATAAATATACCACATTAACATCATTTTTTAGTATTTCTTTTAAGAAATAATTTCACTTGTTATATATAACAAAATACCCCGGTATGGAATATTTTTTAACATGCAGACCATCGTTAAAAGTAATTTAAAGCCGTGTTGATGGCAGCAAATCAAAGTAAAATTTATTGGACTTTTCTATGGATGTCACAATGACATAAATTGTCATGAAACACAGGGATCATGAAAATCCATCACATTTTGGTGGATTGTCCTGAATTACTGTTATGGAAAAGAAAAAAAAGGAATTAATTCCAGAATTTTGCCACTACTGTCACCAAAAAAAAAAATGTAAACTCCATGCTGCTTGCTCTGTATCTTTAATCACATCTGTTGCTATTACAGTCTTAAAGAGTTTACAAGTTTTAATCGGTTTGATAGTTGATCATATAAACTGCCGAAGAAGGTAATTAGAGCAAAGATGATATAACCAGTGTCATATGGACTATTTTATTAAGGTCAAAAATGATTCGAGGAGAATGTATCTTACATATATGTAGTATATACCTTTTTGAGGAGAGTGTGAACACCAGATAACTTTGTAATCTGTTGTCTTCTGTCCTGTAAAGTTGTACTGATTCTACCACTAAAATCTGTAATGGAAGCCATGTTTGTTGCTAAATGATCCATTTCATCCTCCATTTTCTTAAAATCATTTTTCATCTGAAATTTTCAAGACAATACC
This sequence comes from Limnoperna fortunei, assembly GCA_944474755.1. Classification (NCBI taxonomy): domain Eukaryota; kingdom Metazoa; phylum Mollusca; class Bivalvia; order Mytilida; family Modiolidae; genus Limnoperna; species Limnoperna fortunei. The sequence continues at coordinate 48,387,117 of OX104116.1, forward strand.
ATTTCGGATGAAATTTCAGTTTAAAAACATTTGTAATAGCAAACTGTTACAAAAGAGTCCTAAAGGAACTCTTATGAGCAGTGGTTCTTTGCAAAGATTTTGTAGAGGTCCATTCAATAAACATTAATACATAATATGTTTCAAACTGCTTGGCAGTTTCTAAGGAGAGATCTTAAAACTCATAGCATGCCCATGCTTCCTCCTGAAAATACACATAAAATTTCATAGAAATAGTAAAAAAAATTGAAACAACCCCTTTTCTTTTATACTAGCAATGCCAATGGTGGTGACATTTTGCATTGAGTCAACATAACTTTGCAACTGCAATTACTAATATACCTTTCTAATGGTGTCGGTAGCACTAATAAATTTGTTGTAATTTTCATACACCAATGTCTGCATGTCACTATCCAGAGCTCGAATTTGAGTCACCATTTTAGTTTCCTCATCCATTAGTTCTGTTAGAGATCTTTGTTTAATGATATTAGTAAGATATGTCTCAGCCTCAAAGTGGGCTCCATTGATGTCACATGGATCAAGACTTCCCCCTCCGGCATCAGAGTTTTCAATTCCATAATACATTTTAAGCATACCATGTCTCTTTCTTTTGCCACCTTCTGTTTCTGCTTCATCTATATTGCAAGAATAAAATAAATCAAAGTTTATAAATAAGAATCCTACATTAAATTGTACAAGATGAAAACATTTCATTGCATCCATGATAACTAAAATTCTTACGTTTAAATAAAAAGAATAAAAGTGGTATTTTAATTGGCTGCTTTCAATAGTAAAAGGTAAAAATGTGTGAATCATAATAAATAGAGTAACTGAAGTCTTCCTTTTTACTGGACAAGTGTCAGAGTTCATGTATTACATTTATTACAGGAATATGATCACAGGAAGATACCAGAAGCTTACAGGAGCCTATCAAAGCTAATCTGGACTATATCAATGCAATTAAAATACAGATATATGTAAAGTAGTTTTTCCTTTTCCATTATAGTTTGGTTCAAAACTGCTGAGTGGTCCTGAAAAGATTTCATTTGGTTAAAAAAATCCTTAATCACATGTCAGACAAAATCTGCAAAAGACTTTTCATGAAAGCCTGAAAGTCTGGATCCAGTTAAGATTTTTCAAAAATATTAAAGCTACTTTTGCCATTTATAAACATTTCTATAGACTTTCCCCACAACAAGTGCAAACGACATTGCCGGATGGGTTTCGAACAGATAACAATCACCTGCTCCTAGCTTAAACTTCTGTTCTTATTTAGGTCAAAATTTACTATGGAAAATCACCCTATCAAAAAAAAACTGCTGCATTTTAAAACACTGATTTAGTGTGGAAAATAATTATTTCAAATTGCACCAGTTTGGATCTACAAAAGGAATATACTAAAATTGTTATTGTCATATAAATCAATACTAGGTTGATTAGTGACATAAAACACAGCAATAACAAACAAATAAATTGCCATTAGATTCAAAAGTAGCAAAGACATTGTTCACTGAGGACTTTTATTATATCATCTTCCACATTCTATTTCAAGACTGTGGTCAGCAGTGAGCTTTTCAAAATTTTGAGATGATTTAGCAACTTTAAAAGTTAGAATCAGATCTTTTCTTAAGTTATTTTACAAAAACTTATACAGAAAGATTTTATTTTGATCTTTAAAATTTGTAATTTTGTAAGCATACATGTTAATATAAAACTTTAACAATTCACTTTTAATATATGGTTTTATGCCTTGAAAATTTTTATAAGTTAAGCCCAAGTTAATTCTATCTGAGTCAAGATCTGTGTCATCAAATATATCTTTTGTATAAGTTACCTAAGAGTATACATGTATATTCTCATAATCTAAAAATTTATTTCTGTCAAAACTTTCTTTTAATAAAGTGTTAATTTCACATGAACTCAGTTTAGCAAAATACTAGTACAATAAAGATTGAGTTTCAATGTACTTGTTATAGGGACCCTACCCAGTTCAAATATATTAATCGAGAAGCTAGGTCTAAAGCAGTTTTCTTTACAAATAATTATATACTTGCAGAATGACAAGTGTATTTTTCAAAAGGAGTTTTATCAATGAAGTTCAATGGATCAATGACAACATTGTTATTTCTACCATGTTTCTTAGCATTAAAAAATAAAAGATATTGATCCATATTCATACAAATTTCAACATTGTATGATAAAATTGGTCTTATGAGTGCATCAAACATGTTCAGGGCAACATGTACTGGGACATTTCCAATTGATAAAAATCTTGTAAGCAGTGAAATTGTGCCTTTTTGCTTTTTTGCTAGGTCAACGATACTGGAAATTAAATTTCCATTGCAACTAATGCTGGAGCCAAGAAACTTTGCAAAATTGTCAATCAAATTAGAGTTTTTATTTCTGAAATATAAAAAGATTTAGTTTTGTTGGTGTTAACAGTTAGCTGTCATTTATCACAATAGTTTCAAAATGTGTTTTAAATTATTTTTGAAGTCCTTCTTGGGATTCTAATTTCAACTATATGAGATAAGCAATTTTCATTTGTCTGAAAACTGCTGCCAAAAGTACACAGAGTTTTATTATAGTGTACAGTGTACCCTCAGTATATCGCCCCCTGTTAAAGCCCCAACCTCGAATACCACGATTTTCTATGGTCCCGTTTTTTAACCATTAAAATTCCCCTGTTGTAATGCCACCCCCGCATATCACCATCCTCCACAAGTTTTTATTTGCAGAAGTCCTTCGATTCATTCACTAAAATTTCCATCGTTTCTACTGCCAAACACATAAATTACTCATAATTTTTTTTATGTTTGTTTGTTTGTTTTATGGTGTTTAATGCCACTTTCAGCAATTTTTCAGCTTTAGCATGGCTTCCAGTTTTTACTGGGGGAGGAAGCCGGAGTACCCGGAGAAAACCCCTGACCTGCGGTAGGAAAACTGGCGTTCCTTGTCAATTACGATTGGAGTCGAGTACACCCTGCCTGCAGTGAGAATCGAACCCGCAATCTCAGTGTTGACAGACCACGTGATCAATAGTAGATGAACTACCTTGACCACTCGGCCACCGGGGCCCCTAATTATTTTGAATTATTGGTGTGTAAACATGGTCACACTTTCAAAGCCTAATCACTGAATTAGAAAATCAATAAATCAATTACCATAATTGTTGTGTAAACAGTGGATTAGTGGTCATTTGATGAACTAATTTGAAGAAAATCGTGCTAATTTGCAAAATGGTTACAACCATTCCGTAGTAGGAATCCAATGATTTACATATATGACTTGCCCAAGATGAAACACATCATTTTCGGTGTTATCAGTGTTTTTCGTGTAGTAAACAAGCGTAATTGAACAAAGACACAAATGTCAATAAACCCATAATGCACAGCTGGTTATTAAAAACGGCAATAATTATCATCACGTATCAATAACGATCGATCTTAAACATGAAACCTCTAAAAAATGGTGACACTGTTGAAAGATATCAAGATTGATCATGAATGATTATATATGCAACCACGTTTGGTCATCAAAGTGCCGGGAGTGCTTCACTCCTGCTCTGCTTCATTATATATAATTACCATTAATGGAACTATTTTCGTACCATTGCCAAAAAAGCGAAGGTATGATTATTCGTTCTATAGGCCACCAGGAAGCTCTTCGAAAAATGAAAAATTACTCCACATGTGACATATTTAATGTACACAAAACAGGGCTGTGCACATATTAAACATTACTGATACAAAAGTCTGAAATAGTCCTCACTCTTTATACTGCCACCCTCTTATAATGCAAAAAAAGGTGGCATTATAACAAGGGAACATTGTATATGGAATCACAGGAATTTTACCTTTGTCATTTGGGGTGAAATATGGCCAGAAAACAAAAAAAATTGTCTCGAGCAAAGTGAGCTAAGTAGTCTAATGCAAAAATAAAGCTTTTTGTATAGTAAAGTTTTATATCAAATGTGTTTTTGTTAATGCTATCTCCCTAAAGTAAGTACTTTTTTTAACTTGAATAGCCATTTATACACTACAGTGTTCAATCTAGAGCGCCCCATTGTGCCATTGCCGCATTTTTTGTTGAATTGACGCGCTTAAAAAACCTCCTGGGTCATTACTGGCGCAACGTAATTTACACTGGTTTGAGAAATTCCCCCATAGTCAACAGCTTTGACAAAGTCCCTTTAAAATATACCGGAAATTTAACTGTATTCTCGGTCCTAAGTACGTTTTTTATTATGTACAATTACAATTTAGCAAGTGTCTAAATCACGTAGACAATATATTATCGATTTTTTTTTATAACGTGTTGTTCATGCTTCAAGATAAAGCGTATTTCTTCATATTTTACTCTCATTAGACATAAACGTGCAAAATGGATGAAACTCAAAATGAAGGGTACCGCGCCGACAGAGAATGCGAACAAAGAAGCTGAAACAGAACAATCGGCACCGCAGACTGCATTAGCTCTCAGTCAACATCGAATACTATCAGTGTCACATGAAAATTTCAGGATCGTTGGTTATCTGATATAAAATAATATGAATGTATGCGCAGCCTAAATGCGAGCATCGCACATTGTATAATGTGTTGGTGACGTCACAAAACTCAATTTAAAATACAGCGTTTCAGATTGAAAAAAAAAATTGTCTGGTATTTTAGTAGTAATTTAAAAAATAAACACTTTAATTTTATCGATGTCAAAATTATTTTTGTCTACTTTTATATTATATATTTTTTTGTTTGTCTACAATATTTTCTTCGGATAGCTCAGCTACCATCTGAAATGGATTTGTTCATATGGATCACGTGACTTTTTTTATACACGTGCATGTAACCGTATAGCTCGCATCTGCGATGCTCGCTATAAAGATTGGCTTCATTTTGATAAAGATAAGCAACACATGACATGTTCCATCTGCATAAAAACTAATAAAAGAAATCCCTCAACTACCGGTTGCTGTAATTTAAGAACGTCCACTTTAACGAGGAATATTAACAATCGTTAAAGTGGACTAAAATTACAGCAACCGGTAGTGAAGGGATTTTGTTTTAGCAAACTAAATCATAAGCCTTCACTATTTGTCCGGTTGTCATGTCTCTATATAGGTTTTATTGACCCCTAGCTATAAATTCTGGCCCCCTATGGTAAGGTATTAGGGCCATCATGACCCCCTTAGGCCAAATTCTAGATTGAACACTGCACTATTATATTTAACTGTGGGTATACAACTTAAATGAATTTTTGGTATAAGATTTAACCCATTGTATCCTGAATACTACTTCAGTCGTAGTCACCCTTTCAATCCTGAATACGACTGCAGTTGTACTTCCCCATTGTATCCTGAATACTACTACAGTCGTAGTTTTGACCTGCTTGTTAATAAACACGCTTAATCTGTGTTATACGTCATTAAAACGTGTGTGGATGATTCTCCGTATTAGGAAATGGGTAATAAGTGTGTATGAATGAAATTGTTTGAACACGTGGTCGCTACAGATAGAAAATCGATCGATAAATCTGTTGTTATTTTTATTCGTCATGGAGTCTGACTCCGATGTAAATAGTGAAGGAAGTGATATTGAAGTGGAGAATGATGATGAAAATGATGAGTTTGAGTATGTAGAAGTTGAAAGAAATGCCGATGAATGGCTAGATGCATTGTTTGAAAGCGACTCGGAAGACGAGGAATTCGATGGCTTCCAGGATAAATGGGTCTTCGAAAATTTTACTCGCCGAGTCCCCCCACGCAGCAAATTGATCGGAGGAGCCGTTTTTGAACACCCAGAGGATGCAAATGCATTCCACTACTTCGAGCTTTTGTGGACAAATGATCTTTGGCACAAAATTGTTGAGGAAACTAATCGGTACGCGGCACAAGAACGGGAAAAAAACCCCCCTCTACCTAAGTCTCCTAAATGGGTACCTGTTGATTTTAAGTGATAAATACATCAATCTTTCACATTTGGAAAGATAAATGAAAATAGAATGTTTTTTTAACATTATTTTGGCATGTTTCTATTGGAAGTTTTGGAATAAAATCTAATTAAAATCAAAAGTAAGTATTTTTTTAAACATTATCAAGTGTAAACAATGCGTTTTGATGTCAAATACAAAGTACCATCATAATTAAATAATAACAAAATTTATATCATCTTGTAGCAAATTAAATAAGCTTTTCAAAAGTATACAGGTTTATATACTTTCCAATTAAGATAACATAGAAATTGTGATTATAATTACATGTGGTAAAAATAAATAAAATGTCAGCTGCAGTTGCTGATTGGCATCCGTTTTTCACAGCTGTAGATAAAAATAGCTCACAGTGATTACACACTGCAACAGAAAATAGCTATCAGGATAAAATGGTTAAATGAATTTGTGAACTGGAATTATTATTTGTGTTTCAATATATAAAATTAGTTTTGAACTAACAATCCAATTTATTTTAGCCTTCAATAATTGTAATGTACTGCAATACCTATTGGTATTTTGTGTATGTCCGATGTATTTTGCAGTGGCAGATTCCAAAAGTAAAGTAAAGAAAGTGTTTGTCTATGAAAAAGTTTGCAGTTGCTATTATATGGATTAATTAAACAAATCCTTTCATAATCTTGAAGAATAAATGGCCGTGACGGCATGAGTATGTACATGTAGAACATCCACATTGGCCACAAGCATGTGAGCAGTATAAAGTTTCCAGAGTAAAACAACAAAGATAGGGGTAGAAATTTTTTATTTTTCTGTTAAGACTCCATTTCCATATTTCGTTCAAAACAATTGTTTTCCTTTTCCAAATGATATGGGGTCTAATTCCTGAATGCAAGCCAACTCAGACCGTAGACAACTCTGACCAAAAAACTCTGACCTTATAGGACAAGTCCATCCATATTACTCATATACCTTCTGAGTTGTCCTATACATAATGGTCCTAATTGTCCTATAATTTACAGTTAAGTGTTGGAGCCGACCTTTACAATAGCATGTGCAGTTAATAATTGGAAGAATGGCGCCTTGAGGATCTCCTTCTGAAATGTACCAGGCTTAGAAATATGCAAGTGTGTCTGTCTAACAGAAAAACCATTACCATTCTGCACCACCAACACTGGACAGTTGTTAAGGACAATGCAACACCAATCTGTTGAGTTTGTAATCTGTCTTTTAAAGGTGAATGTATAACCAAGATTAGAAACTATCTTTGGTTTGGAACACGGAATCCCTGAGGGCAGAGTAATCCTTACTATGGCCCGGGTTGTTACCATCTGAGTTGTAATTATAAGGTTACCTTAATTTCTGTGATGGAACTGATGAACTTATACAAAAGTCGAAATTTGTGGTTTTTATACAGTCATAAAACAGGCAAATAATTTTAAGATATGCTTTTTTAATTGACCCATTTCCAGTTTTGCATCATATATCTCTTCTATTATTTCCAGTTTAAAAAAACTATGGCTGTAATCAATAAAAGACTCTGACATTGAAATAAAGATTTTGCATTATTTTTGTATTCTTTGTCTATGCCAATTAAATTTGTATCTAATTAATCTCATTAGTAGATATTACTATAGCCATATGAAACAGGTGAGTTTTAATATTATAACACAGATGTCACTGTGTAATCAAGCTATAAAACTGAGGTTCTACCTCAGATCAGCATCACTAGGTAAATAGGGAAATAAACATCGGTTAAGTAATTAACAATCTTGTTTACACAGCAGGGGCTTTTAATAACATCATCTCTCAGATATTGACACCTGTCATTTCACCTGAAGCGTAAAAATAGATCAAAGACAATTGCCCATTTCAAAGGTTTTCAACAGGACAAAATAGTTAGTGCCGGAAATGGAAAATAGGTGACTTTTTTTTTAATTGAAGCTATATTTTAGAAGACAACATATGATATCAACGATATAATAAAAATCTTTGACTTCTTGGTAACCTTAGCTGTACCTTGGTTTTGGGTTGACATGTTCGAGTTGAGGCCACTTGTGTATTAAGAAATATTTAAAATAAAATATGCGTGTTGCCCTCATTTTGTCACGCACTAATGCAAAAAAGTAATTACTAGTTTCAAAAAGTGTCCAGTTAATTGGGTTATAAATATTATATAATAAAAGACATTTTTAACATTTAATTTTAGATGATTTAAGCGGCATAAAAATAAATTATGAGCAATACTGTGAGCGATGTGACGTCTTGAGAGAAATCAATGTCTGTTAAAGTCGACTCTAATTGTGGATGATAAAGGGTTTGCATGCATAAATAACTGACACCATTTAATGCAGATATGACTGACTTCGGTCCAAAGTTATGATTTTTTGACATGGAGTTTTCCATAATATTTGGGGAGGGGTGAATCTCGCAAATCAGTCAGGTCATTTTGATTTCTTGTTAGTAGCTTTGCTTGAATATTTCAGCTAACAGACAGCTATTTTTTTGGCGAATTTCTACAGCCTATGCAATCATGCAAATTATTAAAGACAGATGAAATATGTCGTTGCCAATTAATTTACTATTCTTTGCAAATCACATTTTCTTAGTGAAGCAAGATCAAAGAAATTAGATTGCCGGTTCGATTCTCCCTGCAGGCAGGTTGTACTCGACTTCAATCTTAACTGACAAGGATTGCCAGTTTCCCTACCGCAGGTTGGGGGTTCTCTCCAGGTACGCCGGCTTCCTCCCCCAATAAAAACTGGACGCCATGAAGAAGCTGAAAAATTGCTGAAAGTGGCGTTAAAACACCATTCAAACAAAACATCAATCAAAGAAATTATGTTCGATCAACCATGATGGTGTTGTACACTTTTGACACCTGATGTGAAAACAATTGTTAGGTGTCATAAACTATCTGTAAACCCTTAAGTATGTGAGTGATCTAGAAGAACCCCTTTAACTGATGTATGTTCTTACACTTCTAATGGGAGTTACATGTACCTTCTCCCGATTCTACTAGGGGTGCTTAATGGTTAATTAAATATTGCTGTATATCCATGTATATCACATAATTTTTACAGTGGAAACCACAATTGATGCATAGTCAGAGTAAAGTCTATATCTCCACAGGGATAAGACAGTGATAAAATTTCAGCCTGTGGTAGTACACATGACAATGATTGCAGTCTTAATCATGTTAATGTGTCTTAACATTCCTAAAATTAGGGTGTGACTTTTTACCACACTAAAACCTCAGGTTACCACAAGCTACCACATGCACAATCAAAATACCACATAATACACTTTCTTTACAGTTTTATAGGTTTTTTATGTAGAAACTAGAGGAATGTATTCACACGAATACGACTTACCCGCCTGCCCAATTTTTTTTCGAGCACAAATGTTGAACAATATAGTACCCAATGCACAGTCAAGATCATGGGTGTACACGCACGATTCAAGCGCTTTTTATTTTTTTCAATCTTTAATACAATATTTTGCCACTTGCAGCAAAAGACTTCAACATTTTGTTATTATTTCTGACTGAAATTTTCACCATTCAATTTGCCATTTGTTACCAAATGACACTAAATTAATTGTAACAATCCTGATTCGGCACGGAAACTATCAACACACGGTGTAGAATGGTAACGGACTAATCGCGTTTTTTCTGTTTAACGGACTAATCGGGTTAAGCAAATGACTGTTCGTGCCAATAAACATGAAGTAACTCAGAAAAATGAGTTCAAATGAAAACAAGAAGAGGTAAGTTTTATTAAAAACCATACTCAAGAAATACTTAATTGGTCTATGATAACTCCTAGAAATGTTACGTCGATGTACCTAGTGGTTATTTCACAAAGTAAAAAACAAATGAAAAATCGAGAAAAGAAAACATTAATTTCTATCATTCATCGTCAAATTGATATAAACAATAACTTCTTATGTTTAGAGATGTCCTGTTTTGAGTTAAAAATACATTCAACAAAGCTCTAGCAATTAAAATTGAACAATAATCATTTGCTTAACCCGATAATCTTTTAAACAGAAAAAAACTCGATAAGTCCGTTACCATTCTACACCGTGCAACAATAAGAAAAATAATTACATTAAAAAATTAAACAAACGTGAAATAGATAGATAAAATCTGAGATTTTGTTTATTAAATAACCCCCCTTCCTCAATATAATGAATTGGCATTCAAAACCACGTGGGTATATTTAAATCCACTGTGTTATCTATCTACACTGCAGCTGTAGCTGTGTAGGCTAGAACAGTGTGCACAACAGTGAACAAAGAACATTAATTAGGGAATATCTCTCTAATAATTTAATTAATAAAAAAGTGGAGATTTACATTAATTTTTGTAATACAATCGATAATTTATAATCTACACCTTTTCACTATCTTTTAAAATTAATCCACGTGACTATGTTTCTAAATTATGTCACGTGACTTTTTTCACACATGCACAACCATGTGATATATTTAAATACCTGTGTTATCTATCGACAACGTTGGTTATTTATAGAACAGTGCACACAGCATTGAACAAAGAAACCTTAATTAGTGAATATCTCATTAATAATTTAATTAATCAAAAAAAGAGCGCCGTTCGTCTATTGTACTAAATGAGTCCGATAATCCCTGCAAGTTTGAGCTCTTAATATTGTGTAGTTTTCGGATAAAAACGGTTTCACACAAAATCTGTGACGGACAAAATTTTGCCAAAGTGAATACATTACTTACCCGCCTCCTACAGGAGGGCGGGTAAGTAATGATGTCTTTCATGCATTTTGTAACTTTATTCTAAATAGCAGAATCAACATTCAATCCATTTTGTTTACCATTGATCATGAGCCACTTATGATCATTAAAAAACAACCATAGGAACTTACAAAACTGCATATTGGTGTAGGTACATGTATAATTACCCATGACAAAAATGCATAGAACAGATTAATTCATTTTATAATAACAAATAAATTTATGATAGAAATAATAAAACATACCATGTTGCTTTGTAAGTTCCTGTGGTTGTCTTTTCATGATCATAAATGACTCATTATCAATGATATTCGAAACGAATTTAATGATCCTTAATGTTAATTCTGCTATTAAAAAAGTTGCTACAAAAAGCACTTACGACATTATTTCTACATGATATTAAGTAAAAACCCACAAAACTGTAAAGAAAGTGTATATTGTGGTATTTTGATGGTGCATGTGGTAGCCTGTGGTAACCTGTGGTGTAGTGTGGTAAAAAGTCACACCGTAAATTTATGAAAGAAATAGTCCTATCATTAGAACTGGGATTGAGCCTTGCATACCACTGTCAGTAATTTAATGTCATACTTAGTGGATATAAAGTGGAGGCTAATGATATGAGCATGATGCAAAGAAAATTTAACAAATAGACATGTTTTATTCAAACATCAATTGTAATTCTTACTTGACATTAAAGTTAACATAAACCCTCATTTTGTTGTTAAACAAAGTATGCTGATCAAGACACAATTCTTATCTATCTTCAACTTTAAATTAATCATTGGCAGTGTTGACACAACAATAAAATGCAAATTAAAAAAGACAAACAATATACATCTGCTTTTATTTAGTAAATAAATGGCTGACGAAAAACCAATAAAAGTAGGAACAAGAGTACAGGTGGTAGGAAAAGATGTAGTTGGGACTGTTGCTTATATTGGTACAACACTTTTTTCTAGTGGTAAGTTTATAATTACACGTAGTATAGACTGACATTCATGAAATGTTTTGCATTCATATGATTAGTGTTTATACATGAAATTGGGTGACACAACTTACCGGAATCCACCGAAATTCACTTTATCTACCGGAATCCACTTCAAAAATGGTTATATGTATTATATATAAATGCTTAATCACTTAAATTTTTATTTTTTAAAAATCTTTTTCAATGTTTCTCTCTTGAAAAAAGTAAAGAGGGATACGTTCAAATAAAGAAATTTAATCAAAGAAACGTCTGTGTATGCTAACGATGTCAATCCAAACAGCAAGCACGAATAGAACATATATATATATATATATATATATATATATATAATCGTTTGTCTAAGACCCTAAAAATAAAGCTGGATTTTTCAAGAATATAACCAAGGTCCGGGGTTTTCTCCAGGTAATACCGCTTCCTACCCCAATAAAAACTGGACGCCATGATAAGGCTGCTGCAAGTGGCTTTAACAACATTAAAACAAACAAACACTAATATAGAGTTTCTTATAACTTTCTTGAAAAGATGCCATTTTCAACAGACAATAAAGTTCCTAACTATTTGTTGTTTTGCAAACACATTTTGTTTTCTTTCAGTCGTCGGTTAATACAAACTATTGTCTGGTAATTATGGAAAATAAGTTACTCAGTGTTCAGCAATTACTACATTAAGAATTTTAATAAAAATCATTATTACATCTTAAACAGCTTAATCTTTTTTTTGAGAATTAACTTTCGCTTATTTTTCATTTTTAGAATATAATATTATATAGGCTGGTCAATATTAATATGTTCTTCATTTATTTATATCCTCAAATGACCATTTCATGTCACATAATATAAATGTATTAAAATAGATTCTCTGTGTTCTCATCGTATGCAGTGACTTTCTTTTATTTATTTAATTTCCTTATTTGAAAGTTTTTCAAAATAAACATTTAGAAACATTAAAAATAAAGACTAAAGTGATTTAGCATTTAAATTTAATACCAATAACAATTTTTGAAGTGGATTCCTGAAAAAAGTTGGATTCTGGCAAGTCACAATAATTTTGATATTGACTTTGTGGTCAAATTAACTTCTTTCTTTTGTTAAGTTTTTATTTAAGATCTTCTTGCTGTTAACTAGTTACTTGTGTCCAATATTGATAGTAACTGATAAACAAACAAAACATGATAAATCTACAAGTACCATGTTTGACTATTTTTATCTCATCTGACTTTCAGTCTTGGTGGGCTATTGTCATCACTTTTCATCTATCTGTACACTTTTCATATTTATATTCAATAATTACAGGAATGGTGAAACTTAAAAAATGTTCTTTGATCAAAATACATGAAGAAAACCCCTGATCTTCTTAGGAACCTTATTTCTAAATATTCCTAAAGATTTGAAATCATTTCCTCTGACTACATGTATATACAATGTATGTATGGCAGATTGAAGTGTTATTTTTTAAAAGAATACTGCCTTCATAACTTGAAAGATGAGACTTTAAAATTGCCTTAGGGGCAGCTGTTGTTTATGGCCATCAGTTAATTACAGAGTAGGGCCAAAGGCTTTAGTATTTTGTATATTTCTTGAAGGTAATCACCAGCTATTTTTGTTGGTTATAAGATTGACATGCTTACTATAGTTCAGTGCATGTATTGGACTACTAGTAATTAACTACATGACAATTTTTGTAATGATAGTATACCTACATGTATGCATCCTAGATCTTTTAAATAAATGTAATTAACACGAATATTAGTTTGGTTTTAAACATTAATAACTTTTTGTGGATTGTAAAAGACTAACATGTTGTAACACTGACTATGACAACAATTCTCTATAACTAGTTTAGTTTATTCATTTTTGCTGATACAGGGAAATGGATTGGTGTAGTTTGTGATGGGGCCAAAGGTAAAAATAATGGAACAGTCCAGGGCAAGACTTACTTTACTTGTGAAGATAACCATGGCATATTTGTTAGACAGTCCCAGGTATTTAAGAATTGTTCTATTGGATATATAGTATTTATGATGGCAATGACATATTTGTAAGAAACATGTATTTTTACAGCCTTATTCTCAACTAAAGTAATATAAAAACGTGTGTAAACCTATTTATGAAGCCAGTTATTGTACCTTGCTTGCACTTTGGTTTACTCGTCTCCAGTCCTCAACTTCTCTTACAACAGTACATGGAATTTAATCCTCCATTCCAAACTAAACTTGAAAAGGCCGTAATTAAAAAAAACGCTACATTCTCCTACAACTGTTGTTAAAATATTGTGGTCAGTGTGCATTTATTTGGATTTTTTTTTAGTTTTGGGCCCTTTTAAAAGAAAATTACAGTGAAGTATATGTTTTCCGTAATACAAAAATTGATTGAAACTAGAATATTACAGAACGGAATTCAGATACAACATAGGGTTTATCTGAAATTAGGTAGGAGATATATTTTCAAAATGTGCTATAGAATCACAAAAAATCGTGTAGTAGCACCTAGATGAGAATCTAGGTGTTTAGCTCACTTGGACTAAAGGTCCATGTGAGATTTTGTCATCACTATGTGTCAGACATCTGTCGTTCGTCATAAACTTAAAAAAAAATCTCCTCTTTAACCAATGGGCCAGTTTTTTTGTCTCGTCTGCGACGAAAGTCGCTGGAGGTGAGACATATGTATGGGTATCTGGCTGCTTTGGCAGCGGTGTAAACACTTGGACATCTTGCTTCATACATTTGTAAGCCCAAGCCCTAGGTCCATCAAATTTGGTCCAGAGGTAGCTCATGATGAATACTTGCCAGTCAGTCCCTGTTGCCTGACCTTGACCTCAATTTCACCGTCCAGCAACTACGTTTAAGTTTTTGGGTTACGGCTGTTCCCCTGTAACCATGCATGGTAGGATGACAATATTTGGTATATAGGTTGCTGATGACTAGTACATGACTGTTTCGTAGGTGTCACCTGACCTTGACCATATCACTGTCCAGCAACTATGTAAAAGTTTTTGGGTTAAGGCAGTTTCTCTGTAACTATGCATGGTAGGATGACAATATTTGGTATATATGTTGCTGATGAATAGTACATGACTGTCTGGTAGGTGCCACCTGACCTTGACCTCAAATTCACGGTCCAGCGACCACATTAAAGTTTTTGGGTTACCGCCGTTCCTCTGTAACCATGCATGGTGGGATGACAATAATTGTTATATAGGTTGCTGATGACTAGTACATGACTGTCTGGTAGGTGTCACCTGACCTTGACCTCAATTTCACGGTCCAGCAACTATGTTAAAGGTTTTGTATTAGGACATTTCGTCGGTAACTATGCATGGTATGGTGACAATATTTGGTATACAGGCTGCTGCTGATAACTAAAGCTATTTACGTAATGCTTATGACGAAATTAATTTTCGTTACTGATGCGGAATAGGGCGAGACGTTATTCTATGTCCACACTTGTCAAACTTGGCCACAATCATCTTTAGCATAGCTCGTTTCAAATTTGTATACAAGGTGTTGATCAATCTACAAAGATAGCTGCTGTTACTAAAAATAGAACATTGGTGTCAACTCATGTTTTACCTCAATATCTCAAAAAATATAATAGCTATAGAAAAAACCATTACTTACAATCGATCAGCATAAAAAGGTCTACAGGGTTCGACATTAAGGCATGACCAACGGACATTGTCATGTAAATGTAGGCTCCAGTCTAGTATCCATGCACAGTAGCTGGTCCGAATGGTCAGCTGATTGAAATTGATGAGGCATTATTTTAAATGTACGAATTTTCATCAAGAAAAGATGAAATCTTCTAGTTTTTTGATGTGTTTACTACAGATTAGGCTGAATTTTACTGCCGTTATAATCTGAAGTTAATATAATATTGTGATTTGTCAGATTAACAGCAGAATTTAGTCCTATTGCTCGCAATGTAGCAAATAAAAAATTCTTTTGGTCTATTTAAACAAAATTTGAACATTATATTCATCTTCTTTATGTTATTAAAGTTTCAGACATTGTGAAAATAATGGAAAATGGTCTTTATTGAAGAAATTTCCTGTTTGGTCTTTGAAGATGCATGTGGAAAGTGCTATGTTGATCATTTTTCCATATATGGATAATGTGACCCAATTTTAGTATAATCGTCCTAATTTGCATACTGTAACAACCAATCCGTCGTAAGAATCCAGTAATTTAAATAAATTTTCACCAAGATGCAACACACCATTCAGTTTCAGGCTCAATGTTTTTTGTGTAGTTAACATAATTAAACAGGGGCAGTCTGACAAGAATGTCAGTTAATACACAATGCACAGTGGGTTATTAAAAACTTCAATAACTATCATCAAGTGTCAATAATGATTGATCTTAAACACAAAACCAATAAAAAAATGGTGACACTGTTGAAAGATATCAAGATTGACCACGGCGGATTATATATGCACTGCTTTTTGACATCAAATTGCCAGGAGTGATTCACTCCTGCTCTGCTACATTACAAGTAATGGGACTAAATTCGTACCCTAGCCAACAAAACAAAAAGGATACGATTATTCCTTCTAACTACGATCACTTTGACATATTTTTTATTCGTTTCTCACATTTAACAAGTTATAATGTTGGGTTTGTTTTTTCATTTAATTGAAGATTGGTTGCTTACTATAACAAAACATAATTATCTCCCTGAACATCTAAAAACCAGAAACAGACAAAATCAAATACAATGTAAATGTATAGATATTCGTTTTCTTATCATTTAATAGTCAAACGAAAGGTTTCAAAATAGATGATACCTAAATTTAGAAAAGCAAGGAGTAGGGTTTTAAAATTCAAATTATAATTCCTAAAAATACAAATGTAATGTGTGTTTAAGTCAATTTATTTTCATAGTCTGTGTTCAGTTGTATCATACAACTTCTTATGTATGGTTGGCCTCTTCGCATGTGGTCTAGTTTACATTAAGTCTGGTCTAGTAAATTCTAATGTTACCAAGAGTGTTGGTCCAGCAGTAAAAAATTAGATATCGAACCCTGGGTCTACAAACGTTGATATAATGAAGTGTAATGGCTTTCTGTAGAGTTATTGCCCTTTCTGATGATTTTTGACAAAATTTTCAGTATTTACAATATAACTTAAAAAACTATAAAACTAGAGTAAAACTGTAAATGTCAACAATGATCAGCAGTGTAGTCATACAGTCTGAAATTGTCAGATGATTCCTTTAATGATTTCCCTTAGATGAGAATTGTTTTATGAAATTTTCTGTTTTTGTCTTGTTACTAAAAAAACTATAACATCTGGATTGAAACTGTAAATGGCAAAAATGATCAGCAGTACAAGCCCTACAGTTGACTTTATTGGTCTGAAAATGTCAGATTACTCCTTATGTGAGTTATTGTCCTTAAATGACAATTTTTTATGAAATTTTCTGTTTTTGTCCTGTAACTTAAAAACTAAATGTATAACAGCTAGAGTGAACCTGTAAATGGCAAAAATGTTAGTAATACAAGCACTACAGTTCCTTTTTATAGGAGTTATTGCCCTTTAATTATGATTTTTTCATTTTTGTCCTGTAACCTTAAAACCATAACAGCTAGAGTGAACTGTAAAATGATCAGCAATACAAGTCCTACCATTCACTTAATTGAATTGTTAGGTGACACCTTATAGGAGTTATTGCCCTTTAATAAAAATTTTCGTTGAAATTAGTAGTTACTTCAATGCCATAACAACTAGATTTAAACAGTAAATAGCACAATGATCAGCAAAGCATTTCCTACAAATCATTGCTCAGTTTAAAATTGTTAGATAGCTCTTTACCTGAGTTATTGCCCTTTAATTACGAATTTGGAAAATATATCAGTTATTGTGTTATAAATTAATGTCTGTAACATCGGTAGTAAAATATTTGTTACCAAATTTACCTTAAGATTAAGGCCTACAAATCATTTGATTTTCAAAAATTGTCTGATAGCACCTTATAGGAGTTATTCTCCTAAACCAACATTTTTTAAGAATTGTTTAGTTTTTACTCTGTAACTTAAAAGCTATAACAACTGGACTGAAACTGTAAATTGCAAAAATTTAAATATAGTTGAAGTCTTTTATATTCCAGTTGAGCGATTACAGGCTTCTGGGAGCCTCTAGTTTTTATATCTTATGTCCTAAATTAGGTTATTATTTTCTCACTAATGAGACAGTGTGGTACCTATTTTTAGCCTGTTGAGATATCCTTGTCTCAACTAATGGGTGCCATAAGAATTTCATGCTCCTTTTCTCGTGAAAATATATTGTGACGTCAATTTCCAATAAAGAAATCCATAAATATTTGCTTTAGTTGTGTTGGTTCGCTATATGCCTCTTTAAATATTTACATGAAAACAACATATCGGAGCTTCCATGACACAATTAATGCCACAATATGATAGCGGTTCACATCAAAACAAACACATTGACGCAAAAATGTACACAGGAGATTACTTTCATGGTAGATAACTCTATTTGTTGATATTTTTGAACACAACAGCAGCAGATTTTTTGAAAGAAATTAGAAAAAGAATCAAACACCAGTGGTAAGGCATGTCAGAAAAATCTCAGACATCCGCGTGAAAGATTTCTTTTGGTCAGAGCCTCACTTGAGTGTCTGCGATTTCTGTCTTTCCTTCCCACTGGTGTTATATCCTTTATATTGGACTCCTAAAAGATGCTCATAGGCCTAAATTTTAATTCTTAGGCTTCTGTCAAACAAAGATAAAAAAGACCAAAAAGAGTATTTCTAGGAGTGAAAGATAGCTGAAATGAGAAAAATTTTCTAGATCCATGGTCACTGATCACTGTGTGGTATTTTTCAGAAAAATAATATTTATGTACATATTCATTGTATATATCAGTGAAGAGATTTATAAATTTAAGGTTAAAAATTGTTACATACTTGTATATGTTGTCCATTATTTATTACAGATAGTGTCCTTGGATGATGATGAACCAGCACCTGAGGCTCAACAAACTCCTGCTAAGCCTGCAGCTGGTGGAACTAGTATCCCTAAGTCAGCTCGAAAGTCTGGACTTCGTCCTCCAAGCTATGTTGGAAAAAGTAATGCACAAAAAAAATTGTTATCAAATGTCCAGATATTGTGCTGATTTTAATGACTTGCAACAATAAATAATTACAATGTATTATAGAATTCCAAAACAGTTACTCTTTGGTTTTTACTATACTTTTTGAATATATTTCTCATAAAAAATGAAGTTATTAGTATGAAAATGCATGTAGAATAATAACAACATATTTTTAATTGTACAGGTACAGAGAATATTGCTGAAACAACCCCAAAGAGAGCCCCCAGTGTTCCATCAGATTTGTCAACTATAGGTCAAACACCTGGTCTAAGTAAAGAGATACCTAAGCCAGGTTCAACAACAAGATTACCTCAGCGTAACAGTAAAGAATCAACACCAGTTGGAGACAAGCCAGCTGATTTTCCTACTCCTAAGGTAGTTTGACAGTGCACAAATTTTCTAAATTTATCCCAATGGGTGGCCATAATTTTAAAAAAACCCTATTGTCAAAATATACTCTTTTACTGAATTTCTTAATTTCTTAATTTCAGAATTGTGCTTGAATTAAGCTGGTGACTTAAAACATGACTTACAAACCATGCATTTGATCAATAAGCTGCCACTTAATGTCTTTGTGATCCTCTGTATTTCTTATTGTATTATTCATTCAGTGAGGGGTAGGGATGGATCTGTGAGCACAGGATACAAGGTGAAAAGGGGATGGGAACATGCTGCAAAAATGGGAGTCAAGAATGAGAGAGCAGTTGAAAAAAAGGAAGAGAAAAGTGATCATCCCAGTTATCATCCCATCATATATGTTAATGTCAGAAGAATTGTCCAAAATATAGCAGTAATAGTTTGTTTTATTTGGAAAAACACAGTACTGCAGAATTGGATTCTAAATAGAGATAGGCAGACAAGTGTGGTTTAACTAATTGTCTGTCAAAATGTGTGAAAATGTAAGCTAGTAAATAATCCTATTTAATTAGTTTATTAAGTTACAATTTATGAAATTGTTTTCTGGCATTGAAACCCTTCTATTGCAAATCTATAATTCTTTTCTTTCTTGAACTATTCCTTCTGCTTTCAAGATATACCATCTTTTAAAATAATGCAACCCAAGCATATTATTTTCATTTTTTTTCATTCCTAGCTTTACTTTTTAATACAGCTACAATTTTCTCCAGGAGATGGAATGTATTAATATTGATTTAAATCCCATCAAGTCAATTTAAAATAAATAAAAAAACACAGAGCAAGACATTAGGATATATTGGGAAATTTACATGAACGATACATTTACATATGGTCCCTATTCTGCTCAATATTTGCAGTTTCTTTAAAATATATTATACTCATTATATGAATTCTTAGGCATGCCTAGTTTTACTATATAATGTATGTGTCGGTGCATTCTACTTTGTCATTGTTGAGCATTATGTTGTGTGATGTAGATGGCCCTATACAGATCACCTGCAATGTTTAAGGTAACACATGTACAAATAATTTCTCATAGTTTGTGTAGTATTCAGGATAAGGATTGATATTTGGGACACTTGAACTTTTTACCTAATCTGTTGAATTGATATATATGTGTACTGCAGTTTTAACTGATAAATAAATTTAAAGTATTGATTTCATAATGCATTTACAAGTCTTTTTCAAACCTGAATACAACACTCTGACCTATCAACATATACTCTGTATACGTGAAGATTTGAACTGTTTTGCATGGGTTGACTAACACACAATTATCAAGTTGTTACTGACATGTGTTATTGGTATATATTATGTTTATTATATGTAAGGTCTTTGCATGCTCTAGTACTTGTAACACCACACAGCACTCTGGAATTCTGTTCAGAGCACCCCATGTTTCAGTATGTATATTGCCTGACTTTTCTGGAAATTTCATGTTATCTTGTATTCAGCTTGCTCTTTATTTTCTTTTTCTGTACTTTTTATGAACTTATTCTAACATTCTTTTAATTTTATAATTTTAGCTTACCTGACCGAAAGTCGGCTTGAGTTGTTGCCCTTTCTTCATCCATCATTCATCTGTTTGTCTGCTGTCTAGAAACTGTTTACATTTGTATCTCTTTTGTGAAATCACTGGGCTTTCTTGAATCAAACTTGATATGTATCGGTCCTTTGAAATAGTTTGTGTCCAATAGACCACCCACCAAGAAAGATGACACTATTACTGAAAAATGAAAATTCTTTATTTGAATTTGTTGAATATTCAAACTAGCCATTCAGCAAAAATTAAAATAGTCTTCTCAGAAGCCTCATGGCTTATTTGAAATTAAATTTGTAAGAAATATCCTTAGCATGTACACTATCAAATTATATTCGATAGCCTCACTTGCCAAACATGATAGGCATTGTTGTTAACATTAGGAAAAATGGTAAATGGATGATACCTCTGTATTTTTCTGGAAAAACATTATTGTAGGGTCAGATTTGAATTGTTTCTTATAACAAGCAGTATGTACCTGTAGTTAACATGCTTTCAATTTTTTCGAAAAATGTCAAATTATCTTAAATTTTGCAGAAGATGCAAATTACTGGTGGTGGGGGGCTTATTTTGATAAAATTTATTAATAGACATGACGCCCTATTTAAAGCAAACTTGACATGAACAGATCTTGCAATGTCCCAGACCAAAATATCTGGGATCTCCTTCTAAGACATTCACGATTACTTTGCAGAATATAAATATTATCCCCGCTCCCCATAAGGGATAGTGGTACACTGTTTTCAGTCTTAGTGTGTGTATCTCCATAACTTTGTCTATAACCATTTTTTGTCACATTTTATTCGGTAATGATAAATTGTTCAACTCTGAAATTTGTCAATTGCTTTGTATGATCATGCCATATTGTGAGATTCATTTTAAGATCACTCTGAAGTTGTGGATAAAGGGTATCATCAGTGAGCATTAGCTCACAGTAACTTGTTCTCCTAGAAAAAAAAATATATAAAATTTTCTGTTAAGAAGTCACTAACCCAGTAAAGGCCATAGCTAGCCCAAAATGAAGTGTTCATAAAATAATATGATCAAATTCCCTTCCCACCTTGTTAGAGGTGGTTTTATGTAAGTGGTCTGGCATAAATAACACCAAATTCTACTTCATGGCTGTTTTCTGGCACCTAAACTCTAGTTAGGAAGAGCATTTGTTGTTGTTTTTTCCATTTGCAATCAAGATGTGTATGCAGCTACTGTTTTCCATACAGGTTGCTAAGACTGTCAGTATGAACTTAGTTTGGTATGAATGATTCCTACAAGATCATAAAACAAAAAATGTATTGGATAACCTTACTGTTCAACCCAGATACAAATAGGAAAAACAAAAACTGATTTATTATTGTCTAATGTAGTCCTGGTGATCACTGACTGGTTCCTAGGATCCTATGGTTAAAGAAATAACAGTTCACTGTTATGTTTGATTGAAGGATATTGAAAATGTTTCTTTTTTTTTCTTGGTTTATTTTCAATTTAAAATCTAATGTGACAAACTTCTAATACACATTACATCAATTATCCTTTTTTATATGTTTACTTTTAATTTTATCTTTTACAAAACAATTTTGTGATGGTTTATGAAATTACACAAATATTTGATATTTTGGAACTTTTATAAAATACTTTTTTAAACATAGTAATGTTCTTCCTGCTACTGCTGTTTTGTTGTGTATAGTTTTTATTAATACATGTATGTATTGGTATATGTAGAAAATATTTAAATGGTATAAGTTTTTGTTGTTTCATCCCTAATTTGTGTCAATAAAAATTGTATTTCAGGTAAAAAATTAGAATATATTTGTATTTGTAGCAAATGACAAAAGAATCAAAGCGACTGAGTTTATCTACAGAGAAGGTTGTTGTAGACACAAACCGAATGGCAATGTCAATGGAGGGTAGTATACCTGATACTTCAAAGCGTCTCAGTATTACTGCTGATGATTCTAAACGTATGAGTTTGTCAGTGGAAGGTGGAGGTAGTCTGACCAATATTCAACAACAACAAGAAATAGAGGGGTTGAAGGCAGAGATCAAAGATCTAAATGAAAAGTTAGACACTTTAAAAATTAAACGTTCAGAAGATAAAACAAAGTTAAAGGAGTTTGAAAAAGTTAAAATTCAGTTGCAACAGGTAAAGAAATAATACTTGGATTTTGCATGTTGACTGACACAAATTTCATAATATTTTTTTGAAGAACAATCCTTTAGAATGTCAATTGAAATTAAAGCTAGTTCTGAAACCTTAAAATTCTGGAAAAAGTGTTACTGACTAACTATATTTGTACAATTGTTAAAGTGTCTTCTAAATAGGAAAATTACCAAATTGTCATTGTTTTTTATGATCCATTTCTAAATATATGTTTATGTAGGTAGGCAGGAGAAGAATAGTTATATCTTTAAAGAATGAGAACACAAAAAGTAAAAGACTGTATATATTTACTTTGTAGCTACAAGAGTACAAAATTAAAGCACAAGAAACACATAAAGATATTCAGCATCAGTTACAAGCTGCAAAGAAGGTAAGAATTAATTATTCCTTACTTGACTGTAGAACTATACACAGTGAACTCTCTGGATTGATAATAAGGGATTTCATGCCACTAGTACCATTTTTGCTGGTGTCTCACTGCTGGTAGAGGTTTACTTAATTGACAAGGATTGCTAATTTTCCTACCACAAAAAGGGGGTTTTCTTTGGGTACTCTGGCTTCCTCCAGTTAAAAATAACTGTATGCCATGATATAGGTGAACAATTGTGAATATAGAATTAAACACCATTCAACCATACCAAACCAGAATATAGATTGGAAAGAATGTTGATTTATTTAAGGATTATTTCAAACTAATGAGCAGATTATATAATATAACCTGTTTTAAGTCTGTTTATGCATAATACACCGTGAAGCAGTTTGTGAATAGTGTAAACAGACCAAATCCAGGTGGTAGAGCATAACCTGTCCAGAAATTTTATACATGCATTTAAAGTTTATTGTAACAATTGCAATTTCAAACATAAAAACACAGCAATAACATCCAGGAATAACATGAATAGGTCATGTGACCAATGCAGGTTATTTGATATAACCCGAGTTGCTTCATTTGAATTGGCCAATCAGATTTCAATTTACAAAGCAAATTAAATATTTTTTGTAATTTTGCAGCAAATGCAGCATGTATGCATCATTGAAGATTTCTATATACATTTATAATTGTATTTGAAAACCAAAATGATCAAACAGCAAAATTTGACCAAGTAAAAAAATATAAAATTATTATTTGAAATTTTGTGATCATATGTCGGAAAAGTCTTTTTTAAAATCCAATAGGAGGCTAAAGATATACAAGATTCTTTTGATACCTACAAAGATGAGATGACGGACTTAACAGAGACTGTGGAGATAGCTACACTGGATAAAGAAATGGCAGAAGAGAGGGTAAGATTTGAACTAATTAGAAAAGTATTTTCTCTTAAATGAACAACACCGATTTGGATAATGTTACTCTAATTAGAAGCCTTAATCCTGCTCTACCTCCTTAACAGTTGTGACCTAGGTGTTTTTTTATTTCTTTGCTTCACTAATATCCCTTTATATGATTTTGCTTTAATATTTGTTGCAGGCTGAAGCATTACAACAAGAAGTAGAAACTCTGAAAGAAAAGGTTGAAGAGTTGACAGTAGATTTAGAAATAATAAGGAATGAAATTACTGAAAAGGGTATGAATAGTATAGATTGTTTTGTTAATATTTCTTTTTTGTATGCTAAGGTTTATAAAATTAGTCAGCATCATCACAGCTAAAGGAGTTTTTAATTCTTATCTTACTTTCGTTTACATTTATGGTCGTTTTTTGATTGGTCAAAATTGCTTTTACTAGTAATTCCCAAACCTGTTCATACTTCCATGAAAGAATGTTTGGGACCTACATTTTTTGTTGCCAAACGTAAACAAATATGGAAGCCTTTTGTCAGACATTAAACTTAGTCAGTACAAAAACAATTGGGGAATCATTTGTTAAGAGAATAAATATGTTACATATTTCAACAGTGCACTTCACCTTGGATTCATTGTTTACATTGCCGAGTGAAAATAAAGATTGAAATTTGAGGGAGGACAAAACTGTAGTGGGCATTTCATGTAAATTTGTGTTTCTACTAATTTTAATTAAATAAAGTATTTCAAATACACACAATAGACCTAAACCCTCT
Source organism: Limnoperna fortunei (assembly GCA_944474755.1). Classification (NCBI taxonomy): domain Eukaryota; kingdom Metazoa; phylum Mollusca; class Bivalvia; order Mytilida; family Modiolidae; genus Limnoperna; species Limnoperna fortunei. Next base: position 48,412,090 of record OX104116.1, read on the forward strand.
TCTATTTTCTCAATCACAACAAATAAATTATATATATTTGATGCCCAGCTTTGCCACCAACTCTGTGCTCCTTTAATTTACACTCAAAAATCCATCAAGCAATTACAATGTTTGTTTTTCATGTTAATATATTTATTGGATATTGATATCATATTAAAGAAATAATTTTGCTGGGTTTATATTGTATAACATGATGTTACATAGGAACCACTGTAACATGAGTAATGTTAGTATGCAAAATTCACAACAATGTTGTTTGTTGTGCTTTCATTTGTTTCAATAATAATCTCTCGGTAATTGTAAAATATATCGGTTTTCAATGCAAGTTTTTCTCCCCCAAACCAACTACATATTTGTCTTAAGTTGGATTTGAATATTCCTAAATGTCACACACTGATAATGGAATTGTATGTTAAGCAGGTTTCAACAGGAAAAGGTAGTAAATATTTAAAAAAAAAAAACATTTTGGATTAAACACTTTGTTTGGTAATTCATTAATGTATGGATAAGGTCTTTTTACTCACAAACTCATCATAAATGGTCTTTTCCTGTTTGTGAGATATTCGACCTCGTTCATACATAGAGGAATTACAGAAAGTTATTGTTTATTCCTGTAGTGAATTCCTACACTATCAAAATAACTTGGTAAGTGTTTTTGATGTTTTAGTGCCTTCAGAATAAGCCATTGTACTATTTACTAGAGTTATTTAGTATTATGCAAATGATCATTTTTCTTAGATGTTAATGTTGTCACCTAGTCAACATAACAGTCATAGAAAGTTTGTGGTCAAAAAGTGCCTCGATTAAATATACAGTTGTTTGGATTCACATGAAGGATGTTAATTTTTAGTTTTATGAACATTGTTTTATAAACAAACTTATGTTTATGGTTTGATGGTTTTACAGGAACAGATGGTGTTGCCTCTGATTATCAAGTGAAACAACTAGAACAACAAAATGAACGACTGAGAGATGCTCTTGTTAAGTAAGTTAAAGAGATATGAGAACAATTTATTAACTTAATTGTCATGAGAAATAATGATCAGCTTGTTGATGCAGAAAAATAGTAATCTCCTTGTTAGTCTTAGGAAAATGTTAATCATGAGTCCCACTGAGGTAGCTCGAAATCTAAGTGATCGAACACTATTGATTGCTCAAACTTGTTCAAGTCCCATCATTCTTTCCAATGTTTCTTTGTATAATAAACCCTATTTTCTCACACACTGATTTTTTGAAAGTTTGAACTGGTGTTAAGGGCCTTATGATAAGATTTAGTTATTAGGTATTCGCACAAATATCCTAATTTATGAATCATGAAAGGTAATTTCTTTTTCTTGGACTTTATTGCTCATGATACATTTATACATATCTGTCTAAAAAAGAAAGAAGATCTTACATGGATGATAATATAAAGTGTGTTAATCTTAGTGATTGATAGTTGTTATTGCTTTTGCAGTTTTTATACCCCGCCACAGGAAGTGGCGAGGTATTATGTTATATCCTCAGTTTCATTTGGTGTCTGTCTGTCCCTCCGTCCATCCGTCCGTCTGTCCTTCCGTCCCTGACAGATGATAACTTGAAAACGCCTCAAGGGATTTGAATGATATTTTGCACAGCTGTTCGGTACAATAAAATACAGGTCAAGTTCAAGGATGATCCGAAAAATATTAGTGAAGTTTTGCCACTTTATAAATTTTCAAATTTGACAATAATGAAATTTTCTGGTCTAAGAAAGATAACTCATTTCTTTCTGTCTCTATATACTAGTATATAGTGAATATATAGTATATACAGTATAGTATACTAGTATATAGTGAATATGTAGTATATACAGTATAGTATACTAGTATATACAAATTTATTTAACTATTGATGAATATCGTGGCGAGGTATCATTTAATGTCCCATTAGATGCCCTATTTTTATACATTGCACATGTCTTGAAGTTGTGCACTTGCTATTCTAGAATTGTTTGAGGGTTTTTTTCCTTATTGTCCAGACTTTGCAACATAGTCGTTTTTGAGAACATTTGCAGAAGATGGTGCCTATTTTGTGTCATCAACTCCTCCTTTATTTTTTTACACATGCCCAAACATACTTCCAACAAATTGTAAACCATTCCCTATTAATTAAGGCGCTTGCTTCACACCCCGGCCATTTCAGACTTTTACAATTTTTCCCTGTGAATTTATATTCTGTTGTAAATTGTGTTTGTGTAAAACCTGAAAAGCTTATTAAATTATGTAGAATGAGAGATTTATCAAATCAAGAGAAGTATGATGCAGCAAAGAAAACTAAACAGAATGAAGATCTGACAAAAGAATTAACAGCTGTGAAGAAAGATAAAGAAAAATTACAAAATGAAGTGGCTGCCCTCCAGACTGAAATGATTGACCTGAAGGATCAGGTATATAACTTTAAAGAGACGAAAATGTAGTTAGAAAAAATATTTATTAAGAAACTTTCTTTGCAACCTAGTCATTTAAGACTTTTTATATCTTTAATATTTGAGACAAAATCTAAAATGCATACACTGCAGTGAGCATAAATGCGAAACCATGTATAAATATTAGACTAGATAATAGACTGGCCAGAACTGGTATGCACACATGTAACACCACACTCATGAGAAACCTTCATATAAGCATAGTGTCATACAACAAATTTCTCATATTAATATAAGATTTTCAGATTTGATAGTATGCGATGGCTCATGTATGTATTCAGGAGGTATAGAAAGAAACAGTCAGTTTGAGTGCATTTATGTTGGAGTGTGTTGACTTGTCAAAGTTTATAGTTCAGTGTGATAATACTATAAAATCGTCGCCTGTCTAGTAAAGGCAGACATATTGTAAATTTTTTATTACACGATGATGAAAAGGGTTTAGCCATATTTTAGTTGAAACATGCTTACAATGAAGAAATCAATGCAAACCTACTCACTTTGTAAACAAAATTACTGTAAAGGTTTTATTTTGCAGGTTGATGCAGCTTTAGGTTCAGAAGAAATGGTTGAAAATTTGACAGAAAGAAATCTAAAATTAGAAGATAGAATACAGACATTAGAGGAAGAGATAGCTGATTTGGTAATTACTTACAGGCACTTCATTTAGCTTTTTGTCTGGTATTGTGATATAACTTTAAGGTTTAAGTTGATTTCTAAAGGTCATAGACAAGTTTTCTAGGATTCATGCATGTGTTTTCCCATTAATGATTTCAATTTGTGCACCAGGTTGTTAAACAACAGTCAATTGTACACTAGTAAACTAATATAACAGTGCAAAAAATGTTTCTAAGCCCTATACTATAGTGTTTCCCTCAGTCTATATCACCAGGAAAATAAAAGCATTTTCTTCAACTTATTTACTACTGGCAGATGCACACTTTTACCAAAACTCTTATGGCAGATATTACTCTAGGATAAATATGATAAGTCCAGAACATATTTATACCCCTGCTTTAAAGAAAAGGGGGATATACAGTTTTACCCTTATCCGTTCTTTCTGTTAGTTCGTTCGTTGTCCATCAGTAACAAAAATTTCTGTCCGAGTTTTCTAAGCAACTATAGAATGCAGAAGCCTGATATTTTGGATATTGCTTTATCCTATAGTACCATATGGTGCATAGTGATTTCATGCTCCTTGGTCATCTACTTCCTTTTTACAGAATGCTTAGATTTTTACACATAGTTGCCATACATGAACAATTTCTGTCACAGTTTTCTAAGCAACTATAGAATGCAGAAGCCTGATATTTTGCATATTGCTTTATCCTATAGTACCATATGATGAATTGCAATTTTATGCTTCTTGGTCATCCACTTCCTGTTTACCAAATACTTTTTGTGAAAGCAGGGGTATCACTAGTGAGCATTAGCTCACAGATACACTTGTTAATATTTATGCGTGTATTTTCAAGAAACCTTAAAATGTAATCTTACAGGAATCTTTACATGAAATGAACGAAGAATTACAAGAAAATGCAAGGGAATCAGAGTTAGAATTGAGAGAGGATTTAGACTTGGCCAATGGTAAAGTAGCTGAGGTATGAAATGTGTTGCCTTGTGAAACTTTTTGTTATTTACTTTGTATCAGATACATGCCATGATACTAAAAATTATGAGTCAATACATTGTAATGTGATGTGTTTACAAATATACTTTTCTCACCAACCAAGTAAAAGTGGATTTTAGGGGGTGGGTGGTTACCATGGTCTGACCTGTTACCAGATTACAGTATATATGCTGCATTGTTTCTTGTTAGAAACACTCATGTGCTTTTTAAATAAAAAATAAAACTGAGAAATATATGTTAGGTTTGTGTTTATTATTTGTAACAAAGACATTTAAGGACCTAATTAGAATGGTACCTGCTGTAGTCAATTTCTGCAAGTATTTCATTTATATTCTCATAAACAGATACTATTGTAATAATGGTTTTTTTTATTGCAGTACAAGAGAAAGTTAGATGCCACATCAGAGACTATTGCAGATTATGAAAACACCATTAGTAAATTTAGGGATCTAGTCACAAGTTTGAAAGTAGGTTTGGTTAAAGATGGATTTGAAATATACATCTGATTTATCAAGGTGTTCCATTAAAATGAAGTATATATCTAGTTAAGATTAACAGAAAGATTCAAACTATTACATTTATTTTTTTTATTTACTTATGTATTGTACATTGTCTGTATTTTTTATACTTGTATTTTATACACAAATTACTGGGACCATACTGGGATGCTTCCAAGTACTCGACCCACAGAGCAGCCCAGTGCATCCCCACGTGGCGGATAGGGGAGACCCTGTCGTTGGGGGTTGTCAGGTTATAATACGGAAAGCCTGGCCGCAGACCATAGTGGGTAACGTGTTTAGACGATAAAGACCCCTTTTGTAGATTTCAAAAAAGAGTAGGCTGATTGTAGCCACTACAAAAGGCTAAATTCTCTGACCCTACCCAATACCCCGTAGTTTTCCAGTGGCAGTCAAAATTATGTTCTCTGTGTCCCATCCCACCCCTTTTTCTATTGATTTATTGTTTAACTTGTTCCCGTCCTGAATATAGCTGAAATACTGCTCGCTGGACATAAAGAAAACATCCAATCAATCAATCAATATACACAAATTAATTCACTTTTATACCCTAGCAAAGACCAAATGGTCCCATACAATTATAATAACGATTGAAATTCAATCTTTATTTGCAGGAAACAATAAAGGATTTACACAGTAGGCAGGCTGAAGTAGGCCACAAAGAAGCTACTCCCACAATAGAGACATTTGACTTCAAAACTAAGTTTGCTGAGACTAAAGCTTATGCTAAGGTTTGTATTCAATTCATATTTTTCCAAGGTTACAATATTAATTATTATGTTGAGCTTAATAAGAAAAACAAACATTAAAAATATACATACTAGTAGCTATTGAATTTTTTGGCCAATGTTTTCAACTATATTTTTTTTAATCAATTTTGCATCATAATGGTTGTCTACCTTTTCAACATAAAGGTTTTCCACTGTACAATCTTTAATTATATGAATCAGGGTTTGAATTAGGGTTTGAAGAGACTTAAAGCAAAATCTTTGTTTATCTGGCATTATAAAGGAGATCTCAAGATTTAAAACAAAATAAAAAAACATAGGGTGTAACATTTTATAAAAAACAACGGCATTAATGTTAGAATTAACATGGAAATCAACATAACTTTGGATTGTTGCATTAGAATATACCTGGTACCCAGAGAAGACACTATTTGAACCGCTAAATGGAGGCACTTTATGATTTTATATGAATCAGTAAACCCTAAAAATGTATACATAACCACTCATATGATACTTTGAGGTGTCTTCCCAGGGTGTCAGATCTGTTCATTTAGAATGACATGATTATCGGTTATCTTGAGAATGTACTTTACAGCTTTATATTGAATTTATGTTATTAACTTTAATTAAGCATATTTTGTTTTCTATTATTTACAGAAGAATGTCATGGTATATTGTTTAAAATGTTGCTAAGCAGTTTCTAATAGTAGTGTGGATTTTGTGCTAATATATTACGCAAATAATTGTTGCTTTAATGATTTTTGTGGAATATGGCCTCTTAAAGGTCATACAAGATTTCTCCATCATCACTTGGCTTACATCAGCTAATGTCAGTAATATTTCAAAACCATGATACTCTGGGTAAATGTTGTTTTACAAAAAACAAACAGTATTTTGTTGGTTGGTGATGTGTTGGTGATGTGTTTATTTCATTAAGGAATTGAAAAAACAAAATAATATGTAAATAGAAAGAATTCAATGGAATAATCATTACATAACCTTCTATTAAGTTAATATGTGTGTGTTATTATTTTTTTCCCACTGTGAATAGACATGGTACTGGTCTTTGACTAAAAGTCCATCCATGTCTCTCCAAAGCACTTTGTGGACACTAATCACATTGCTAAATACATGTATTTGGTAGGATTAATTGTTATGATGTGTAGGTTTGCATACTCTACCACTATTTTGATTAATTTGACAATTTCAGCAATAAAATACAATGGTAGATCTTGTCTGTCAATGAAGGGGTAAATCTTGTGTACACATCTCCTCTGAATGTATGGCTTTCAACATCCAGAATTCATTTTTATAAAACCACATTCAAATATAACAATATTTTACTATTCAAATTTGAGATTCAGCAAAAAACTGGATTTAAAAATTCACTTTTTGATTTGGTTTTTTTTTAAAGAAAATTTTTTTAAATATTAAATAATATTTTAAAACAAATTTTTTCAACCACTGCTAAAGTTTGCATATCTGATGACATTTGATCATCAACCAATCCAAGTAATTTTAATATTGCATGCATATAATTTTTTTCCATAACCAAAGATATCACAAAGAAAACTTCTTTAACATTTAAACCATGGAAACAGTTTAATTGCAAACAATATGTAAAAAACATCTTGGTGTTTTTGCTCCATTAGGAGTAATGGGACCTATTATGTATTTGGGGAAATAAAAAAATGGCCAAAGCAGCTACACTATTGTATCTACTCAGCATGTAATGAGATGATTTAAAATATTATTGGACAATTCTGAGCTTATACTCCATAAAGCTTGTGTTTATTGTGCTGATCATACATTCAATTTGACCATTGCAATGTTTGGAAATCTATGAAAATATATGTGTGTGTAATGTTTTCATTAAAAGTAAAAATAATCTGCCAAAACTATTGAAAGTAACAATAATCTGCCAAAAATAATATCTGGTTCCTTCACTGTCAATGCATAAATGCACCTGTTATTTCTGTAAAGCATAATAGCTATGTTTGAATGATGACACCTTAATAAAAGTCTATCTGGTACTATCGAATTACAGCAAAAATGCTTTTAACCCAAAAAAATTTAATAAAAACATCTGAGTGAGACATGATTTTGTCCACATATTTTTTAATACTGAGTATAGCAGCAAAGTTGCAATATTCATTTAACTTCATGCAATATATTTTGCAACTCAACATAACACATGTAAGGTGCCACATATTGAAGATCCTATTACTATGTAATTAATTATAAAATATTATCACAAGTGCCACAGAGCGCATCAAATTAAACAAATGATGTGCATTGATTATGTTGTTTATTACAATGATGTCACTTTAAGGGAGTGAAAGAACTCAATTTATTTCACTGGGAAATTTCTCTATTCCATTGCTGTCAATGTCATAAGGGTTATATATTGGCTATTGCTTTACTTGTAGATCCTTTTCTCTGGTTCCATATTTTACATTGTAATATACTCTCAATATTGGACTAATAATATACTTTTTGAGTTCTATCCAGCCATGATTCCAAGTTTCTCTTTTCTTTATGAGTTGTAAGCAATAAGCATTAAGTTTTTTATTTGAGCAGATACAGCTACATCAGGTTGATAAGCATAATTTTCTATCAATATAGAGGCACAGTTTAAGTTGGTCCCGAAAAAACTAGCCCCTGAATATTGAAATTTATAAAATTCTTCCTGTAATGTCATCTGCAGTTAAAGCTGGAAAAGTCTCGCAGTTTGTTTGAAAACCATTGAACGTCAAGAAAGCAGCATAATGTCCCTTTAGAACCAAAAATGGCTGACTTACTATATAAAGTTCCTGTAGCAAAAGTCACAGTTTGTGACATGTCAACAACAAAAGCATAATATAAAATATGGATGTGTTATGGAAAAAAGTTTTCTATTGGATTTTCACAGTACAAAGGTACTATATGAATAATAAAATAATGCAAGCAAAAACCTAGGCGCAAAGGGGTGTGACTTTTAGTATAAATGGGATAAATAATTACAGAAGACTGACATTTCAAAACAGTAAATTAATGTAATCAGATGTCTTAGTGATAACTTGGAATTCACATTTTTAGCCTATCTGAACCAAAGATCCATGTGATCTATTCTCATCACTTGCCATCTGTCATCCATCATAAACTTTTCAAAAATCTCATCTGAAACCACTTGACCTATTTTTATCCAACTTGGCCACAATCATCCTAAGGATACCTAGTTTTAAATTTGTATTCAGGGTGTTGATCAATGGAAAAAGATGGCTGCTGTTACTTTAAGTAGAAGATAGGTGTCAACACAAGTTTTGGTCAATATCTCAAGAATAACTATAGCTTATGAAAAAACTGTTAACTTAATTAGATCAGCATATTAAATGCTACAAATTTTCCTATTATATAATAACTTCCTGTAGATGTTATTGCCTTTAAATTATGATTTTTGACAAAATTTTCAGTTTTTACAAAATATCTTGAAAACTATAAGAGCTATTTTCTACTACATGTACTTGGAAGTGTTGACTTGACTACTGTAAATTCAGCAATTATTGCGTGCATTTATTATTGCAATTCGGGACCCCTTCAAAAAATGTGAGTTCATATTTTTGCTATCGTCTGAGGTAGCACAAAATGTAATGACAACTAATTATTACTGAGCAATCTTCAATTTTTTGTTATAGGTTTGTCGTGTGTAAAAAATCATTCTACACCATACACATTTCAATTTCTAAAATGATTTACCTCTTTTGAAGATCAGAAAAACTTGTCACGTGATTTTGATAGAGATGATTTGTGTGTATATTGAGGTTCATCGTGGGTTTTAAAAGGTTACATAAAAAAAATCTATTTTATTGTGTAAAATTAATTTTCATATTCAAATTAAATGGCTCTGGTAGAGCTTTACAGATGGTTTATGTATTCATGCTAGGTTGAGTAATTTTGTCGATGGATAACAAAAGTTGAATTAATTATTGCGATCACAGAACGATCACATTATTCGCAATAATAAAAACATCGCAAAATTTTCTGAATTTACAGTATATTATTAAGTGGCTTCAGACATGAAGAAAAAGGTGCACATGCTTCTGTTTTGTTCGATATAACAAGATAAATCTGCACGGCACGTGTTGAGGGATAAATTGCCAAAATATTGGGTTTCACTGTCACAAATTGAGTTCACCTTGGAAAAACATTATTCTAATGAAATACATGACAAAAAATTTCATAAGATCTATTGAACAAATCTAATATTGCACAACTTAAAAACTCAAAATATTGTTGATTACTTTGAGAAATAAAAATCTGTGAAATCGACATAATTATTAGATCCTATTCAGCTTTTAGCTTCAACACTAAGTTTTTGTAGTCTCATTCAGAGTTGAACCTTCAGTTACTATATATTGATTATAATTCTTATCTTCATTCATTTACGTTTATAGTCATTTTTGATCGGTCAAAAGCCTTAAACCAGTATTTCCCAGATCTGTTCATACTTTGATGAATGACTGTTAGAGAACTACTTTTTTTGTTGCTGAACACAAAAACAAATATGGCGGCAATGTGTCGTGTACGCTTCAGACAATAAATTAAGCCAGTACACACGAAGTTTAGCCATACAAATATCTAGAGTGATGTATCGTTAAAACATAAATGTATTTACCGGTAGTTGAAGCAGCTGTATATTATTATTATAGAATCATTTGCTTATAGAAAGACATACAAGAAAATATTTTAACAGTACACTTTTTGGATTCATTCTTCACATTGCTGAATGACAGGAAATAGCCGAACAAAATGCGAGTGTGAATTAATATATCAACGATACTTAAAAATTTGCGTTTTTGGTAATTTCGATTAAATAAATCATTTCAAATACACGCAATAGCCCTAAAGGTAAAATTACCTTCTATTTTCTCAGTTACAACAAATCAACAAAATGATCAAGATGCACGGCTTTGCAACCAACTCCATGTCTCAGCTAAGCTCCTTCCATTTTCACTGATAAATCCATCGAACAATGATAACATTTGTTTTTCCTGTTCGTATTTAAGAAAGAATGTCTAGCTAGGTTTAACTTGCGTATGAAGAGATGATATCACACATGATGTTACATATAAACCGTGGGTACATTGAGGAACATTAGTATACGGAATTCACGAAAATATTGTTTTGTTCTGTCTTCTTTTCTTTTCAGTAATAATCTTCTAGGCAAATCGTAAAATATTTCTGTTGTCAATGCCAGTTATTCCCTCTAAAGCAACCATGTCTGCGTCTTCAGTTTGTTGTGTATATTTCTATGCATCACACTTGTAATGAAAATTTATGTTAGGAAAAGATATAAAATATTTTAAAACAATTTTTGACACATATTTTTGGTAATTCTTCACTGTATGAATGAGTTTGACTCACTCACAAACTTATCATGCTTCGGCGGTTTATTTGTTTGTGAGTGAGTCAACCTGGTTTATACACGATGAATTGCCGAAAATATGCATTTAATCTTATAGTAAATTAATAAATAAAATTTGCATTAAAAGGCATGTTTCTTCAAGACTGTACAGTGAGGCTTAAAACTTAGTTGCTCTTACATGATTCATTACTGGGCAATACTTTGTTGATATATAACATCAGGATTATTGAATAGGCTTAATTTGGTCAACAGAAATTGTATTGGAAAGTTTACTAATATAGTTTGCAGTAAGAACACAAAAATATCTCAACCATTGACCCTTGTACTAATATCCAATGTTGTTGAAAAGTCTGTATCCTTAATCAATTTATACGCATTCATTATATTTTCTATCAACAAGGATTATGAAACAATATCAAAGGTAAATCAGAATGTGCTAATTTTGTATATATCCACCCTGTGGTTACCAATCCTGAGAATTTTTATTTTGGAAGTTTGCATGTGTTTGCTGTTTACCTATTAAAAATTGAAATGGGGAGCATTTTTTGTGTGCCCCACCTACCTAGTGCAGTATATTTCATTTGATACCAAGTTTATCATGTTCTAATAAAAAGGGAGATTGTTATAATAACTTATCTTATGCTTTTTACTTAAATCTAACTTTATGAAACATTCATGGTTATTGTTAAAATTTTGAAAATTAAATGTTCTAAAATTGCAGCCTGTTTAATTAAAACGGTTTATTTTTAAAAAAAACTTATATAAATGATGTGCTTCTTGGGGGTTTAAATAAAACATTATGTGGTAAAAATTCTTATAACAGTATTTTAAATAAATATTAAGTAATTTGAACTTTAGGGAGTTCAGGAATACTTCAGTCACTGACATGTCAATCTGTTAATGTGTGGGTCAGATGGTAGCTCAGGAATACTTCATCCACTGACATGTCAATCTTTAAATGTGTGCGTCAGATGGTGAAAACTATTCATTAACAATTTTAAGCCAATATAAACAGAAAGGAAAAAAGAAAAACAAACCAGTCAGCACTAGTAGGTAGTGTATATCACTGATCACATGATGTGTTAATTTCATTATTAAAGTAACAAAAAGCTTCTTCTTATTTTGCACAATGATAATTGTAGCGTTTTAACATGTGCCATTAACATACCGTATATCTCCTGCTCTGTATAGTTGAAAACTTTGGAAGGGAGTTTTGAAACTATGCATCATGGTACAATCTTGTTAATCCCGAATTTAATATTCATAGAGAGAGGCTTTCTTAGGTATTATATGTAGACTATGATGAAACAACCTGAACAAAGCATTAGTCATCTGCTGACAACTATTCCATTTTAGTGTCAGAGATCTGCATTGATTCTCCAGGTGCTGGTCTTATTTGAAATCCCTACATAAAACCACCAGAATTATCATCTGTTAATATATGATCAGTTCAAGTATATAGGAGAGGAAAACTGTCCTTATTGTTTTCTCATATCTTTTTGGTCATTTTCTGCTGGCGGTGGTGGTTTCCTATTTCCCTTGTTTTTGGTTTCTCTTGGTTTTAATTATACATGTAATACTACTTCAGAAGATTCCCCAGGTAGAAAAGCTTCTTAAAATGTTGATCTAATATAGACAATTAAGGTTGAATATGTAAATTATTGTAAATTTATGATTAAGGTAATAATAGTATACTTAGATATAATACATCACATAAACAATAATGAAATAATGATAATGTTGTTATTTCATGGCAGATTTTTTTAATCTGTATTTTTATTATTTGCTGTTCGATGGATTTTAATGTAATTAAAATGCAATTTTTAAAGTGACAGTAAAATATTTAAGTAAAGAGAATAACTTTTGCCATAAATGATTCAGTTTTTACTGAATTTAAATATTTTATTTCTATAAACTAAATCAATTTATATTTTAGATTAACAGTCAAGCACTTTGACAATATTTAATTGATCATTTGTCAATAGTTTTTTAATAAATATTGTCATTTTAAATAGTACTTTTAAATTTCTCATTGAAACATTGTTTAATAATAACCCATCTTTTATGTAATTTCATAATTTTATTCTAGACAATTGACATGGAGCTTAGGAAGTTAGAAGTATCTCAAGCCAACAAACATATTGCTATGTTGCAGTCATTCATGCCTGATTTCTTTGTCAACAGGGGAGGTAAATATGGCTCAATATATGCATTGTCAGAAAAACATGTATTTAGAAACATGGAAATAACAGACAGAAAGCTACATAGTTTTGCCACAGACCACAACACATGAACTGTAAAACACACATTTATGTGTCCACTGCTGTTCACTCCTTATCAAAATTTAATACCAGGAAAAGTTATTTATATACAGTACTAGTCAAAGAAAGCAATATAATATCCTTATTGTAGCAATCTGTAGTAATAGTACAGCATATAAATGATTGCATTTTTAGGTAGTCTGATACTTTGCAATATTTTACATATATAACAATATAGTAAAAAAATATTTAGATTTATGTATTAAGAACAAACAATAATTTTCCATTCTATTACTTTGCTGAATAATAATGTTTATATTTACTTGAGCAGAATGCAACATAATTAACTGGGAAATATTGTTGTCACTATTGCCTGGATACAAACATTCTGTTTTTGGTACTTATGCTCATTTGTTGTGACTTTCATTTTGATTATTTTTTAAGGTGATCATGATGCTGTGTTGGTGTTACTAATGATACCGAGGATAATTGGTAAAGCTGACATGTTGTCATCTCAGATCAAGGGGAAGGTAACTCTTTATGGTAGTGGTTTTAAATGATAAATAAATTACTGTTGTTTTATCCAGAGATAAATAATATTACTCAGTATCTATTTATAGATTATTTTTGATATACTGGATTTGAATATTTACATGTACTTCATGTATTTGGAGACACCATTAAACATTTCAAATGTTCTATTTGCACATTTTGTTGATTTCTGAGATTTTGTTTACTTTTGACATTAATCCAAAAGATCTTTGTTTATATTTAAGTCAATTTTTACCAACTATAACCATGTTGGCTGGATAACATTTTTTACTGAGGCCTGACCCAAAGCTTATAAAAAAGATTAAGAACACCTTTTTAGTGTTTTTTTTCATACTCTGGCTTCCTCCCCAATATAAACTGGACGCCATGATATAGCTGAAAAATTGCTGAAAGTGGTGTTAAACAACATTCAAACAAACAAACAAACAATATACTTCTTTAACAGTTCAGTGATGTAGTATTTCTCGTAAAAATGTATTTAAATGTCTTTTAAAAAGCTCTTATAAAATTGTAACAGTTATGGAATCACTCAGCTTAGCTTCAAAGTTAATAAAAATTCCTATCTCATATTTCATCAAACATCATTTACTCTTCACACAAATATTCCATAAATTGTTGTTTTATTGTGGTATACTTTCATTTTTATCTCCTGCCAATGAAAGTTGGGGGACATATAGATTTTCTGTCTGTCCCACCACAGATGTTGCATTTAAGTTTTTTTATGAAGTTGATGTCTTATCCTTATGAAACTTGATACACACTTACAATATTCTGTTGGCCTCTTTCAAATATTTCATGCTTGAGTGAACTTAGAAAACATGAGGCATTTACCAATATGCTTGACATCAGTGTGGCAGAAAAAGATTTTCTTGTCAACAAAACTCAATTTATGACTTTGCAAAAGTATAAACATGGATTGAATTATTTGTAGTTTGAATTGAGTGAGGGTATTAACAGAGAAACTGTGTTGAAGAGTCACAGAGCTGAACAGAGCAGTTTTGGGAATAACCTAATTTTGATGCTAAGTACACTGCAAGCTGTTCTTAGACAATATGAAAGGTAATTAAGTTATATTCAGTAAAATGTTAAAAAGGTTTTTAGATTAATTAAAGTAAGAAGTTAAGAAATGGCAGACTTTCAGTATGGCTTAAGATATTGGACTATAAGGTAACCAAGTTTGAGCTTTTTCAAATTTTCTTACTTATGATAATGTTCCCAATAACATCTGAACAAAACCTGTAAATTAATATTGATGACTTGATGTCTCTATACATTAAATTATAGTTAATTCATATAATTTTATCAAATTTTAATTGTCTATTTTTAGTGCACTGAACACCTGCAGTACTGACCTACTGCTGAAAATTGGTACATTACTTCCTGAGATGAATGCTCATGAGAAATCAATGGATTATTTTATAGAACTTCTTAGGAAAGACACTGTAAGTAACATACATTTAAAATGTTTGCGATTTATTGCCATTGTTGTTTTTTTTACAATAAAAGTTTGAAAATTAATTGAAAGACTAAAATTTAGTCCTCTTATAAACTGATACTGTAATCTTTTGCAGCCATCCATGAAGCAGCATGATCTCATCACTTTAAATCATGTCATTCTCTATATGTCATAGTTTAATTAGAAATGCTCGTCTTTTATACACAATATTGGCTGTTTTGTACAATCAAACTTTTATTGTGCTTGTATACTGGATTATTGACTGTATAAACCGCCTTACTGACTGTATAAACCGCCTTACTGACTGTATAAACTGCCTTACTGACTGTATAAACTGCCTTACTGACTGTATAAACTGCCTTACTGACTGTATAAACCGCCTTACTGACTGTATAAACCGCCTTACTGACTGTATAAACTGCCTTACTGACTGTATAAACCGCCTTACTTGTTCATTGTTACAACAGAGATTTTGATCTTTAGTCACTACCTTTTACTTGTATATTATTTACTGTAGTCTCCAAGTTACTTATACTTTATAGTCCCCAAAGTACTGGTATTTTACTCTGACTTTTGGGTTTCAGTACATTAGTATCTTATTATTTGTACATGCAAGCTCCATTTTAATATTAAAACAGAAATGCTGTTGGTATAAACATGTACTTGATTATGAGAATTTGTTTTTCATACATGTACTGATAATTTCATATGAAATGATAAATCCATATCATCACTGTTTTCTTTTTATCTTAATGTGTGGTGTTTTTATACCTGACTACTAGCATGATCGGCCCATCTCCCCTCACCATCAAGACATCAAGTAAACAGCTTGACATTGACCATGTTATGAAACAGCTATAAACAGATTATTTACATTTACATGTTTTGAAACTCCATGCGTTTTCTTGTCTCTTTCTCATCTCATGGATGGCACCCATCTCATTTGAAAAACATAAATATATTTTCTGTAGAATATAAAGGATATACATGTACATGATTCTACAGGGTTAATTTTTTTTACATTTCCACAGTATACTGATCTGTGATTTATCACACAATATTTATCTGTAGATTTACTTGGACTATTTAAGAATCTATTGTCATTGTCTGATGAATTTATCTATGGGTTTACATATATATTTACAGTTAGATGAAACAGTCTCCTTAGATTTATTGGAGAAGTCTATTGGGTACTTCCAGGTAACACTAAATTTAAGATCATTTAAACTCGTGCTTTAAGGCTTGCCTAGAACAAACGATAAGCCATATTTGCCATCAGTTGGCATATATTGTCCATTCTATAATCTTCTATTTTATACTTCAGGCAAATTGCCACCAAAGTTGGCCTGAATTTTCATAAGGGTGTCTACTTTAAACATATGATTGCACACTTGAACCTTTATACAGTCAAACCTTGTTTTCTCAAACTCAGTTGACTTGATAACTCGATTATGTCAATACAGTTTTTTAAGTCTTGGCATTGTCCCCATATCTACAATGGATATCTTCCGCAGATGTGTCTATCTTAGTTGTATCAATATCTCACTTAAGAAATAAAGGATGTTCCCAAACAATTTCAATGAAACTTTAAGATATTATTACATCTTGTGGGTAAGAAGTCCCTTGATGCTGGATGAATTCCATCAAAGGTCAGGGTCACCAGTAAAAAAAAGTGCTTACAAAAAAAAATTTAGTGATTGCTAGATCCACTTCATCTATTTGAAGTAGCATATTTACAATTTTTGAATCAGAAATGTTTTAACTGCTCTCAGTATATGTTGTTTGATACCAATTGTGACAAATATTTTTTTTATTTATTCATTTAAACAATATTTAGTTGCAGTAATGTTGCTTCTCTGATGTGGACTTTATCAGGATCAAAATAAATTTTTTTCCAAAAAGTGACAGGGGGGTATGAGGGGCTTAAAGTACAGTATTTGGTTTTATATAATATGAAAAGTAATACATGTTATTTAAAAAACAAAGCTAAGAATGATCAAATCTTTCTTTACCTTTGGATTCAGAAATGTTCAATGTATACTAATTTTCTCCTGATTTTAAGTTTTAACTGAAATGCTTGATATTTGTGTAATCTTTTATAACTGAGTAAATTAATATATTTCTTCACTTTTTAGCAACTTTACACAGTACACCTATCCTCAGAGAAAGTAGACTGTTCTGCATTATTAAGTGACAAAGTTAAAATCACCCTGAATGCCTGTGACTGTGTCTCCACTGATATTTCTCGTCTTAGAGTTTTACTACAGGTATGTCTATGACCGACACCTTGAAATCAGTAATATCTTCAGATTTTAGAATTATCATTAGTTTTGAATGTGAGAAAATTACATTGATTCTAAAAAAAATATTTAAATATATTGCAGGTTATACAGGATTAAATTAAAAGGATCTTTGAAGTTAAATTAATAAAAAGAACACTTTAAACTTTGGCATTGTTTCAAAGTAAGAAATTTGTTTTTGTGGAAACAGAATTGTATTTAGCTTTGTAAGAAAACAAACTTTTGAACATAATATACATTAGTTGAATATATTCTTTTGAATGTCTTTGCAGCCAGGACAGGAACAGACAGAAATATCAATTTTGATGAGAGATTTAGAGACCTGTTGTAATGACACTAGAACATGTGCAAGAAAGGTAATTTCCATGTTGATAGTGGTTTGACATAATTACCATGGGCCTCTATATTTGAAAGGTATTTTCAGTGTATCATAACTAGAGATTTGAGTTCTAGCCTCACTTGATTCAAGGTTAACAAGCATGCCCAACGTTGAAGGTTTCTCACCAAGTACTCTGACTTCCTCCCGAATTAAAACTAGACACCAATGGAAGGTGTCGTCGGAAACTCATGTCCAGTCATGTTCTTGCTTTGTTACCCTTAGATATTTTTCCATTTTCATCATTAGTTTTAATTAGCCAATGGGAAAGACTATGTTGGAGCAACCAGTCAAAATAGGACTTTAAATATTCATGAAAAAGAGAAAATATTTACAAGTGTGAACATGGTGGTAAGTGGTAGTAAAGCGAGAACGTGACATGACGTGGGTTTATGACGATGAATTGAAAGTAACATAATTACCAGAGCAAGTTATTGTTTAATTGAAATTTTTAAATAACATATGAAATATATCACATCCTTTATGCTTTAGTATGTTGATGTTATATTCTTTTCTTTTGCATAAAACAATAATGGTTAATCAATTTATGAATTTGAAGGTTTGGTTGAAATAATCATTTATGTCCTATACATAAATATATGTTTGCACAAATATTGTCAGATCAAGAGAAGATTGCCACAAGGACAAGGTGCTGCTTCTCCACTTAATTTTGGGAAAGAAGTACAGGATCTATTGTCTAATGCTGCTAAGAACATCACTCATGTTACTAAAGCTTTACAGTACATGGCTGCTGGAGCCATGCAACAGGCTGCTCTTCTTACAGGTAAAGTTCATGCAGTTTTTGATGATTATGCTCCATATATATATAACTAGCTCTGTACTATAAATATAAATGTGTACTTTATCTGCTATCTCTTAAAGCTAAAATGATCATCTGAAGTATGTAAAGAGGATTTCTTTGTGTTTTAATTATACAATGAATTTTTTTGGCATTTGTTGTATAAAATCAAGTGATCTACATTTAAACTATTTAAAAAATTGTTTGACTTACATCAACCTACAGAAGGTCAGGTACTTCTGCTTTCTCCACCAATAAAAACTGGATGCCATGATATTGCTGAAAAAAGTAGCATTTAACACCATTAAAAAAAAATATATCAACCATCATGAAAGTCTTAAGTAAAAGTTAATACCTTTCAGGCTGAATATACACATACAACCACAGATATATCAGTGGATGACAACAAGACAAACTTTAACATTTGATAACTATTGGCTGCATATGCTTCATTTGGGTATAATTACAAAAATAATGCCATAGCTAGATTTGTCTACATATGTATATCAATTTTTATACTGAAACTCAAATTGCCAACGATTTGTATCACTTAAACGCAAATTTATCATGATTTATATTTTGCTCGTTTTATGGACAACCATTCGTCCATTGCAGGTCTCCCAATATTTTTAGTGTTAAATTATTGATTATGTAGATGTATATTTTTGTCCAACATATTTAATAGCTTACTATATAATACTATGTTAGAAATTTGATACATATGGTGTGTGGCAGCTTAAATTTGGTTAGTCATAACAATTTAGGTGAAATATGACCATAGTAAAGTCCAGAACTTTTTTACACAAAAACGTTTAGGATTTTATTAGTTATGCAGTACATTATTATAAATAGTTTTAGCATTTTACTCATTGTTAGTAACCCACAGCAGGTTTCATTATCTTCCTCTGTCCATCAGTTGTGGGTTTATTCATACCTGGGACTAGTACATGTATCACTAATGGGATATAACACTCACTAAGCCTTTTAGCACATACAAAATCCATCCCCAGAAACAAGACCAGAATGAGATGAATTGGGAAGGCAGAGATGACACTGTTTAGTACAATACACTACCAATAATTAAATCTTAATGCAATTATGCTTTTAGCTTTTAAAGTAAATTCTATTATCATGACCATATTTGACCTTTTACAAAAATATAAAAATCGAAGTAAATCGGGAGCAATTTTAGTAGTCAATTTTTATAATGCTAAATTTTAAAGGTATAGGCAAATCAACTGGTATTTTCATTGTCTTTTGTCAGATATTATTTGTGTAGTTAACCTCTTAAATACTTTTGGATTAGGCATGAAATATTAGCTGGTTTTAAAATTTTTAAACAGTCCCTTTAAAGACAAATGATTATGCATTATAAAAGCAATATTCCTCTTTCTGCAAAAAAGATTTTTTTACAAGATGAAAGAAAAAATAGGTTGTATTTGAAAATACGATGAATTAGCATACTCTGGTGTCCATTTTTTAAACACATTTTAGCTAGTTTATTTACATTCATACATTCATAAATCAATCTTATTCCCCAGTTTAGAAAAAAAGGGGGGGTAATACTGTTTAACCCTTATCCATCTGAAATTTTTTTTTACAGTTTTCTAAGCAACTATAGGATGCAAAAGCCTGAATATTTTGCATATTGCTTTATCCTATAGTACCATATGGTGTATAGCAATCTTATGCTTCTTGGTCATCAAATACTTTTTGGTGTAATTAATAGTAATCATTACCTCACAGATTTACCTTGTTAATTTAAAAAATCAGTCGAACTCAAGATTGTTTATTTACTTGTTTCTTTATGACACAGAATAACATGTATAACTGTCATGATTTGTTTTATGTATCACATCAGGGAAATTTTAAAGAAGTCATGGCGTACATGTTATTCATTCTCAGTATTCTATTCCATATCAAATGTTGGTTTCTATTCTATTTTTTGAAAAGGAAAATAGGTTCCCCCTGTTTACCTCCTTATGTAGTCACAGATGTACTGAATTAATTAAATAAACAACAATATCATTAAGATATCTGGGAATACTAACACCCTATCTAAACTGATGTATCTAACCTACTCCTCAGTGAGGTAATCCAAGAGGTTAGTCTCTGGCACCTACTTATAAATACACATACTCTATCACTCCCTTTCTACTACACTAACCTAAATAATCCATTACTCAGTAAAGTAAGCCAAAAGCTCTGGTTCCTACTGAGGAATAAGCATATATCAGGGCATGGTTAATTCCCTACTGAGTAAAAGTAAGCCAAAAGCTCTGGTTCCTACTGAGGAATAAGCATATATCAGGGCATGGTTAAACAATAAGCTAATGTATGTATTTAACAAAACAATACACACAAAAAAACACAAATACATAATAAACTTATCAAGTATGGTAGATTTTTACATTTTAATTCCACTCTGTACAAGGAGCATTAAATAGGGTGCAAGGATACTTAGCACCTTTATCTTCAATTGAACTATTAGTATATTGTGGAAAAAAAACATCATTAAAATCAAAATTATTCAATACTTCAAAAATAATCACTTTATTAAATTCTGTCTAAAACCCATGTCTGCAATGACCGTCTGACCAAGGGCGTTAGGTTGTCGGTGTATGACATTAAAACTTCCACACAAAAAATATAAAGATTTTGTATGTATAAACTCATGGACAATGGGGTGATCAATGCAATGGACTGGCATAAACTAAGCTCTGATGGCTTTGTTCATTTCTACTTCCCATTTTAAGCTCTAAGGTGTCTTAAAAATTCACAAATTAAAATCATTTTCATCATTTTCTGTTCTTAATTTGCTGGAGCATCAAATTGATATTATTTCCATTTCTTTATGTGTCATTGTTGATTTTGTTGCTCTTATTTATGACCCTGCTCTATACCAGGAGGAAGAATGGACATTGAAAACATAAAGGGTAAAGGAATGATTTCATGCTACTGAATGTTTTATCAATTCATATGCTATTTAAAACCTTCAAAATATGAAATGTTTGCACTTGGCTTTTCAGAATTCCTCCCTTTCATTACCGTAATAAGGGTCGTATTGTCCGCAGTTTTTTTCTTTTAATTTTAGTTGGAAAGGAATGGTGCGAATTATACATAAATACAGACTCGATCTGGTTTTTTTTCGTCCCGTTGATTGTTGTCAATGGCGGTCGCCATTTTGTTGTAGTGTCATACGCGGTATTTTCGTACTATTCTAACATAATTCTTTGACAAACTGCCATATGTATACGTTATTATGATATTAATTTTTACTTAAATTATTTTTAGTAATATTATATTAATTCTATACGATGAATAAAAATTAAAACAGATACGAAAATAGTAGATGTGTAACCTGTATTGCGTAAAATGCAAATGGCGTCGTTATGTAACCTCATGTGTTTGAAGATCGATGTTTTGATTGCAATCATTCAGGGATTAAAATAAAATGTGTTATCTTTTTGTTTTCTTTGTTTCGTTGATGAATCAAAGTTGACAAATTGTTTTGGTTTTGAAATGTGTGATTTTCCGTTTTAACAACGATCAAAATAGACGATATGAGAATGCTCTATACACATGCATATAAGAATTTTTCCGCAATTTTCTAGTCCAAGGAAGGGGTGCGGACAATACGTAAATGCGGACTATACGCACCGTTTTACGGTAATTTTAAAAAATTTTCAAAAGTAATGCATTTATAAGTTCAAATTAGGTGAACACATAATTCAGTTTCTTTAAATATTGCAAGAATAGAAGCATGAATTAGAGGTGTCATTTAAACTCACAGCATGTCACAATATGGTTCCAAACCATTTTTGTTGTACCTCTACCTTTGACCTATTTTCTTTACATGAGTAACATTCAGACAGCAGTGTTTTCCTATAAACTTGTGTATACATAATTAAAGTGGGATGAATATTTTTACAGCATGGCTAGTCCTTGCTTTTGCTTTTTTTATTGTTTTTTTTTAAATTTTTTTATTTTATTACATATATAATAATATTTTTCAACATAATCTGCAATTTCATTTCATCTGCATAAAACTTTTTTTTTTTTTTATCATTGTTTGTTGTATATATAGATTTAAATTAGTTGTTTCATTTTAAGAAGATAATACATGTATATTATATTTTTATTTACAGTCTTTGTTTATTCCCCACACACTACATGTACAGCAGTTCATCTGTCTTCCATCTTTTTTTCTGGATTATAAATCAGAATGCTAGAGTACAGGGTATATTGTCACATATAATGAGATGAAAATCTGTTTCATGCTATAGTCTACTAAAAAATAGAACTATAGTGCAAATGCAATTTCTGGATGATAAATTCAGTACATTATACTGCCTTATGGGATTGTAACCTTACTTTGATATATGGTCACATTATTTAAAGAGAGAAAACATCCTTGTTGATTTTCTTATCACCAGTTTCAAAGTCAGAGTCTTAGTTTGGAAACATACACAGAAATTAGAGCAGGAAACTTGATTACTTGATGAAAATAATTCCAATACTTGATATCTGATTGCAACCTCATTTGATAGATTGTCACACATAATGAAGGGAAAGACCGCTCTTAAGCTCAATGTGTCAAAGGTCTAGGTCATAGTTACTAAAATTAAGTCAAATGTAAGTGCAGAAAGGGGGTATTTCGGTGGAAACTCAAGGACCTTACATGAGATTAGAAGCATATACATATGGTATAACGGAAGTAAGTATCAGATTTAGCAAGGAATGCACTTTGGTCAGTACAACGGGTTATCTTAAATTTAATCATGTACAAGTATCTGCATTTCTCAGGGCTTCCATTATTGAGATGACAACTAGCAAAAAAAACAGCAACAATTATGTTAATGATAACAGGTTGTGCTAATACATATATGACCTAAATCTTCATGTAAATTAATTTTTGTACATCTATGTCTTTTATTCACTATACTTAGATACAGTATCTATAGCTTGGAGAAGAAATTGGTTAATACCACCTGGTAAAATTGTGGTGCTTGCTATGATTAACTTGAAGATTATTTGTTCATCTTAATGTTTGTAGTAACCATTCGTATAACATTTAATAATTGTGTTAATTAATGTTTAATGATTATCGAACAGTTCGAAATATAATTTTTGCATGGCCATAGTTTGAAAGAACAAATTAATGGATATAATGATAGAAATGCTGTGTGTTTAAAATAATAAACAGTCCAATCTACATTTTTGTGACTGTTTATATGCAGAATATTGTATAAAATAGGATATTTAAATTAATCTCTAAAATGTCTCCACTGCTTATGAAAAACAGTGTTTCATTGAAGTGAAATATGATGTGCTGATCATATTAGTTTTTATAGTTTAATGTTCTTTTTGTTTTGTGTAAAAGACTAAACATGTTGGTCTTAAATATTCTAAAACATAAAGAAATTTGTTAAAATAAAATTGTGTGTCTCATGTTTTTAAACTGTTATGGCAACATTAATTGTTTTCTGGTATAAAGAATGGTTGTATTATTTTTTTTTCTAACTGAAACCATTTTTAAGGGCCATACAACATGTAGAATTAATGTATTTTGTTTATTTATTCATATGTAGACTCGGAAGGTTTGCTTCCAAAGAAGATTGAGGAAATGGCTTACCAGGCAACTGAAAAAGTTTATGGAAAAGAGGATAATGGACCCTATGATACACTCAGGTAACCTGTATTGTGTATTGCTGGATATTGTTTCTGTGTATTGCTCAATGTATTCTGTAGTCAGTCGATGGATAAGAAAATTTCAGCATTCTTTTAAGAGATAAAAGGTTTTTTATGATGGCTGTCCATTAGATGATTATATCAAATGTTCCATGCTTCATTCAGGCTTGTAAAGGAATCCTTACATCAAAGGATTTAGATTGGGCTTGATTGGCATATTAAAAGGTCTGACACTATACATTTTGGTCTGGTTAACCTACTCCTTCATATGACTTAATCAGTTATTCACCTTTAATTTGATTCATGATTGAAGGAATACTGTGTTTTAGAATTTTAATATCTATTCAGAATATCTAGGTAAATTTTGTTTGTTTGAAGGATGCTTTTAGCAATTTTTGCGCTGTCCTGTTGTTATGGCGGTGAGGGGGGGGGGGTGAACAACCATGAAAAAAATGGCAATCTATCATGTCAATTAAGATTTAAGTCAAGCACAAGTAAGACTTGAACAACCAACCTTAGTGTTGACAGTCACATGATCAATAGTAGATGACCTAATGACCTTAGCCACTCAGGCCACCAAGGCCACATCTACATGTAGATCAATAATATATTTATAAATAATCTGATAAATATCAGGGTATAGGGCTAAATAGGAATTATAAGAATTTTTTTTATTTACTGGAGTCTGTTGTGAAAATAAGCACTAGTAAATACATATATTGTTTGCATAGAATGTTCTTTGTGGATTATATTTTTGTAACTTTTTTATAAATAAACATTTATTTTTTCAGAATGTCATTTGGCATGGTAGTTGGAACAATGAACAAGTTGGCCAATGCTATGGAAAATGGGGAGTATGATTTTGATGGTACTCATGAGAAAATGGTAGGCTTTTAAAACATGTATTGGTTGTGTTAGTAGTTTATCTGTCATATCTGTTCTTTATCTGTTAATAGTTTTGACTATAGTACTTGAATGATGTTAAACAGTTTTAGCACCTGGGGAATGATAGAGAGAAACCAGAGAGTATCACTGATTATGGTTAGAATGTTAGAATTATCCCAAATATAAATTACTGACAGCTTGGCATGCACATAAGCTTAAATTGTTTTGAGGGAATTTTCAGCTGTTTATTGGAGTAACAAAGAACATTTTTTAGTTTTATTTAAAACAATCAAGTAGTTATACTATAAGTGTTTTTTCACAGTGATTTAATGTTAGCTACATTTGCAGTAAAAGCTTGAAACCAAAAAAAACATGTAAAATATTAGGAAAAATATTAGAGTAGAGACCACAAAATTTACATTATGCAAAAACAAAGATTTGTCCCCACATGAAAAATACCACTTATAAAGAATTTAGTTATTGTATAAATGTCCATGTCTATAGCCACTTGCACCAGTAAAGGTCAGAGCAGACATGTTGAAGACCCAGATAGCTGACATTGATTTAATGAAACACAGAATAGCCACTAAAGAGGAGGAAATTGTTGAATTAAAAAAGAAACTCCTCTTAAAGGTACTTAGTTTTTTTTATTTTTTCAGAAATAAATGAATTTTTCCTCATACAGATTATGTATTTCTACTATTTACTATTAAGATTTTATGTAATGTACATAAATATAGATTATTAATATATATTATATGCATATGACTTAATTTAAAATTTTAAATTGAAATGAATGGCCATTTTTTAGAAGACAGATATCCTATGTCTGGTTTGTTCTAAATACTTTAGAAATCGTCTTTAGTCTGTATATATTTAAAACATGCATATATATGTTGACAAAGATGTTTTGGCTTTGAAAATATTGATCACAATGATAAGGTAAAATATATTTTTATTCTTCAGCAAGAAGAATTAAGTGAGCAGCAGGTACGATTAGGTCTGTTAGAGAAGAAGGTAGAAAATGCCACAAGGGACAGTGATGATCGTATAGATGAAATGCAAAGAAAGATGGATGACATACAAGCTCAGTTCAAAAAGAAAGAAAAGTAAGACTAATAAATCATGATCATATTGAATACTATAAATAAATAAAAACTTGTGTTTCCAATCTTATAGGTAACATCTGAATATATTTTATATTGTGAAATGTTTAAAGTCTAAGTAATGCAGAAGACACATAAACAACATATCATAATAGTGTATTACTATTACTCTAAACCTCGTACCTGTAAAAGTTAATACTGTTAATTTAAACCAAACACTTGTTATTAATTTAAACCTAACACCTGTAAAGGTAATTACTCTTAATTTAATCCAAACACTTGTTATTAATCTAAACACTACACCTGTAAATGTAATTACTGTTAATTTAAACCAAACACTTGTTATTTATTTAAACCCAATACCTGTAAAGGTAATTACTGTTAATTTAAACCAAACACTTGTTATTAATTTAAGTGCAACACCTGTAAAGGTAATTACTGTTAATTTAAACCAAACACCTGTTATTAATCTAAACCCAACACCTGTAAAGGTAATTACTTTTAATTTAAACCAAACACTTGTTATTATTTTAAACACAACAGCTATACAGGGCATTGCTGTTAATTTAAATACCAACATCTTTAAATAGTAATACTGTTAATTTAAATCCAACACCTGTAAAGGGCAATACTGATAGCATAAACCCAACACCTGTAAAGGACAATACTAGTAATTTAAACCCAAACTGATTAGCAATGCTTTTAAGTAAAAAGTAAAACTGATTAAAAATTTTTATACCCCCGCTCGACAGAGTCGGGGGTATATAGTGGTCCTCATGTCCGTCCGTCCATTCGTCCGTCCACATTTGGTTTCCGGATGATAATTCAAAAAGTTTACATCCGATTTGAATGAAACTTTGGGATATTGTTATATATCAGGTTAGTAAGAAGCCTATCGATTTTGGGGGAAATCTGTCAAATTTCAAGGTCACAGTCCACGAAAAACATTAGAAATTTTAACAAAAAAGTTGTTTCCGGACAATAACTCAAAAAGTTTACATCCGATTTGAATGAAACTTTGGGATATTGTCATATATCAGGTTGGTAAGAAGCCTATCAATTTTGGGGGAAATCCGTCAAATTTCAAGGTCAAAGTCCACGAAAAACGTTAAAAATTTTAACATAAAAGTTGTTTCCGGACAATAACTCAAAAAGTTTGCATCCGATTTGAATGAAACTTTGGGATATTGTTATATATCAGGTTGGTAAGAAGCCTATCGGTTTTGGGGGAAATCCGTCAAATTTCAAGGTCACAGTCCACGAAAAACGTTAGAAATTTTCACAAAAGCGGGGGTATCAGCGATCGCTAGATCGACTTTGTCTAGTTTTAAATAAAAATTAACACATGTAAAGAGCCATACTGATTATTTTAATACAACACACATATATATCATTACTGTTAATCAAATTTACCATCTAGAAGTGACCTTGGAGCTAAGTATGAATTTGAACCCAAACTATGGTACATGACATGTTTATGAAGCAACAGAATCTTACTGCAAGGAAATGGATTACCCCTATAATTATTAATATATACAGATAATAGCTTTGCACAACAAAAAAAACATGAGACACTATTGTAATTTACTTTTTATACTTAAATTTGCTAACTGTAAGAACTGTTTACTTGACAACTTATAAAACCTTGGAATTTCTTTATGTTTAAGGCAATATGAAGAAACATTAGACTCTTTACAAGCAGATATTGATGCTTTAGAACAGGAGAAATATGAACTAAAAGAAAGATTGAAAGTCTTATCAAAGAAGACATTACTAGAGGGTATTTCTAGACAAGCTTCAGGTATTGTCATATTTGGTCAATCATGTTTATGAAAAATTATTATCACTGCTGAAGAAATACAGTAAAACTTCGGTAGCTCGAACTCGGATGGCTCGAACACCACCGATTTCTCGAACTGTTTTTAAAGTCCCGACATTTATTTCTATATATGTTTGTACAAAAAACCCCGGTTTTTCGAACACCGATTTCTCGAAAACTTGAACTCATTTATAGGTCCCTTTGATAGTAAACTCATGTAAGTCACCATCAATAACTCGAACAAAAATTATAAGCGTCAGTGCGAAGCAATTAACTCCAGTTACAAAGGACATTGATAACAGAAGCCATAACAATTAATACAGGTATGTCAATTAAAAAATAATAGATAATAATTATGTCATGACTGGTGATTAGTTTGAAAGGCAAATAGACATTAATTGTTTCTTTAATTGAAAATATGAAATTTACCAAGCGGATTATCAAATCAACGAAAATATTCCAATTAAAAATCATTTACGACTTTTGTTGGTAACTGTGGTTAAATTGATATTTAAAAAAAAACAAATATTAAAGCTAAAATAATTTATGAAAAATGTATCGGCAATAAATATTGTTGAAATTATTAACTTAATTTAACTCCGATGGATATACCGAGTACAAACGGGTTTTTGCGCAGTAGCGGAAGTAAATAGTAAGCGATGTAGCAATTTCAAATTTCACAAACTATTACACCTAAAATTACTTTATTCGTGTCAAAATTCATGAAATAAACATCTACATACATTCAAAACAAATTTTAGTTCCCAAAAACAACCATACCGCGTGTAGGAAAATTAACGAGCAACTTATAAACAAAAATCGGTCACGGTACGGAACAGATACATTTCGGGCGGTTGTTCAACTTCGGTGGCTCGAACAACCGATAACTCGAACTATTTTTGGCGACCCCAGCGAGTTCGAGTTATCGAAGTTCTACTGTATATTATTCAGTATAGAATTCAAACTGTACATGATTCCAGAATAATTTTTATACTTTTGGAAAGCAGCATTTATTGAGATACTTGAAGATAAAGCTTTATTGGCTACAATTTAACATAAACATGTTGAGAGTCATTTCACACATGCACTATTTTTAGACTGAATTTGAGGTGAAAGTAGATTTTCAGCCCACATGAACATTTGGTCTACCATTATTACTTATATGCAAGGATTTAATTTTGACAGAACCCTGACCCTGTATATTTTGTTATGGGACAGAAGTGTTGCTTTATTTGAAATGAAGATAAATTTTCTAGGATAAGTCAAAATCATCAAATTTAATATAGCCAAAGAGGCATTACAATTTGTTGGTCTTTCACCTGTATTTAATTTTTTTTCAAATTTTTGCTTTCAAGTCCTAATTTATGAAAAATAGTATCAAAATACATGTACACTAGACAAACAGTGCATTCATAGCAAAAGACTAATTCATTAAAAACATGCAAAAAGCTCATATACATTTTTTCTAAATCTTTAATTAGAGTTACAATATATACAAGTCAGGTGATAACTTTTGTTTTACTTTCAGCAACAAGTCCTCTCTCTCCAATGTCTGGTATAGCCACTACATTACAGGATTCACCTGTCCTTCAACAACAGGTAACCCTTCCCAGGTTGCTCCAAATGTTTTTTTTTTGTTTTGTTTGAATGGTGTTTTAATGCCACTTTCAGCAATTTTTCAGCTATTTCATGGCGTCCAGTTTTAATTGGGGGAGGAAGCTGGAGTGCCCGGAGAGAACCCCTGACCTGCGGTAGGAAAATTGGCAATCCTTGTCAATTAAGATTGGAGTCGAGTACACCCTGCATGCAGTGAGAATCGAACCTGCAATCTCAGTGTTGACAGACCACGTGATTAATAGTAGACGTACTACCTTGACCACTCGGCCACTGAGGCCCCCAATGCTCCAAATGTAAACCTAGGTTATAGTATGATGAAGTCTGGTTTGATTGGGGAGAAAGTGTAATAAACTCCTCCTTCAGCATTTAACTTAAAAATCTCTGAAACTAAACAGAAAGATTACATGCATATTGAAGTTGGGCACCTACTTTTTCAAAAGTGTTATAGAAAGTGGTTTTCAACCAAGATCTTCAAACTTCACAGAAAAATTTCACACATACTAAAGTTGTGCACCGCCTGATCTGATGAAATTGTTCAAGGAATAATTTGTTTTATTCTTCAATACACTAGAACTTAGTTATTAGTCTGGTGAATTGTGCCTGGCAGGGAAAATTAGTTACATATTTCTTTGATTAATTCACTTGCTTTGCAACACTGCCATTTAAGACTTCTGAAAATTGTATAGGTGACGGTACAGTTGTCATGTTATTAACTTTGCAACCCAGCCATTAAAGACTTTTGTGATGTTTGTGTACTAGTAGATAGGCCAATAATTTGTGATAAATCGTCATCCTTTGTGAGCTGCAAACATTATAGAATTTTTCATGTATATCAACATTTAATCATGGATAAGTCAACTAAATTACTACCGGTAGTGTTCACAATTTTGATTAATAATTGAAATGAAGTTGTTAAGTATAAATTATTCTAATATTTAGTTTAAAAATTAGTTTATGTATGTGCATCTGTTAGGTTGGTATTTAGTGGTTAAAGTGATGCTTTGAAAATACAGTAGTCTCCCTCTTATACGATCCCCTCGCCAGCGACCACCCGCCTCATCCGGCCAAAACCCTGATGCATTAAGTGTTTCTAACGTAAAATTACCTCTTGCAAACGACCACCCATCAAACGCGACCAGCGACCACGTTTTCTTGACACAACAACGTAAATTCCCCTCACGAACGACCATTTTCACTGACCGGATGTTTATTTTGGAATTCTCGAAAGGAACATGATTTGCTTTTATTATCGTAAACCAGTTTGGTAACAGTTCAGCCACCGGTAAACAAAATGTCGAAATCGCGTAAAAGAAAGATGTTTAAGCTGGATTAAAGGGGAAAACAAGTAGGATATTGTTGATCAGTTTGATTTCGGCATTACGGAAATCTGGTTTCTAACAAGTAGACTGAAATTTTCAACAAGGAGATAATAGTACAATGTACCAACATAATAATAAATCAAAATTTACAACAAAGGATGTCAAAACTTGGGAAACTGGAAACAGAGAGAAACCTGGATTTTTCAAAACTAAACAGAACCTTAATAAACTATGAAGTGGAACCTGGGCAGACAATAAAAGTGATAAAAATAATGATAATGCAGATGAAACAGGAACAGAAACTTTCACTGATAGGAAGACTTGGAATTCTTATATTATCATTACACATTTTTAACAGATAAAAACTGCATGAATTATTTTTATTTTTATTTATACTGAATAATAAAATACAAATATTTATTATGTGTGATTCTTGATCATTTCAAAGTTCTTGTTGCTTATCAACCGACCAAGCTGTATATCCCCTCAAGAAAGACCACCCCATTTATAAGACCACTTTCATGACTCAGATGGGGCGGTCTTATAAGTGGGGGACTACTGTACCTGAATTTCAATTCCTCAAAATGATGGATAACTTGTATGGTCAATGGTGTGATTTATTAGATCATAAATATGGCATAATTATACAGTTATGTATTTTGATTTCAGATTATCACTTTGAAAGAAGCTCTTAAATTTACAAAGAATGAAAACATTAGAATGCAAGCTGAACAAATGAAGGTAATTTGTTTGTATTAAATAAACACAACTCATTTGACTAACAGGAGTGGATCCCAGGCAACAACCCTACCACCAAAGCCATTAACTTTATAATAATAGCTATAAATATGGTGAATGCACTTTGTTAAAGACAGATTTACCAGTACAGTTATCCAATGTAATGGTAGCAGCCAGAATACTCCTATGCTTCACATATTCCCTGTAAAGAGTTATGATTTCCTTGATGTGACACTCTAGTATGATTATATTATTATTATTATTATAAATCACATTTATATAGCACCCTTTTCATACATATACATACGCTCAAAGGTGCTTTACAAACAAAGCATACATTTTAAGAATACGATTAATCGAATCATAAGTTCCTATAATAAATTAAAACTTTATATAGAGTTACTGAAACTTAACGATTAAAAAAATGTGAAATAAAATTACACAACATATTGGTAGGTAAAACGTCCAGAACATAATGCGCTGCGTATAAAAGAGATTGTCTATGTGTATAGTTCATATATCGGATCGAGAAACATAAATGTAATATAGCAAAATTACGACTACTGTACTTCATAACACTGAAGGAAAAGATATGTTTTAAGAGATTTTTTAAAAGAAGCAAAGCTGCTAGACTGGCGTAGTGTCAGTGGTAAGGAATTCCATAGCCGTGGTGCATACACACAGAAACAGCGGTCTCCGTAGCTCACTGTTTTAGATCTGGGTTGTACTAAAATCAATGTATTGTCTTGAGATCTAAGTGTTCGCTTTGGTGTATACAGTTCCAGCAAAGATCTAATATACGCTGGTGCTTGGTTGTGAAGTGCCTTGTATGTAAGGGTACAAATCTTGTACTTGATTCTACTGTCTATCGGTAACCAATGCAGCTCTTTCAAAATCGGTGTGATATGACAGGAGCGAGGAGCTTTTGTAATTATACGCGCTGCTGTGTTTTGAACGGTCTGAAGCTTGTTTAGAGTGGTTTTGGGAAGTCCATATAGCAGAGAATTACAGTAGTCTAGTCGCGATGTAACAAGACTATTGACCAGAGATTTTGTAGCATCACATGTTATATATTGTCTTATGTGGCCAATCTGACGTAATTGAGCATAGCTGGATCGACACACAGAGTTAACATGGCTTTCCATATTCATCCTGGAATCGAAGAACGCTCCGAGATTTCTGACAACTTTTGCTGGCTTTATCAAAGATGCACCAATATTGATGGTAATATCCCCAACAAACTGCTCATTATGTTTGGATGAGAAGACAATGACTTCATTCTTGTCCGTGTTTAACTTCAGCATGTTTGTATGCATCCAAGATACAATGTCTGAAAGGCATCTCTCCACCCGACGTAGAGCTTCCTCAGCGCTGACCTTATCATTTGGCTTGAACGCCAAATATAGTTGAGAGTCGTCCGCGTAAAAGTGGTGATCCAGACCATGGTCTCTACAGATAGAACCTACAGGCTTGGTGTACATAATATAGTTTTTTGGGCCTAACACTGATCCCTGAGGTACACTGTAAGTCATGAGAACAGCCTCCGACAATTGGCCGTCTATACAAACTGCTTGGTACCGATCACTGAGGTATGACGTCATCCATTTTAGCGGAGCACCCATAATACCAAACTCGTGCTTAAGTCGATTAAGAAGAGTAACATGATCTATGGTATCAAATGCTGCTGAAAGATCCAATAGAACAAGTACTGTAATGTTGTTATGATCTAAGGATTGCATTATGTCATTTTGTACCTTAACTAATGCACTCTCAGTGGAATGAAACTTCCGGTAAGCTGACTGATTTGGTTCATGCAGGTTGTTTAAAGCAAGATGAGTTTCTAGTTGCATGTCCACAGCCTTTTCTAAAACCTTGGATATAAAGGGCAAATTAGAAACAGGTTTGTAGTTTTTAAGTTCGTTCTTGTCAATGTTCGGTTTCTTTAGTAATGGCCGTATTCGTGAACATTTAAACACTTTTGGGACGTAGGCCGTTTCTAATGAAGTATTTATTATCTTTGTCAGAATAGGTAGCAGTTCATCTATGCAAGATTTTAGTAGCCATGTGGGTATTGGGTCAAGCTCACATGATTTATTAGGTGACTTCAAAATAATACGTTTTAATGTCTGCTCAGATACTGGTACGAAATCCATCATGTTGGAAGCCAATGGTGAAAATTGGGTTAAAACATTTGTGTTCATATTGGACGACGAGTTCTGTGTTTTGATGTCGTTTCTGATACCTTCGACTTTATTGATAAAAAAGTTACTGAAATCTTGAGCTAACTGTTTTGAAGATGTAGATGAAGGTAGAACCACTTCATTGGATGCACCCAGAAGGTGTTTCGTAATCTTGTAGAGGTTTTTCTGATCCCGACCGTCAGAAGCTATTTTGTTAGAATAGTAGGTCACCCTTGCTTCCTTGAGTAGCTTATTCACTGTAGAACATTGTTCCCTGTATAGTTGATGGTCAATGCAGAGTTTAGATTTACGCCAGTTACGCTCTAATTTTCGCTTTTTGTGTTTAGCGTCATAAAGTTCATCTGTATACCAAGGACAATCATTTCTCAGAATAATGCTCAGCGAAGCGGAGCATGCCTTTCCAGCAACATGGATAGCTCACTAGTGTATGCATCAACCAATTTATCTACATCTGTACATGTAGCTAGTAACTGATCATTCAGTAAGTCTGAGGCTTCGATGTCACTTTTAAAAGACTGGATATTAATCGTACTCAGTTTTCTGAAAGAGATAGTTTTCCGAACTGGTGCAGGCTTAGAAAATTTTGCCCTGAAATTTACAGCTAAATGATCGTGTGAAATCTTTCCCGAAGAATCCGATAATCCGGGGTCCATAATGTCGATATGAGAAACAATGTTATCTGTGTCCCTAGTGATTATCACGTCTAAAATATGTCCTCCTACATGTGTTGGTTGTGCGACATGTTGCTTCATACCACTTGATTTTATGATATTGTCAAATCGTTCCGTGTCGCGATTACTAGGAATGTCTAGGTGGAAATTTAAGTCGCCGACTATGATGACACTCTTGTCAACTGTAGCATATTTCGCCAGAAATTCGGGCCAGTCATGCTCAAGAAAGTCTTTAATTTTACACTTGTTTTGTTTTGACGGAGGGGGTCTGTACACTACAGCAAGACGTACAGCAAGACGTACAGAGTAATTATTCACAGTAAGATTGCAGTCCAAGTACTCAAAGATGGACATTGATCACTGTGAAGTACCTTGCCTTGTACAATGACATGACACACTTTGCTTTCATTTATCAATGACAAGAACGCTGTTTCAAGAGCCTTGATTTTTACCATGATATCACATGATATTCTTTTATTAATCAGTGCAAACATCCCTTATTTATACCATGACATGACAAAACTTACTAGAGATTTAATAAATATATGGAGCTTTATTTGTATGTAGACTTGACTATGCTGGCCCTTACTCAGTGACAAGAGCCATGATTTTTACCCTGACCAGACACATTGTACATGCAATGAGTCCTGATTTTGACCATGACATGACATTTTGGTGATTAAGACGACAAATTTTTTTACCCTGACACTGAGCTGGACCTCAATAAGTAAATTGTATCATGCCATGACATGCTTTGCTGGATATTTATGATGTACCACAGAACTACCAGTTTATGATACATATTTCACAACAAAAAATTATTTTTGGATGTGGGACAGTCAAAGGATTCTTTCAAAGAAAGATAAAATTGAACTCTTTTCATTTAAAAAAAAATGTCTTAATCATTAATAGGTGTCTGCATAAACACAATATTTTCTAGGAGAAAATGGCTAAGTTACCACCTTTAAGAGTACCTAAAAAAGCCCCTTGGATGACCAGGCATAAAGAACCAGAAAAACCAAGAGAGATTCCAGATGGCTTTCCTGGTGCAGCAGATTTAAAGAAACTTGTCAAACAAACTGTACAGTTAAAAAAGGTATAACCTATCTTAAATTGTTATTCTGAGTTTTGATAATAGGAATGTCAATAATTCAGCAATCCAATCTATAGATATGATATGATGGAAATGGAAATAAATTTTCAGTTAAAACATTGGTTCTTATAATAATAACAGGTTTCTTGAAATATAAAGATTTGTTTTTTTAGCTCACCTGGACCTTCGGTCCATGTGAGCTTTTGCCATCACTTGGTGTCTGTTGTCTGTCATCTCTCGTCCATTGTCTTTTTAAAAATCTTCTCTGAAACCACTGGGCCAATTCTTTTCAAACTTGGCCACAACCATCCTTAGGGTTCCTAGTTTCAAATTTGTACCCAGGGTGTTGATCAACAGACAAAGATGGCAGCAGTTACTAAAAATAGAACATGAATGTCAACACAATTTTTTATCACTATCTAAAAAATTTTAATAGCTATAGAGAAAACCGTTACTTCACATTAAGGTCTACAAAAGCTGCTAGTAGTGTGAATTGGTGTCTTGTAGGAGTTATTGACGATTTTTGACAAAATTTTTGGTATTTACAATATAACTTAAAAACTATGAGGTAGAGTGAAACTGTAAATAGCAAAAATGATCAGCAATAAAATCTTTACAATTCACTTAATTGGTCGGAAATTGTCAGATGACTCCTTATAGGAGTTATTACCCTTAAATTGACAAGGATTGCCAGTTTTCCTACATCAGGTCGGGGGTTCTCTCCGGGTTCTCTCCGGGTACTCTGGCTTTCTCCCTTAATAAAAACTGGATGCCATGAAATAGCTACAAAATTGCTGAAAGTGGCATTAAAACACCATTTAAACAAAAACAAATTACCCTTAAATGACAATTTTTTTATGAAATTTTCTGGGTTTTTTTCCCTGTAACTTAAATACTGTGACAGTTAAAGTGAAAGTGTTATAGCAAAAATGATCAGCAATTCAAGTCCTTCAATTCACACTTAAGTCTGAAATTGTCAGATGACTCCTTATAGGAGTTATTGCCCTTAAATGACAATTTTTGTCTTGCCTGCGACGAAAGTCGCTGGAGGCGAGACATATGTATGGGAATCCGGCGGCGGCGGCGTAAACACTTGACATCTTGCTTCATATCTTTGTAAGCCCAAGCCCTAGGTCCATCAAATTTGGTCCAGAGGTAGCTTATGATGAGTACTTGCTAGTCAGTCACCTGTCACCTGACCTTGACCTCAATTTCACGGTCAAGTGACTACGTTAAAGTTTTGGGGTACGACAGTTCCTCTGTAACTACGCATGGTAGGATGACAATATTTGGTGTATAGGTTGCTGATGACTAGTACATGACTGTCTGGTAGGTGTCACCTGACCTTGACCTCAATTTCACGGTCCAGCGACTACGTTAAAGTTTTTGGGTTACGACAGTTCCTCTGTAACTACGCATGGTAGGATGACAATATTTGGTGTATAGGTTGCTGATGACTAGTACATGACTGTCTGGTAGGTGTCACTTGACCTTGACCTCAATTTCATGGTCCAGCGACTACGTTAAAGTTTTGGAGTTACGACAGTTCCTCTGTAACTACGCATGGTAGGATGACAATATTTGGTGTATAGGTTGCTGATGACTAGTACATGACTGTCTGGTAGGTGTCACCTGACCTTGACCTCAATTTCACGGTCCAGCGACAATGTTAAAGTTTTTGGGTTACGACAGTTCCTCTGTAACTACGCATGGTAGGATGACAATATTTGGTGTATAGGTTGCTGATGACTAGTACATGACTGTCTGGTAGGTGTCACCTGACCTTGACCTCAATTTCACGGTCCAGCGACTACGTTAAAGTTTTGGGGTTACGACAGTTCCTCTGTAACTACGCATGGTAGGATGACAATATTTGGTGTATAGGTTGCTGATGACTAGTACATGACTGTCTGGTAGGTGTCACCTGACCTTGACCTCAATTTCATGGTCCAGCGACTACGTTAAAGTTTTGGGGTTACGACAGTTCCTCTGTAACTATGCATGGTAGGATGACAATATTAGGTGTATAGGTTGCTGATGACTAGTACATGACTGTCTGGTAGGTGTCACCTGACCTTGACCTCAATTTCACGGTCCAGCGACTATGTTAAAGTTTTGGGGTTACGACAGTTCCTCTGTAACTACGCATGGTAGGATGACAATATTTGGTGTATAGGTTGCTGATGACTAGTACATGACTGTCTGGTAGGTGTCACCTGATCTTGACCTCAATTTCACAGTCCAGCGACTGCGTTCAAGTTTTTGGGTAACGATAGTTCCTCTGTAACTACGCATGGTAGGATGACAATATTTGGTATATAGGTTGCTGATTAATAGTACATGACTGTCTGGTAGGTTCCACCTGACCTTGACCTCAATTTCACTGTCCAGCGACTACGTTAAAGTTTTTGTATTAGGACAGTTCCTCTGTAACTATGCATAGTATGGTGACAATATTTGGTATACAGGCCGCTGCTCATAATTAATGCTATTAACGTAATGCTTATGACGAAATTTATTTTCTTAACTGATGCGGAATTCAGGCGAGACGTTTTTCTGTGTCCACACTTGTTTTATGAAATTTTATTTTGTCCTGTAACTTAAAAAACATAACAGCTAGAGTGATATTATAAATAGCAAAAATGATCAGCAATAAAAACACTACAATTCACTTAATTGGTCGGAAATTGTCAGGTTACTCCTTATAGGAGTTATTGCCCTTGAATGACAATTTTTTTATGAAATTTTCATTTTGGTCCTGTAACTTGAAAACTATAGCAGCTAGATTGAAACTGTAAATTGCACAAATGATCAGCAAAGCAAGGCCTACAAATGATTGCTTGGTCCAAAATTGCAAGGAGTTATTGCCCTTTATGAATTTGGACAAATGATCAGTTTTTGTCTCGCCTGCGACGAAAGTCGCTGGAGGCGAGACATATGTATGGGAATCCGGCGGCGGCGGCGGCGGCGTAAACACTTGACATCTTGCTTCATATCTTTGTAAGCCCAAGCCCTAGGTCCATCAAATTTGGTCCAGAGGTAGCTTATGATGAGTACTTGCCAGTCAGTCACCTGTCACCTGACCTTGACCTCAATTTCACGGTCCAGCGACTACGTTAAAGTTTTTGGGTTACGACAGTTCCTCTGTAACTACGCATGGTAGGATGACAATATTTGGTGTATAGGTTGCTGATGACTAGTACATGACTGTCTGGTAGGTGTCACCTGACCTTGACCTCAATTTCACGGTCCAGCGACTACGTTAAAGTTTTTGGGTTACGACAGTTCCTCTGTAACTACGCATGGTAGGATGACAATATTTGGTGTATAGGTTGCTGATGACTAGTACATGACTGTCTGGTAGGTGTCACCTGACCTTGACCTCAATTTCACGGTCCAGCGACTACGTTAAAGTTTTTGGGTTAGGACAGTTCCTCTGTAACTACGCATGGTAGGATGACAATATTTGGTGTATAGGTTGCTGATGACTAGTACATGACTGTCTGGTAGGTGTCACCTGACCTTGACCTCAATTTCACGGTCCAGCGACTACGTTAAAGTTTTTGGGTTACGACAGTTCCTCTGTAACTACGCATGGTAGGATGACAATATTTGGTGTATAGGTTGCTGATGACTAGTACATGACTGTCTGGTAGGTGTCACCTGACCTTGACCTCAATTTCACAGTCCAGCGACTACGTTAAAGTTTTTGGGTTACGACAGTTCCTCTGTAACTACACATGGTAGGATGACAATATTTGGTGTATAGGTTGCTGATGACTAGTACATGACTGTCTGGTAGTTGTCACCTGACCTTGACCTCAATTTCACGGTCCAGCGACTACGTTAAAGTTTTTGGGTTACGATAGTTTCTCTGTAACTACGCATGGTAGGATGACAATATTTGGTATATAGGTTGCTGATGAATAGTACATGACTGTCTGGTAGGTTCCACCTGACCTTGACCTCAATTTCACGGTCCAGCAACTACGTTAAAGTTTTTGGGTTCCGGCGGTTCCCCTGTAACTATGCAGGGTATGGTGACAATATTTTGTATACAGGCCGCTGCTGATATTAAATGCTATTTACGTAATGCTTATGACGAAATTTATTTTCGTTACTGATGCGGAATACAGGCGAGACGTTTTTCTGTGTCCACACTTGTTGTATTAGGAATTAGTCTATAACACACATAGATTAAAACTGTTAATTTCTAAATTACCCTTAAGGACAAGGCCTACAAACCATTTAATTTTCAGAAATTGTCTGATGGCACCTTATAGGAGTTATTGTACTTAACTAAAATTTTTGAAGAAAAGTTTAGTTTTTGCACAGTAACTTAAAAGCTATAACAACTAGACTGAAACTGTTAATTTCAAAAAATTTAATTTAGTTGAAGTCATTTGGGTTCCAGGTGAGCGATTTCAGGCTCCTGGGAGCCTCTAGTTTTTTTTATTGGTTTTGTTTGAATGTGGTTTAATGCCACTATCAGCAATTATCAGCAGTAGTCCAGTTTTCTGGTTGATGGAGGAGGCCAGAGTAACTGGTGAAAACCCCTCATCTTGGCAGGAAAACTGCCACATGTCCACAGTAAGGCTAGAACCCACAACTAATTAGAAGATTGATAATTTGTCATAATTCTTGAAATAATATCAAATGATATATGTTTGTGTAAAAAGTTGTGTGCTATGACTTAATTGGTAGTTGCAGTTACAAATTAAAATCTACTTGCAGCTATCTTCTATGTATTTTTGATGAAGAAGCTAGAATATTTATAATATTTTTTAGATTTGGAAAATTTTATTTTAAAAAGTTCCTTTTTTTTACAGGAAGTAAATGATCTGTGTTCTCATCCACGGGTTGTTGATATAACAAGACGCAAACCTGGTAAGTGAATTGTCTTTCTAGTTTTTAGTATTCTCAATTATCGTGACTTTAGTATGTCATTGTTTATAGTAGGTCTATATACTTGCAATGTGAAATATACATTATTGTGGAAACTGTTATGTTTCTGATTTTTTTCACCAAGAGATTTAGTCGAGTGCTCATCACTTTCAAGATTAATAATAATACTTAAAAGAAAGATATAATTACTGTACTAGTAGGTGATTTGTCTATAGAAATTTCAAATATGTTCAGTTAAAGGTAGTAATATTTATATCAAAATCATGTCTAGGCTGTCCCAAGTTTAAACATCAGTGTTTATTGAATTATTTGTTTTTACATCTGTGGGGTTATGTCAATAAGTTAAGTTGTGACTTTTGACCTTTCTCTGTGATAAATTTCATTATACTTTTATCTATTTTGGTTATTATTGGTCTTTCCCTGTGTTATATTGTGTGTATATATCAGTTATGGCCATTTTTTTAATTTCGTTTTTTTTTAAATTAAATTTTGTTATTTTTCAACTTGAACAAAATGCTTGTAGGATTAGAGCCAGCATCACAAACTATAGATCCAGTTAGAGATCTATTAGCTAGGACAACATTACTGACATTGATGGAGAAAAAGATGCAAGAGGTTTGTAGTCTCTCTTTGAACGACACTATCACTAGTATTAGGCCAAATACATTTTAGTGTTATACAGTGAACCCTCGTTATAACGACATTCAATTTAACGGAATATTCGACATCCGACCGAATTTCAGTGGGAACAAACGTGTCCGCGCATTGTTAATGCTCGATACGACATATTCGGTTTCCGACTCCGACTGCTTATGTCGGTAACAAATATACCAAAGCAAGCATTAAATAATTCGTTATAACGACAAATTATCAAGATTTACCTGTGAAAAATTATCTCTGTCCAGAGAATTGATTTTTCTAACGGTTGATTGCACGGGGAACACCTGTTGCTATTGCGTAATAAACTGTGCGTGACATTTCCATTACAAAACTAATGGATAACAGGGATATGGCTTCATTCAAAAGGTGTCAAAGGCTATTAAATATTTAAATCTTCAAATATTTCTTAAAATTATTGGCTTAATTACGAGTGTGTTAAGATTGAAGCGGCACATCAGAAATAGGATAATTACCGAAAATCGGTTTAATGTAAATAATTTAAATAATTTTTTTTGTTTTTGTTAAAAAAAAAGAAAAAAGGTTTTTAATTAAATATCGGCAAGAAAAAGAGTATTTCATTATTTTTTGTTATTAAGCTTGGGTATTGAGCAGACTTGAACCATTTGCAATTGACGCAAAAAAGGGAGATATCCAAGTACAAAAATACAAATTCATTATAACAGCAAATTCAGTTTAACGTCAATGCTGGAGGGAAACTAACATGGTCCTTGTAAAGAGGGTTGACTGTAATATACTGTTTAACAGTTTTAAATCAATACAGATAAAGATCAAGTTTAAGCATTGATTTAAGAAATAATGGCTGTGGTTTATCATTGTTAACAGGGTGACCATTAATGTCACATTATTTTTTCCAGAGCAACAGCTAGGAATAAAATAATGACATACATGGCCAACCCATTGTAAAACAATGATAAAACACAGCCTCCTTGAATTATTTCTATTCTTATAATTATGGTACATTTAGTATATTTATGCACCTATATCTATAACACCATATTCACCATAAACTGGCAGTTCCGCCAATATAACACACAATATATTCCAACAGATAATAATAGCTTGTGTCACTCTTTATAATATGCAGTGAACTAAATATATACATTTGATTGTTGTTATAGCTACAGGCCAATATAACAACTGTACAGGCAGCTAACAGGCCAGGTGGACAAGTTAGAGCTGACTTTTCAACATTTCCTACACCAGAGTTTGCCAAGGTATTGATTCTACTAATGTATAACATACAGTTTTGAATGCATGAAATATCCAAAGTATTAGTGTGTATTATTTATGCTCAACACTTTGGTGAGCTTCTTCTATCATATCAATTTCATTTTGTCATATACAATGTATATTATATTATAATACTTTTTTTACACAGTAACTTAAAAGCTATACTAATTTTATGAAAATAACAATCAAAGAGCTTGAAGATATTTGACTCGCATGAACATTTGTTTGAAGTGATGTTTTCCTGTAAATAATTTCCCCATTCCCCAATTCCATATCAGTATTACACTGCCTGTAAGTAAGGTTGCTGTATTCTCGTATTTTGCCCACAATGCACTATTAGTGCTGTTATCAACATGTTGTAATGGTGTTCTGATAAACTTTATGGACATGTTTTACAATCAATTATTATGTTATTGCATGAATCTTGGTTAATTTTGTTCCCAACAGAACATTATTTTGCATGATTTGCCATGAACCTTTAATTAGAATTTCTAGTTCCACAGCACAATTAGACAGTAACATTCAGATTATTATGTCATACGAGTCGAACTACTTTTAACTTGAGCT
Organism: Limnoperna fortunei; assembly: GCA_944474755.1. NCBI lineage: Eukaryota > Metazoa > Mollusca > Bivalvia > Mytilida > Modiolidae > Limnoperna > Limnoperna fortunei. The sequence continues at coordinate 48,455,080 of OX104116.1, forward strand.
TAAATTATTGTATCTGGTTTTTTACCTTTTATTGTTTTAAAACCTGTTTAACTCATTGTCTGAAGTACCTGACATGAATATGTAAATTTCTGTAATCAAACTACCCAGTATAATAGGATATAAATATATAAATAACTATGAACTAATGGCATATCTTTGCTAGGTGTGTATTGAGAAAGTTAGATATTATTGTGTATTATTCCTAAGTATTGAGACATATTATTACAAATTTGTTTTAGATGTTACATGAGAAGAGTGGGGACAGTGTATTAGTTGCAAGAATATGTATACCTATGAAGGGTGGTCACAGAGAAAGGATACCAGTCCATGTGACTTCTGACCAACTGCAGAAAATACACACACTGTTTACATAGTAGTGCTTATAATACTAAATATATTATTCATTTTCAGTAATTACCAATCTTGTTGTTATTTGTTATTTCAAGAGTTCAGAAAGTGATTTAATTTATTTATTATTTAGGAGAAATGCATGTCTGTTTACATCATGGAACATTTTACTATATATGTACAATTTATTGTTATTACATACTGAACTTAGAAACATTCTAGGTGTTGGGTCTGATGTTATCATCGCATATAAGGAAGGTCACTTATGGCCTTACCTCTATGGGAATAATTTATATCTAGGTTTATGAAACATAAAACCAATCAAAATATTGGGATTTGGGAGCTTTGTTTTAATTTAAATTTGTCTATTACTAACGTATGTAATTTATGATTTAATTTTACTTTTACTGGCTTTTGCATAAATGAACAAGCTATGTGCAATATGTTCTGTTTATTTCTAAGAAGTACATGTGTTAAAGAAAATTATGAACTATACAGACAATTAATGAACATTAGATTGTATCTACAAAAAAATGAAACTATTTCATGTAATCAATTGTGTAGTAAGAGAATTATCTTTTCTTGACTTTGCTTGGCCATTGGGGCTTTTGCTTGTAAATGGTGCAAGTCTATGTTAACATCAGTAATAAATTACATGTATAAGCAAACTATTTAGTGTTTTAGTTCTTATTTTCCCAACAACTTTCCTCAAACATAGTTTATGTCAACTAGTACAGGTTCTTGTGAGCCTGTTTTATTTTGTAACTCCAATTAAGTAGGCAGAAAAAATAATGTTTCATCTGGTATTGATTTATTCGTTTTAAGTTCACTTGCACCATAGTTGGGTATCTGGCCTCTGAATTCCATGGTAGTGGCTAGGGATCTGTGTGGCTATTCCATTGCATATTCCCCTGGGTGTGTTCTAAAAATGTCTACTCACAACATAACATCTAATTAGGAATTTAATGATTAGGAGGCCCGTTGAAAGTTTTTTACCTGTAAAATAATTCATATTTAGTGTGTAGATGTTTTGGGAATAAAACCATATATAATTGACATACATAGCACTTATAAAACAATTTAAATTTATATTTATAGCACAGTCGTCAGAGTCAAACAAATACACTTTCGAACGCACAAGTGTGAGAAAGTTTATTTGTCGAACAAGGAAGGCAGGCGGTGCTATAAATCATTTTTAACATAAATAAATTCCTAATAATTGGTGATAAATAAGGAGGGTGGTGTTTATTATGGTGCCACCGATAGTTTTATTGTGCATTATTGATTCTAACTGTAGTTGGTTATTGCATTGCTTGAGTTTTTCATGCAAACCAAAATTATCCAAGTGTTTTAATTTAGAGCATACATACTCGTCATCTCTTGTTTATTCTTAAAAAAAGAACACGAGATTGGTGTTACAATTCACAATATAATTGAAATATTATTGTGTGACTACAATATTATTTAAATCTTTTAAGATGTTCAAGAATGTTAAAATATAAACAAAATATACAAATATAGCACTAATAAAACAGTCTGTCTAAAAAAAGGACTTAAAACCCTAATTATATGCACTCACCTTGGGACTAGTTTATTATGGGTTCCTGGTCTAGCCCATGAAAGAATAGAGTTTTAAAGTTTTTTACCATTATTTCATATGATATATATTTATATGTTGGGCAAGAAATTTTATTTTAAAATGAAATCTTTAAAAATATGTGAAATACATTGTATCTAATATTTAATTTGCACATGCCATGCGCTACAAGATAGACTATTCAATCAGACTCAATAATGAATAATTTTAATAAACCCAAAATTTTCTTAATATACAAATGTTTTGTTGCTTGATTTAGAACTTTTTTTTCACAAACTTAAAATAAATTGAAATCAAAAGATTGTACTAAAATCGATAATATTAAATTAATCTGAACTAAATTAACTTAAAAGAACATCTTGAAACAAGTGATGCAAATTACCTGTGGAACACCTTTAAAACTATCCTCACCAACCTTATCTAAGACAATATCCCATACAAAACTGCATGTATTAAAGATAGTCATCCATGTATAACCCCCAAGGCCAAAAAAACAAGTTAAAAACAAGATAGAAACCACAAGAAATTAAAAGATCTGGTGACAAAAACGCTCATAATAAATGCAAAGAAGCAAAACATCTAACACAGAAATTTCTACACAAAGCTCACTTGGAATACATTGAAGGTATCATACATCCTCAGGAAAATGCAAACCAACTTGGTACCAACAAACAATTCTGGACACATATCAAACATAAAAGATCAGACTACTGAAATCAAGCAAAATAGCATATTAGTAACAGATGCTCTGCAAAAAGCAACAACCCTCAATAGTCAATTCCAATCAGCCTTTACTCCAGCATCTAATATCTAAAAAACATTATTCAATAGAAAATGTCATATGCCAAATCAGAGTCAATATCCTAAAATTTCTGAACTTGCAAAAGATGAAAACAAGACAAGAGACAAGAAAATTTTATTTAAAGTCGGATTATCTAAAACACATAGCAAACTTTAGCTCTGTAGAGCTTTTTACAGACATACAAACATAACATTATATTTACAACATATATTTGTTAGGACAGGGTTATACATACATGTACATGATAAAAAACAAGTTACTTGTTAAGAGATCATACACATTGTTAAAAGGCATACCTTAAGAACATTAAACATCATAATTTTTAACTAAAAATACTTGGATCACTTAAAATGTATTTATCAGTTAGAAGATCTAAAAGCATTGAGCTCAGTTTTAAGCATAAATAAAAGCATAAAGTGCAGTTATAAGCATAAATAAAAGCATAAATTGCAGTTATAAGCATAAATAGCATAATGTACAGTTATACACAGATAAAAGCATAAAGCACTGTTTAAGCACAACTAAAAGCACAAATATCAGATTTAAGCACAGCTTAAAGCAACCCGATCTATTATAGCACACATTTAAGCACCAAGATAGTTATTAGCACCAAAACACAGAGATCAGTTAATACTACAACTAAAGCACTGATAGATAATGTTACTAGCCCTTATCTAAGCACAAGTTTGCATAAATAATCAAAATATCAATGTGAGATAAAGTAAAATAAGCATCAACACAGCATATTACATGTATAAGCGGGAGCCGATGAAATAAAACCTACGATCCTGAAAGAACATGCTGCAGAGATTGACAGTCATTTACCGAAAGTCGCTGAATACAGGTACTGTTCCATCTGATTGAAGAACAGCTCATGCCTATAAAAGGGGGCAAAACACAATCCCGGGAACTACCGTCCTATATTTCACTAAACAATGTACATGCATTTGTTGCAAACGTTTTAAAAACCTGGTTGTAAAACATATATTCTAATATGACGTGCTTTAAAGGCTTTTATACCACAACTGTGGTAAAAAAATTATTTATCTATGAGCAACACGCGCTGAGGAGGGCGTGTTTTAAATGGATGTTCCAATTAAAAAAATGTAACTCCCACCAGTTCAGTTCAGGTTTCTATATTCTGCCAAATTTTGGCACACCTCCAGTATAAAGATCCTCTGGAGTCGGACAGAAAAAAATGAATATCCTCCACCACTGGATTAGTTTCATACGAATGGTTTTATTAATTAAACAAGTGTCATTAAATTTACAGTGCAGGCAAAATAAACAGGATAAAAATAAACAGGATAAAAAATAATACGCAATATCTTTAAAATCTAAAATACCATCTTAGAAGAGTACTCTCAATCTCTAGCTCATCCCACAGTAAGACCATTGTCTAATTAGTTCATATCCTTGATAACGTATATCTTCTGTGATGCAGCCTATATAACAGTGTCCTACATAACGGTTCTAGTTGATAAGAAATATCATCAGTGAGATTTCTAGCACTCAAGCCGTTACAGTAAAAAAATGGATTCACAACCAGAGTCAATAGGTCAGGAATAGCATTTACGTTGTTCTTTGAAAATATATGAGCACATGTGGCAATTATTAATGACACTAATGGTTTTCTAATCTCCTCAAGTTTGTGACATACAAGGACAAAGTGTTCTACTGTTTCGTCTTGCAGATTGCTTAGATTACAAGTTTTATCGTAGTTGACATTGTTGAAATGTGCTCTCTTAGACTGAAGTATATATGAACCTGTGATGATCTTTAAACGTATTGGAACTTTGGCAATGTCTGAGTTCTTCACTGTATTTGTTCTAGTTATAGGGTGACATTTTCCTATAGTGTATAAACAACCAATCTTTCCCAATGAGCTGTATAATTTGGATTCTTCCAGTATTGAGGATTTCCAGTATTTTTTTATATTTATTTTTACAGTTTTTCCATATTTCTTTCTGTGAGTTCTTGGTGTCGAAGAGAAGTAAATATGGATCTCCAAGTTCATATTTGATGAATAACGTTTTGATTTCAATAAACCAACTATTACTTTTCCGATTCTTTATAGATAGTTGTCTTTCTGCCACTTCCCACTCTGTGGCAGAGGATCCTGCTCTACATATACTTCCAAAGAGGTTCAAGGCCTTCTTATGTATTTCAGCTTGTGCAGGTAGTAGACCAGATAGTATGTAGATTGCTGGATCAGCTACTGAGCTCGGGAGTGACAAGACTTGCTTTATGACTTTTTTTTATAATGCTTATTCAGAGTATCTAAATTTTTTCCATTTGGCAGAAGGACGTCTAGGCCGTAGAACATGATCGGGAAGACAAATGTTTTCAGGAGACAGACAGATGTTGTTGGATCTAAACCATTTTCCCCATGTAAACCAGTATGCATTAGACTATATAGGGCTCTTCTGGCCTTTTTCAAGTTTTCTTCAATAGAGCTTGCTGCAGAGTTGATGCAATCTCTCTGTATACCAATGTGAGAGGTTCTTTGTACAGTCAGCAGGTCTTTGTTATTCATTGTCCAAACTTCACTGGCAAAATTGATTTTATTACTGGTTTTGACAGGTAATATAGCGCTTTTTGTTGGTTGTAATAAGTAGGCTTCTCGTTGGCTGTAGTCATATGCCATGTCTATTAATACACCGGAAAGCTATTGCGTATGACGTATAAATCTTATAAATCGCGACACGCGCTATCATTATCCGCTGCAATATATTGTGCCTTACATTGACTGAACAGCCAGTTTATGGCGAAATGGTGTTTTCTATAGGTACGAAAATATTGTAAATGCACCGTAATTGTCTTATTAGAATAGAAATAATTCACAGAGGCTGTGATTTATCATCGTTTAACACAGGGACAGTCTATACTAACGGGACATGTCACTCCTAATTAAACCTATATTTCTGTGCCACGGCTGAAATTTGACGTATCCGCTCCGTTCCGTTTCCGGAATTAACAGTAGTGTGCTTGGAATTTTTTTCTCTCTCGAAATTGGTTATTTCACGAAAATAAAGTTAAACAATAGTAAGTGTTTTATTTTTTATAGTTTATTATTCACTTATGAGTTATGATTTCGTCAAATTAAATGTTGTCATTCCACATTTAGCCAGAAAACAATACGAAAATGTTGTTGTCCAACATGTCGTAATGGGTGCATTCCAGTTTGCCGAATCCCAAATTGCCGATTCCAGATTGCCGCGTCCAATTTGCCGATTCCCAGTTTGCCGATTATATATTATTAAACCAATTAAGAACAATCCAAATGGTGTAAAATGAATTGTATCGAGAGCAATGTGTGTTTGTGAAAAATTAATTTTATAAATTAAATAATTTAAGTGACATAAAAGGAATTGTCGGCTTATAAAATTATAAAGTATCGGCTTGGGACATTTTTGCTCTAAACAAATATGATAAGCTGTGAAAAATCAAGATACTGAACTTTACCGACAATTATAGGTGCTTAATTTAGGCAATCTTTCACAATTATAATTATCAGCTTGTGTCGTTATTGTTTTGAATTAATATAAAAATCTAATAATTTGTGATTAAAAAATTTAAATTGATATAAAAAAGAAATTTCAAACAAATTGCATTTAAGTTATTGAACTTAAGCAAAATATTCTTTAACGGTAAAATATCAATGAATCGGCTAATTGGACGCGGCAATCTGGGAATCGGCAATTTGGGATTCGGCTATTTGGCACCTCTTCCATTTTGATGAATAATCGTAGCGGTTTTTTCCTTCAGTCAACCCCAAATGAGAATGTAATAACTTCATCACCTTTTGTGTGATCACAACAAACCTTGGTTTTTATGAAAATTTATAGATACTCATGTGCATTAGACTGCTTAAAGTAGGTTTTATGTGTTTTTTGCATGAATTTGGATGATTGGAAATTTGTTTATATTTTGGAACTCCGGTCCCCACATACACCGACCATACACCCATTTTAGAATGGAATAACTTCATCACCCTTTGAGTGATCACAACTAACCTTGGTTTTTATGAACATTTATAGATACTCCTGTGCATTTGACTGCTTAAAAGTAGGTTTTATGTGTTTTTTTATGTGTTTTTTGCATGAATTTGGATGATTGGAAATTTGTTTATATTTTGGAACACCTGTCCCCATCTTGGCTACATACACCGACCATACACCCATTTTAGAATATAATAACTTCATTACCCTTTGTGTGATCACAACTAACCTTGGTTTGTATGAAAATTTATAGATACTCCTGTGCATATCTAATATTAATTATTAATAATATTGTTATTTCAGATGCCTTCTCGAAAGAAGTCGTGTAACCTAACACAGACAGACACATTTTTAAATTAGTTTATTACTGTTATAACATCCTGTAATTCCTACTGTGTTTACCTGACGGGTTTTTAATTATACAGATTGCCTTGGTTGCCCCACATGGTGTGAGGCAGACAGAAAATTTAATTAACTAGTAATTTAATGTTATACTATGAGCTTGGTAGATTGCCACTTCATAATGAAAGATATTTCAGAATGATTAAATTTTGGATTAAAATTTTGAATTGTAATAATTGTATTTTACAGTCATGTTACAAAGAATTGGTAGATAACTGTTTGCGTTGTAATAACTGGGCTTCATGTATTAGAAAAATATTGTATGATTTATGTATGAATTATTTGTGGAACAGTCAGTTTTTGTTAAATTTAGATAACTCTTGTCTTAAGACTATCAGACAGATCAAGCAAAACAAGAAATCAATTTTGTATTGGATGCATCTAAAAAATGTCGGTTATATAAACATGTAGTTTCTAATATTGAACTTCAATTTTATTTACAAAAATGTATTCCTGTTGTATATCGTAAATTTATAACTAAGATTAATAGGTTCTTTCATACGTTTTTGGGAAAGACCGGTTGATCTTTCACGAGTGATAGAAATTTTATGTTTTTTCGCGAGTGGAGCGCAGCGGAACGAGCCAAAAGACATAAAAATTTCTATCACGAGTGAAAGATCATACGGACTTTCCCAAAAGCGCATGTAAGTACCTATTTCTTCCGTAAACCAACAACTTTCAAATCGCTATATCCTATAGACTCTCCATTGTTGTAGACTCCATTGTCTCTGACATCCAATCAGAACGACGGAAACAAGAACGTCACACAAGAACGTTGTTATGCTTCCATAACAACGATCTTGTTTCTGGCGTTTTTATTGGATGACGCAGCAAGTACAGATGTGTGCGCGTGAGCTCATCTGTACTGGGTCATCTGTACCAGAAATCGGCCTTTAACGGAAGAATAGATTATCTGCTCACAATCTATGTATTGAAACTGGACGTTATCATGGCGTTGACAGAAATGATAGATATTGTTATATGTGCAGTATGAATGTTTTAGAGGACGAGTTTCATTTCATTCTACAATGTAATTGTTATGCTTTATACTACGTAAAAAATATATAAAGAATTATTATTGGTTTAGGCCTTCCGTCTTTAAACTGGTTCAATTGCTTTGTGTTGAAAACGTCAAAGAGTTGTGTAATTTAGGAAAGTTTTTATTTAATGCCTTTAAGATAAGAAATAATGTTTAGCTCTTATGCAACAATCATTTCTGACGTATAACTACATATTTTGAATGTTATGTTATACTGCTATACCACTGTCATATGTACTCTACTATTATACTGATAAACTGTATAGTTTAATGTTAATAAAGAAAGATATACAGATTGCCTTGGTTGCCCCACATGGTGTGAGGCAGAAGGAAAATTTAATTAACTAGTTTATTAGTTAATTACTGTTTGCAATATCATCTGTAATTTCTACTGTGTTTACCTGACAGGTGTGTTTACCCGACAGATTTATGATTATACAGAGTGGCTTGTGTTTTTGTTTATTTTCTTTTTCCTTATCATTATCAAAGAATTGTATTCTCTTTACCTTACAAATAAAGTAATTAAAGATATTTGTATGAAAACAATCAAAGCTGAAGAGAAATTCAATAAAATGTTAATTGGGAAAGTTGTTTTAGTTTAATTACATGATTAAGGTTTTATGAAAATTTATGAATTTATAATTATAATAATCCGATCTGACATGAAAATTTTTATAGACTGTCCCTGTTTTACAACGGGATGACCATTTATGTCGTTATTTTATCCCTCGTTATCGCTCGGGATAAAATAATACGACATAAATGACATAAATGGTCACCGTTGTAAAACAATGATAAACCACAGCCTGCGTGAATTATTTCTTAAATGAAACATGCAGACACCTACAATATCCTATACCCACTTCTACATGGCTCAACCAGGGATCACCACAGTTCACAATCCAAGAGTGGTGCAAGTCGTACGATGATCCATTTCCTTACTCATACAAATTAGAGTGACATTTATTTATTCATAATAGTGTTATCAGTCTTTGTTTTTGTTTTTCCACTTGTGGTTTTGCTACCAGTCACCATATACATGTATTTTTGTATTTAAAAACTTCATAGTTTAAGGAAAAAAGTCAAACTTTAGTATGGAGCTCAAAATTCAAGGGTGGAGGAAACAAATTCAAGAGTGGAGGAGCACCGCCCTTGAATAGCCTGTGGTGAACCCTGTCAACTATTAGAATACTTTGACGATGTCACTAAACATGGAATCTGGCAAACAAACTGATGTACATGTCATGGACTTCGCCAAAGCTTTTGACAAAGTTTCTCACTCACTCTTGTCACATAAGCTGAGCCACTATAGAGTCCATGGCAAAGTCCACACCTGGATCACAAAATTTTCTAGCTAATGGTAAACAAGCGGTAGTTCTCGAAGGTGAAATATCAGATTTTGTTGTTGTCGAATCTGGCGTCCCATAGGGATCTATCCTTGGACCCAGCCCATTTCCCTATTACATAAATGATATTCCAACTGGTATCACTTTTCTACTGTCCGACTCTTTACACACGATACCATTGTCTATCTTGCCTTCAAATCAAACTCCGATGCCATTACATTGCAAAATGATCTTTTCAAACTGGCCATATTGGAACAGCGATGGAAAATGGCCTTCCCCCCAGATAAGTGCGATGTTATTTCCATTACCAAAAACAAGCACCCAATACATCATAACTATACCCTGCATGGCCATACTATAGTATATGAAGATCATACTGCATATTTGGGTGTAATCATCATGCAGTAGTATTCTAGAATGGAAACCACACGATATCAACATCGGTAAAAAAGCAAACTGCACCTTATACTTTCTTATGCGAAATTTTAACAGCAGCTCTAAGTCAATTAAGGAACGGGGATATAAATATCTTGTACTGGAATATGCCTGTTCAGTGTGGGACCCGTATACAGCAAGACATAGACACTATTGAACGAGACAAAGAAGGGCAGCACGCTTCGTCTCCATCAAATAAGGAAAAACATCAAGTGTTAGAGACATGTTGACACAACTCGAAATACGCAGTCTATCCGACAGAAGGAAAGACGACACTAGACTCGCCATGCTTTACAAAATTGTCAACAATGAAGTAGCCGTACGTACCACACACAGGCAGATTAACACCACAAACCAGGCAAACTAGACACTCGAACAGCAAAAGTTTCAAAATACCATCTTGCAAAACAGAATATAGAAAACAATTATTCATTTCCCTACTATTAGGACAATGGAACTCCCTACATGAAAACATCATTAATACAGACATCCTGGACTTTCAAAAACCACATATCTTAAATGTAATCTCATCCAATACAGTATATAGTTTTAATCGTTCTCATTTAATCCCCTACAGTATTGTTTTATTATAGATATTAAATATTTGCTTCAGTTTGAATTTTCTCTGCATATTTATGTCTCTATATAAATTTTGTCTCCAATCTGATGTATGTCTTGCTGTAGGTGCATCTTTTACATTTTGTATACCCTCTCCCGTGGCAATTTCTTCCATTTGTTAAAGTTTGCCACTATAGAAGATAGATAGAAGATATATAAATGTGCCTGGAAGCTGCAAGAAATTTGTTGATAAAGCGACAGTCCTATGGACACGCATGGTAGTGACAATGAACCTGGACTTACCAGAGCTATAGATGGTATATTTCCGAACGGGTTTAAATCTCACTGCAAGAAGTGAAGAATTGCTTAAATTTGCGTTTAAGACCGTTCAAAGGAACAAACAAAACCAACATATGCCGGCTTAGGCCTTTTATGCAAAAATGCACCAACGATAATGTACCAGACCATATATTTCACTAAACAATGTACATGCATTTGTTGCAAACGTTTTAAAAACCTGGTTGTAAAACATATATTCTAATATGACGTGCTTTAAAGGCTTTTATACCACAACTGTGGTAAAAAATTATTTATCTATGAGCAACACGCGCTGAGGAGGGCGTGTTTTAAATGGATGTTCCAATTAAAAAAATGTAACTCCCACCAGTTCAGTTCAGTTCAGGTTTCTATCTTCTGCCAAATTTTGGCACACCTCCAGTATAAAGATCCTCTGGAGTCAGGACAGAAAAAAATGAATATCCTCCACCACTGGATTAGTTGCATACGAATGGTTTTATTAATTAAACAAGTGTCATTAAATTTACAGTGCAGGCAAAATAAACAGGATAAAAATAAACAGGATAAAAAATAATACGCAATATCTTTAAAATCTAAAATACCATCTTAGAAGAGTACTCTCAATCTCTAGCTCATCCCACAGTAAGACCATTGTCTAATTAGTTCATATCCTTGATAACGTATATCTTCTGTGATGCAGCCTATATAACAGTGTCCTACATAACGGTTCTAGTTGATAAGAAATATCATCAGTGAGATTTCTAGCACTCAAGCCGTTACAGTAAAAAAATGGATTCACAACCAGAGTCAATAGGTCAGGAGTAGCATTTACGTTGTTCTTTGAAAATATATGAGCACATGTGGCAATTATTAATGACACTAATGGTTTTCTAATCTCCTCAAGTTTGTGACATACAAGGACAAAGTGTTCTACTGTTTCGTCTTGCAGATTGCTTAGATTACAAGTTTTATCGTAGTTGACATTGTTGAAATGTGCTCTCTTAGACTGAAGTATATATGAACCTGTGATGATCTTTAAACGTATTGGAACTTTGGCAATGTTTGAGTTCTTCACGGTATTTGTTCTAGTTATAGGGTGACATTTTCCTATAGTGTATAAACAACCAATCTTTCCCAATAAGCTGTATAATTTGGATTCTTCCAGTATTGAGGATTTCCAGTATTTTTCTATATTTATTTTTACAGTTTTTTCCATATTTCTTTCTGTGAGTTCTTGGTGTCGAAGAGAAGTAAAAATGGATCTCCAAGTTCATATTTGATGAATAACGTTTTGATTTCAATAAACCAACTATTACTTTTCCGATTCTTTATAGATAGTTGTCTTTCTGCCACTTCCCACTCTGTGGCAGAGGATCCTGCTCTACATATACTTCCAAAGAGGTTCAAGGCCTTCTTATGTATTTCAGCTTGTGCAGGTAGTAGACCAGATAGTATGTAGATTGCTGGATCAGCTACTGAGCTCGGGAGTGACAAGACTTGCTTTATGACTTTTTTTATAATGCTTATCCAGAGTATCTAAATTTTTTCCATTTGGAAGAAGGACGTCTAGGCCGTAGAACATGATCGGGAAGACAAATGTTTTCAGGAGACAGACAGATGTTGTTGGATCTAAACCATTTTCCCCATGTAAACCAGTATGCATTAGACTATATAGGGCTCTTCTGGCCTTTTTCAAGTTTTCTTCAATTGTGCTTGCTGCAGAGTTGATGCAATCTCTCTGTATACCAATGTGAGATGTTCTTTGTACTGTCAGCAGGTCTTTGTTATTCATTGTCCAAACTTCACTGGCAAAATTGATTTTATTACTGGTTTTGACAGGTAATATAACGCTTTTTGTTGGTTGTAATAAGTAGGCTTCTCGTTGGCTGTAGTCATATGCCATGTCTATTAATACACCGGAAAGCTATTGCGTATGACGTATAAATCTTATAAATCGCGACACGCGCTATCATTATCCGCTGCAATATATTGTGCCTTACATTGACTGAACAGCCAGTTTATGGCGAAATGGTGTTTTCTATAGGTACGAAAATATTGTAAATGCACCGTAATTGTCTTATTAGAATAGAAATAATTCACGGAGGCTGTGATTTATCATCGTTTAACACAGGGACAGTCTATACTCACGGGACATGTCACTCACTAATTAAACCTATATTTCTGTGCCACGGCTGAAATTTGACGTATCCGCTCCGTTCCGTTTCCGGAATTAACAGTAGTGTGCTTGGAATGAGTGACGTATAGTAGTGCACAAACACGGTGAGCACAAACATCGCTACGCAGGAAGTCCATGGTGAGGCCAAAAGTTAAGGAGAGCAATTAGGGTTAAAATTCATAATTCTTCTGTTCTACAAAACGACGCAAAGAATTTATGAAAAAAAAAATAAATAAAATGAGTAAGAGGATTACGCGAACTAGTAAATTCTAGTAAAAAAATCGGTGATTCTTTTGCTATTTTTTAACTTGTTTTTTTTTAAATGTTAGTGCTTTTATTATAAAATATACAAGTGTGAATACTGAATTGCATACTTCCATCTATCAATTTGATAAAGGCAATTGTGCTCAAGATCTTAGAATCAGTTATTTAGTATTTTTTAAATGTTGAACGAAGAAATCAGTTTATACAGGAAAAAATGAGTTACCGGGCGAAGAATTTAGGATTTAGACTGTTAAAATCTGAATAAATGTTTAATGGTTAATTTGTAAATCAATATATTAAGAATACAGAAATCACAATTTAGAACGTAGAATAACACTGTAGAATAAATCATTCCGAATTTGATGTAAAAGTACGATTTTTGACCCCGACTGCTTGCGATAAGAAGTGATGTATAGCGTGATGGAAAATAGGTCATACATAAAAATGTGTGTGTGCCAATCTACTTTATCTACTATAAATAATTCATCTATAATGAGATTTCCTCTCTATAATAAATTGCACCTTAATTGAACTATGAACAGCTGAAGATTTTCTTTGTAATAATACTAGAAAAATGACTTGTGGCATCTTGATTTTTACGAGGATTGTGGAGGGGGATGCAACACTTTTGTATATATACAAAAAGCAGCTATAGTGTTTATTTTTGAGGGTGGCAAAATTAGAGACGTAAATAATAAGATATATATATAATCTAAACCAAACTATAACCATGACATTCTTATTTATTGGGTTTCGGGGTGTGAATGTGCTTGTGGAAAAAGATGGGTGTTTGAATGTTTTTTTTTAAACATGAAAGTGATTTTTTACGTAAAGTTATGTGATATTTCGCGTTGAGTTGTGTTGTCTCCAATTTTAAGTGATATATTTCCTTTTGTGTTGGCATAGTATTTTAGTTATTTAGACTTAGCATTGTTTGGCTTTGTTAGATTCACTGTGATTGATTATGATGCTGCCACTTTCTTTACAATCTTTTATGCCGTCAAGCATGTCTGTTCCAGTTTTTAGTTTTTTTATTAATTATATTCACTAGCTATAATAACTAACCGTTAAACTTGTGTTCGACTGAATTTAGATTTATGATATTGCATATTTTTGTATATTTTGGGCTATTGTAAAGAGCCTGGAGTACCTTTTGAATTATATTATGTGCTGCACAGATACGTAATAATAATAATAATTTAAGCCTAGTTTTGTAAATTGTACATTTAAAGTGATATATCGGATATAATGGTTAACACATTATGCCATTATGTAGGTGTAGGACCACCAAATACCGGGAACCAGTCCAGAGGTTGTACGTAAAAGTAGTACTAGTCAACAGACAGGTTCACTCTTGCATCATACAGAATTTGAACCGCACATGATACCAGAATAAATTTGGTATTTTTGGAAAGCTGAATATTCTAGGAAACTTGAGGATAAAGTTTTATTGGTTTTAAACGAACATAAAAATGTTGAGAGTCAATTAGGGACAAGCACTATTTTTGGACTGAAATAGAAAGTGAAAGTAGATTTTTAGACCACGTGGACTTCAGGTTGAGCGTTTTTTCTTATATGCCATGAAACATATTGTGAAATTTTGACAGAATTATCAGCCAGTGCATTTTTATAGGGGACAGAAGTGTCACTTAATTTGAAACAAAGGTAAATTTTCTAGGATAAGTCAAAATTATCAAATTTTAATATAGCCGAAGAGTAAAAAAACTATGGTGGTCCTACACCTGAAGAGGCCATAGACAGGTATATCAACTTCTATTTCTTTTGATAAAAATGGTACTGAAAGAAGGTAAATCACCAAGACTATCCTTTTAATTGCTTATCATAGCTAAAACCTATAGGGGGGTCAAATTTCAGCCTAAATATGGTATTATGTAATATTGTATGAAATTATGGGGTCTGCAGTGGTCCGCGCTTAGTAGAATGTGCTTTAATTTAAATAAACTCCTGTTTTAGGTTTTGGATGTAATGAAAGGGTCAAAATGTATAAAACTAGAACTGGTAGACATTCTAGTATGCAGAAAAATAGTGTATTTAAGATGAATTTGTCAATTTTACACCTGCGGCTTAAGTCGGTTACATTGCTGGCATGGGTTAATACTAAAAGTACTTATTTTCTAATCTGATGCTTGCTAAGGGTAAATTTGTTAGTAAACTAGTAACCATATGCAATAATTGTACTTGTTAAGATAATTGGGCCTTAAGATGATGGTACTTCTTTCAAAAATTCCTTAAACATGAGCAGTAATGGGAAATTGGCCAATATTTGCTATTTCATAACAAAGCAAGATATAATTTTGTTTCTTTGTATGCCAGTTTGAACTTTAGTGGGTTTTTTTTAGTAAGGAATGTTCATTTGACTATTAAGCTTAATGGAATAGTGAGCGCATTTAATGAAATTCATAAAATTTTAGTCTCAGTTTAGAAACTATTAATGTACACCTCCAAAATATAGTACAACTGAATATCAATAAATTTAAATTTGAACTCAAAAACTTTCTCAGGATGTACTAGGTGCATAATTAGGACAGTTTCATACTATTTTTCTTAATTGAAATGTATTTCAAGAGATAAAAGTCTTATCCCAACAGTTTGAAGGTACTCAGTATCTCACTTTGTAAAAAGGGGGGGGGGATGTGAAATAAACTAAAAAAGATGCAAAATTTATGATAAAATTATGTAATTAGTGCCTTTCTATGTGTGAAATAAGTCCATTTGTGTTGGATGTATATTGCCAAGCTTGCTATTTACATCTGCAACTAAGAAATTGAAAAATTAAGGAATAATGCATTTCTTGATCACCAAGCTAATTTTTCATGATAACGCGCATGTGAGGTCTTTGTATGTTTTCATGCATTTCTTGAAAACCGCTGAAAGGAATTCAACAAAATTTTAGAATTTGTTTCGACTAACATAAATCTAAGACCAGGAAAATTTTTATTTAATTTGATGAACAAAAACATCTTCTTTAGGTGTAGGACCACCAAATACCGGGAACCAGTCCAGAGGTTGTACGTAAAAGTAGTACTAGTCAACAGACAGGTTCACTCTTGCATCATACAGAATTTGAACCGCACATGATACCAGAATAAATTTGGTATTTTTGGAAAGCTGAATATTCTAGGAAACTTGAGGATAAAGTTTTATTGGTTTTAAACGAACATAAAAATGTTGAGAGTCAATTAGGGACAAGCACTATTTTTGGACTGAAATAGAAAGTGAAAGTAGATTTTTAGACCACGTGGACTTCAGGTTGAGCGTTTTTTCTTATATGCCATGAAACATATTGTGAAATTTTGACAGAATTATCAGCCAGTGCATTTTTATAGGGGACAGAAGTGTCACTTAATTTGAAACAAAGGTAAATTTTCTAGGATAAGTCAAAATTATCAAATTTTAATATAGCCGAAGAGTAAAAAAACTATGGTGGTCCTACACCTGAAGAGGCCATAGACAGGTATATCAACTTCTATTTCTTTTGATAAAAATGGTACTGAAAGAAGGTAAATCACCAAGACTATCCTTTTAATTGCTTATCATAGCTAAAACCTATAGGGGGGTCAAATTTCAGCCTAAATATGGTATTATGTAATATTGTATGAAATTATGGGGTCTGCAGTGGTCCGCGCTTAGTAGAATGTGCTTTAATTTAAATAAACTCCTGTTTTAGGTTTTGGATGTAATGAAAGGGTCAAAATGTATAAAATTAGAACTGGTAGACATTCTAGTATGCAGAAAAATAGTGTATTTAAGATGAATTTGTCAATTTTACACCTGCGGCTTAAGTCGGTTACATTGCTGGCATGGGTTAATACTAAAAGTACTTATTTTCTAATCTGATGCTTGCTAAGGGTAAATTTGTTAGTAAACTAGTAACCATATGCAATAATTGTACTTGTTAAGATAATTGGGCCTTAAGATGATGGTACTTCTTTCAAAAATTCCTTAAACATGAGCAGTAATGGGAAATTGGCCAATATTTGCTATTTCATAACAAAGCAAGATATAATTTTGTTTCTTTGTATGCCAGTTTGAACTTTAGTGGGTTTTTTTTAGTAAGGAATGTTCATTTGACTATTAAGCTTAATGGAATAGTGAGCGCATTTAATGAAATTCATAAAATTTTAGTCTCAGTTTAGAAACTATTAATGTACACCTCCAAAATATAGTACAACTGAATATCAATAAATTTAAATTTGAACTCAAAAACTTTCTCAGGATGTACTAGGTGCATAATTAGGACAGTTTCATACTATTTTTCTTAATTGAAATGTATTTCAAGAGATAAAAGTCTTATCCCAACAGTTTGAAGGTACTCAGTATCTCACTTTGTAAAAAGGGGGGGGGGATGTGAAATAAACTAAAAAAGATGCAAAATTTATGATAAAATTATGTAATTAGTGCCTTTCTATGTGTGAAATAAGTCCATTTGTGTTGGATGTATATTGCCAAGCTTGCTATTTACATCTGCAACTAAGAAATTGAAAAATTAAGGAATAATGCATTTCTTGATCACCAAGCTAATTTTTCATGATAACGCGCATGTGAGGTCTTTGTATGTTTTCATGCATTTCTTGAAAACCGCTGAAAGGAATTCAACAAAATTTTAGAATTTGTTTCGACTAACATAAATCTAAGACCAGGAAAATTTTTATTTAATTTGATGAACAAAAACATCTTCTTTAGGTGTAGGACCACCAAATACCGGGAACCAGTCCAGAGGTTGTACGTAAAAGTAGTACTAGTCAACAGACAGGTTCACTCTTGCATCATACAGAATTTGAACCGCACATGATACCAGAATAAATTTGGTATTTTTGGAAAGCTGAATATTCTAGGAAACTTGAGGATAAAGTTTTATTGGTTTTAAACGAACATAAAAATGTTGAGAGTCAATTAGGGACAAGCACTATTTTTGGACTGAAATAGAAAGTGAAAGTAGATTTTTAGACCACGTGGACTTCAGGTTGAGCGTTTTTTCTTATATGCCATGAAACATATTGTGAAATTTTGACAGAATTATCAGCCAGTGCATTTTTATAGGGGACAGAAGTGTCACTTAATTTGAAACAAAGGTAAATTTTCTAGGATAAGTCAAAATTATCAAATTTTAATATAGCCGAAGAGTAAAAAAACTATGGTGGTCCTACACCTGAAGAGGCCATAGACAGGTATATCAACTTCTATTTCTTTTGATAAAAATGGTACTGAAAGAAGGTAAATCACCAAGACTATCCTTTTAATTGCTTATCATAGCTAAAACCTATAGGGGGGTCAAATTTCAGCCTAAATATGGTATTATGTAATATTGTATGAAATTATGGGGTCTGCAGTGGTCCGCGCTTAGTAGAATGTGCTTTAATTTAAATAAACTCCTGTTTTAGGTTTTGGATGTAATGAAAGGGTCAAAATGTATAAAATTAGAACTGGTAGACATTCTAGTATGCAGAAAAATAGTGTATTTAAGATGAATTTGTCAATTTTACACCTGCGGCTTAAGTCGGTTACATTGCTGGCATGGGTTAATACTAAAAGTACTTATTTTCTAATCTGATGCTTGCTAAGGGTAAATTTGTTAGTAAACTAGTAACCATATGCAATAATTGTACTTGTTAAGATAATTGGGCCTTAAGATGATGGTACTTCTTTCAAAAATTCCTTAAACATGAGCAGTAATGGGAAATTGGCCAATATTTGCTATTTCATAACAAAGCAAGATATAATTTTGTTTCTTTGTATGCCAGTTTGAACTTTAGTGGGTTTTTTTTAGTAAGGAATGTTCATTTGACTATTAAGCTTAATGGAATAGTGAGCGCATTTAATGAAATTCATAAAATTTTAGTCTCAGTTTAGAAACTATTAATGTACACCTCCAAAATATAGTACAACTGAATATCAATAAATTTAAATTTGAACTCAAAAACTTTCTCAGGATGTACTAGGTGCATAATTAGGACAGTTTCATACTATTTTTCTTAATTGAAATGTATTTCAAGAGATAAAAGTCTTATCCCAACAGTTTGAAGGTACTCAGTATCTCACTTTGTAAAAAGGGGGGGGGGATGTGAAATAAACTAAAAAAGATGCAAAATTTATGATAAAATTATGTAATTAGTGCCTTTCTATGTGTGAAATAAGTCCATTTGTGTTGGATGTATATTGCCAAGCTTGCTATTTACATCTGCAACTAAGAAATTGAAAAATTAAGGAATAATGCATTTCTTGATCACCAAGCTAATTTTTCATGATAACGCGCATGTGAGGTCTTTGTATGTTTTCATGCATTTCTTGAAAACCGCTGAAAGGAATTCAACAAAATTTTAGAATTTGTTTCGACTAACATAAATCTAAGACCAGGAAAATTTTTATTTAATTTGATGAACAAAAACATCTTCTTTAGGTGTAGGACCACCAAATACCGGGAACCAGTCCAGAGGTTGTACGTAAAAGTAGTACTAGTCAACAGACAGGTTCACTCTTGCATCATACAGAATTTGAACCGCACATGATACCAGAATAAATTTGGTATTTTTGGAAAGCTGAATATTCTAGGAAACTTGAGGATAAAGTTTTATTGGTTTTAAACGAACATAAAAATGTTGAGAGTCAATTAGGGACAAGCACTATTTTTGGACTGAAATAGAAAGTGAAAGTAGATTTTTAGACCACGTGGACTTCAGGTTGAGCGTTTTTTCTTATATGCCATGAAACATATTGTGAAATTTTGACAGAATTATCAGCCAGTGCATTTTTATAGGGGACAGAAGTGTCACTTAATTTGAAACAAAGGTAAATTTTCTAGGATAAGTCAAAATTATCAAATTTTAATATAGCCGAAGAGTAAAAAAACTATGGTGGTCCTACACCTGAAGAGGCCATAGACAGGTATATCAACTTCTATTTCTTTTGATAAAAATGGTACTGAAAGAAGGTAAATCACCAAGACTATCCTTTTAATTGCTTATCATAGCTAAAACCTATAGGGGGGTCAAATTTCAGCCTAAATATGGTATTATGTAATATTGTATGAAATTATGGGGTCTGCAGTGGTCCGCGCTTAGTAGAATGTGCTTTAATTTAAATAAACTCCTGTTTTAGGTTTTGGATGTAATGAAAGGGTCAAAATGTATAAAATTAGAACTGGTAGACATTCTAGTATGCAGAAAAATAGTGTATTTAAGATGAATTTGTCAATTTTACACCTGCGGCTTAAGTCGGTTACATTGCTGGCATGGGTTAATACTAAAAGTACTTATTTTCTAATCTGATGCTTGCTAAGGGTAAATTTGTTAGTAAACTAGTAACCATATGCAATAATTGTACTTGTTAAGATAATTGGGCCTTAAGATGATGGTACTTCTTTCAAAAATTCCTTAAACATGAGCAGTAATGGGAAATTGGCCAATATTTGCTATTTCATAACAAAGCAAGATATAATTTTGTTTCTTTGTATGCCAGTTTGAACTTTAGTGGGTTTTTTTTAGTAAGGAATGTTCATTTGACTATTAAGCTTAATGGAATAGTGAGCGCATTTAATGAAATTCATAAAATTTTAGTCTCAGTTTAGAAACTATTAATGTACACCTCCAAAATATAGTACAACTGAATATCAATAAATTTAAATTTGAACTCAAAAACTTTCTCAGGATGTACTAGGTGCATAATTAGGACAGTTTCATACTATTTTTCTTAATTGAAATGTATTTCAAGAGATAAAAGTCTTATCCCAACAGTTTGAAGGTACTCAGTATCTCACTTTGTAAAAAGGGGGGGGGGATGTGAAATAAACTAAAAAAGATGCAAAATTTATGATAAAATTATGTAATTAGTGCCTTTCTATGTGTGAAATAAGTCCATTTGTGTTGGATGTATATTGCCAAGCTTGCTATTTACATCTGCAACTAAGAAATTGAAAAATTAAGGAATAATGCATTTCTTGATCACCAAGCTAATTTTTCATGATAACGCGCATGTGAGGTCTTTGTATGTTTTCATGCATTTCTTGAAAACCGCTGAAAGGAATTCAACAAAATTTTAGAATTTGTTTCGACTAACATAAATCTAAGACCAGGAAAATTTTTATTTAATTTGATGAACAAAAACATCTTCTTTAGGTGTAGGACCACCAAATACCGGGAACCAGTCCAGAGGTTGTACGTAAAAGTAGTACTAGTCAACAGACAGGTTCACTCTTGCATCATACAGAATTTGAACCGCACATGATACCAGAATAAATTTGGTATTTTTGGAAAGCTGAATATTCTAGGAAACTTGAGGATAAAGTTTTATTGGTTTTAAACGAACATAAAAATGTTGAGAGTCAATTAGGGACAAGCACTATTTTTGGACTGAAATAGAAAGTGAAAGTAGATTTTTAGACCACGTGGACTTCAGGTTGAGCGTTTTTTCTTATATGCCATGAAACATATTGTGAAATTTTGACAGAATTATCAGCCAGTGCATTTTTATAGGGGACAGAAGTGTCACTTAATTTGAAACAAAGGTAAATTTTCTAGGATAAGTCAAAATTATCAAATTTTAATATAGCCGAAGAGTAAAAAAACTATGGTGGTCCTACACCTGAAGAGGCCATAGACAGGTATATCAACTTCTATTTCTTTTGATAAAAATGGTACTGAAAGAAGGTAAATCACCAAGACTATCCTTTTAATTGCTTATCATAGCTAAAACCTATAGGGGGGTCAAATTTCAGCCTAAATATGGTATTATGTAATATTGTATGAAATTATGGGGTCTGCAGTGGTCCGCGCTTAGTAGAATGTGCTTTAATTTAAATAAACTCCTGTTTTAGGTTTTGGATGTAATGAAAGGGTCAAAATGTATAAAATTAGAACTGGTAGACATTCTAGTATGCAGAAAAATAGTGTATTTAAGATGAATTTGTCAATTTTACACCTGCGGCTTAAGTCGGTTACATTGCTGGCATGGGTTAATACTAAAAGTACTTATTTTCTAATCTGATGCTTGCTAAGGGTAAATTTGTTAGTAAACTAGTAACCATATGCAATAATTGTACTTGTTAAGATAATTGGGCCTTAAGATGATGGTACTTCTTTCAAAAATTCCTTAAACATGAGCAGTAATGGGAAATTGGCCAATATTTGCTATTTCATAACAAAGCAAGATATAATTTTGTTTCTTTGTATGCCAGTTTGAACTTTAGTGGGTTTTTTTTAGTAAGGAATGTTCATTTGACTATTAAGCTTAATGGAATAGTGAGCGCATTTAATGAAATTCATAAAATTTTAGTCTCAGTTTAGAAACTATTAATGTACACCTCCAAAATATAGTACAACTGAATATCAATAAATTTAAATTTGAACTCAAAAACTTTCTCAGGATGTACTAGGTGCATAATTAGGACAGTTTCATACTATTTTTCTTAATTGAAATGTATTTCAAGAGATAAAAGTCTTATCCCAACAGTTTGAAGGTACTCAGTATCTCACTTTGTAAAAAGGGGGGGGGGATGTGAAATAAACTAAAAAAGATGCAAAATTTATGATAAAATTATGTAATTAGTGCCTTTCTATGTGTGAAATAAGTCCATTTGTGTTGGATGTATATTGCCAAGCTTGCTATTTACATCTGCAACTAAGAAATTGAAAAATTAAGGAATAATGCATTTCTTGATCACCAAGCTAATTTTTCATGATAACGCGCATGTGAGGTCTTTGTATGTTTTCATGCATTTCTTGAAAACCGCTGAAAGGAATTCAACAAAATTTTAGAATTTGTTTCGACTAACATAAATCTAAGACCAGGAAAATTTTTATTTAATTTGATGAACAAAAACATCTTCTTTAGGTGTAGGACCACCAAATACCGGGAACCAGTCCAGAGGTTGTACGTAAAAGTAGTACTAGTCAACAGACAGGTTCACTCTTGCATCATACAGAATTTGAACCGCACATGATACCAGAATAAATTTGGTATTTTTGGAAAGCTGAATATTCTAGGAAACTTGAGGATAAAGTTTTATTGGTTTTAAACGAACATAAAAATGTTGAGAGTCAATTAGGGACAAGCACTATTTTTGGACTGAAATAGAAAGTGAAAGTAGATTTTTAGACCACGTGGACTTCAGGTTGAGCGTTTTTTCTTATATGCCATGAAACATATTGTGAAATTTTGACAGAATTATCAGCCAGTGCATTTTTATAGGGGACAGAAGTGTCACTTAATTTGAAACAAAGGTAAATTTTCTAGGATAAGTCAAAATTATCAAATTTTAATATAGCCGAAGAGTAAAAAAACTATGGTGGTCCTACACCTGAAGAGGCCATAGACAGGTATATCAACTTCTATTTCTTTTGATAAAAATGGTACTGAAAGAAGGTAAATCACCAAGACTATCCTTTTAATTGCTTATCATAGCTAAAACCTATAGGGGGGTCAAATTTCAGCCTAAATATGGTATTATGTAATATTGTATGAAATTATGGGGTCTGCAGTGGTCCGCGCTTAGTAGAATGTGCTTTAATTTAAATAAACTCCTGTTTTAGGTTTTGGATGTAATGAAAGGGTCAAAATGTATAAAATTAGAACTGGTAGACATTCTAGTATGCAGAAAAATAGTGTATTTAAGATGAATTTGTCAATTTTACACCTGCGGCTTAAGTCGGTTACATTGCTGGCATGGGTTAATACTAAAAGTACTTATTTTCTAATCTGATGCTTGCTAAGGGTAAATTTGTTAGTAAACTAGTAACCATATGCAATAATTGTACTTGTTAAGATAATTGGGCCTTAAGATGATGGTACTTCTTTCAAAAATTCCTTAAACATGAGCAGTAATGGGAAATTGGCCAATATTTGCTATTTCATAACAAAGCAAGATATAATTTTGTTTCTTTGTATGCCAGTTTGAACTTTAGTGGGTTTTTTTTAGTAAGGAATGTTCATTTGACTATTAAGCTTAATGGAATAGTGAGCGCATTTAATGAAATTCATAAAATTTTAGTCTCAGTTTAGAAACTATTAATGTACACCTCCAAAATATAGTACAACTGAATATCAATAAATTTAAATTTGAACTCAAAAACTTTCTCAGGATGTACTAGGTGCATAATTAGGACAGTTTCATACTATTTTTCTTAATTGAAATGTATTTCAAGAGATAAAAGTCTTATCCCAACAGTTTGAAGGTACTCAGTATCTCACTTTGTAAAAAGGGGGGGGGGATGTGAAATAAACTAAAAAAGATGCAAAATTTATGATAAAATTATGTAATTAGTGCCTTTCTATGTGTGAAATAAGTCCATTTGTGTTGGATGTATATTGCCAAGCTTGCTATTTACATCTGCAACTAAGAAATTGAAAAATTAAGGAATAATGCATTTCTTGATCACCAAGCTAATTTTTCATGATAACGCGCATGTGAGGTCTTTGTATGTTTTCATGCATTTCTTGAAAACCGCTGAAAGGAATTCAACAAAATTTTAGAATTTGTTTCGACTAACATAAATCTAAGACCAGGAAAATTTTTATTTAATTTGATGAACAAAAACATCTTCTTTAGGTGTAGGACCACCAAATACCGGGAACCAGTCCAGAGGTTGTACGTAAAAGTAGTACTAGTCAACAGACAGGTTCACTCTTGCATCATACAGAATTTGAACCGCACATGATACCAGAATAAATTTGGTATTTTTGGAAAGCTGAATATTCTAGGAAACTTGAGGATAAAGTTTTATTGGTTTTAAACGAACATAAAAATGTTGAGAGTCAATTAGGGACAAGCACTATTTTTGGACTGAAATAGAAAGTGAAAGTAGATTTTTAGACCACGTGGACTTCAGGTTGAGCGTTTTTTCTTATATGCCATGAAACATATTGTGAAATTTTGACAGAATTATCAGCCAGTGCATTTTTATAGGGGACAGAAGTGTCACTTAATTTGAAACAAAGGTAAATTTTCTAGGATAAGTCAAAATTATCAAATTTTAATATAGCCGAAGAGTAAAAAAACTATGGTGGTCCTACACCTGAAGAGGCCATAGACAGGTATATCAACTTCTATTTCTTTTGATAAAAATGGTACTGAAAGAAGGTAAATCACCAAGACTATCCTTTTAATTGCTTATCATAGCTAAAACCTATAGGGGGGTCAAATTTCAGCCTAAATATGGTATTATGTAATATTGTATGAAATTATGGGGTCTGCAGTGGTCCGCGCTTAGTAGAATGTGCTTTAATTTAAATAAACTCCTGTTTTAGGTTTTGGATGTAATGAAAGGGTCAAAATGTATAAAATTAGAACTGGTAGACATTCTAGTATGCAGAAAAATAGTGTATTTAAGATGAATTTGTCAATTTTACACCTGCGGCTTAAGTCGGTTACATTGCTGGCATGGGTTAATACTAAAAGTACTTATTTTCTAATCTGATGCTTGCTAAGGGTAAATTTGTTAGTAAACTAGTAACCATATGCAATAATTGTACTTGTTAAGATAATTGGGCCTTAAGATGATGGTACTTCTTTCAAAAATTCCTTAAACATGAGCAGTAATGGGAAATTGGCCAATATTTGCTATTTCATAACAAAGCAAGATATAATTTTGTTTCTTTGTATGCCAGTTTGAACTTTAGTGGGTTTTTTTTAGTAAGGAATGTTCATTTGACTATTAAGCTTAATGGAATAGTGAGCGCATTTAATGAAATTCATAAAATTTTAGTCTCAGTTTAGAAACTATTAATGTACACCTCCAAAATATAGTACAACTGAATATCAATAAATTTAAATTTGAACTCAAAAACTTTCTCAGGATGTACTAGGTGAATAATTAGGACATTTTCATAATATTTTTCTTAATTTAAATGTATTTAAAGAGATAAAAGTCTTATCCCAACAGTTTGAAGGTACTCAGTATCTCACTTTGTAAAAAGGGGGGGGGGATGTGAAATAAACTAAAAAAGATGCAAAATTTATGATAAAATTATGTAATTAGTGCCTTTCTATGTGTGAAATAAGTCCATTTGTGTTGGATGTATATTGCCAAGCTTGCTATTTACATCTGCAACTAAGAAATTGAAAAATTAAGGAATAATGCATTTCTTGATCACCAAGCTAATTTTTCATGATAACGCGCATGTGAGGTCTTTGTATGTTTTCATGCATTTCTTGAAAACCGCTGAAAGGAATTCAACAAAATTTTAGAATTTGTTTCGACTAACATAAATCTAAGACCAGGAAAATTTTTATTTAATTTGATGAACAAAAACATCTTCTTTAGGTGTAGGACCACCAAATACCGGGAACCAGTCCAGAGGTTGTACGTAAAAGTAGTACTAGTCAACAGACAGGTTCACTCTTGCATCATACAGAATTTGAACCGCACATGATACCAGAATAAATTTGGTATTTTTGGAAAGCTGAATATTCTAGGAAACTTGAGGATAAAGTTTTATTGGTTTTAAACGAACATAAAAATGTTGAGAGTCAATTAGGGACAAGCACTATTTTTGGACTGAAATAGAAAGTGAAAGTAGATTTTTAGACCACGTGGACTTCAGGTTGAGCGTTTTTTCTTATATGCCATGAAACATATTGTGAAATTTTGACAGAATTATCAGCCAGTGCATTTTTATAGGGGACAGAAGTGTCACTTAATTTGAAACAAAGGTAAATTTTCTAGGATAAGTCAAAATTATCAAATTTTAATATAGCCGAAGAGTAAAAAAACTATGGTGGTCCTACACCTGAAGAGGCCATAGACAGGTATATCAACTTCTATTTCTTTTGATAAAAATGGTACTGAAAGAAGGTAAATCACCAAGACTATCCTTTTAATTGCTTATCATAGCTAAAACCTATAGGGGGGTCAAATTTCAGCCTAAATATGGTATTATGTAATATTGTATGAAATTATGGGGTCTGCAGTGGTCCGCGCTTAGTAGAATGTGCTTTAATTTAAATAAACTCCTGTTTTAGGTTTTGGATGTAATGAAAGGGTCAAAATGTATAAAATTAGAACTGGTAGACATTCTAGTATGCAGAAAAATAGTGTATTTAAGATGAATTTGTCAATTTTACACCTGCGGCTTAAGTCGGTTACATTGCTGGCATGGGTTAATACTAAAAGTACTTATTTTCTAATCTGATGCTTGCTAAGGGTAAATTTGTTAGTAAACTAGTAACCATATGCAATAATTGTACTTGTTAAGATAATTGGGCCTTAAGATGATGGTACTTCTTTCAAAAATTCCTTAAACATGAGCAGTAATGGGAAATTGGCCAATATTTGCTATTTCATAACAAAGCAAGATATAATTTTGTTTCTTTGTATGCCAGTTTGAACTTTAGTGGGTTTTTTTTAGTAAGGAATGTTCATTTGACTATTAAGCTTAATGGAATAGTGAGCGCATTTAATGAAATTCATAAAATTTTAGTCTCAGTTTAGAAACTATTAATGTACACCTCCAAAATATAGTACAACTGAATATCAATAAATTTAAATTTGAACTCAAAAACTTTCTCAGGATGTACTAGGTGCATAATTAGGACAGTTTCATACTATTTTTCTTAATTGAAATGTATTTCAAGAGATAAAAGTCTTATCCCAACAGTTTGAAGGTACTCAGTATCTCACTTTGTAAAAAGGGGGGGGGGATGTGAAATAAACTAAAAAAGATGCAAAATTTATGATAAAATTATGTAATTAGTGCCTTTCTATGTGTGAAATAAGTCCATTTGTGTTGGATGTATATTGCCAAGCTTGCTATTTACATCTGCAACTAAGAAATTGAAAAATTAAGGAATAATGCATTTCTTGATCACCAAGCTAATTTTTCATGATAACGCGCATGTGAGGTCTTTGTATGTTTTCATGCATTTCTTGAAAACCGCTGAAAGGAATTCAACAAAATTTTAGAATTTGTTTCGACTAACATAAATCTAAGACCAGGAAAATTTTTATTTAATTTGATGAACAAAAACATCTTCTTTAGGTGTAGGACCACCAAATACCGGGAACCAGTCCAGAGGTTGTACGTAAAAGTAGTACTAGTCAACAGACAGGTTCACTCTTGCATCATACAGAATTTGAACCGCACATGATACCAGAATAAATTTGGTATTTTTGGAAAGCTGAATATTCTAGGAAACTTGAGGATAAAGTTTTATTGGTTTTAAACGAACATAAAAATGTTGAGAGTCAGTTAGGGACAAGCACTATTTTTGGACTGAAATAGAAAGTGAAAGTAGATTTTTAGACCACGTGGACTTCAGGTTGAGCGTTTTTTCTTATATGCCATGAAACATATTGTGAAATTTTGACAGAATTATCAGCCAGTGCATTTTTATAGGGGACAGAAGTGTCACTTAATTTGAAACAAAGGTAAATTTTCTAGGATAAGTCAAAATTATCAAATTTTAATATAGCCGAAGAGTAAAAAAACTATGGTGGTCCTACACCTGAAGAGGCCATAGACAGGTATATCAACTTCTATTTCTTTTGATAAAAATGGTACTGAAAGAAGGTAAATCACCAAGACTATCCTTTTAATTGCTTATCATAGCTAAAACCTATAGGGGGGTCAAATTTCAGCCTAAATATGGTATTATGTAATATTGTATGAAATTATGGGGTCTGCAGTGGTCCGCGCTTAGTAGAATGTGCTTTAATTTAAATAAACTCCTGTTTTAGGTTTTGGATGTAATGAAAGGGTCAAAATGTATAAAATTAGAACTGGTAGACATTCTAGTATGCAGAAAAATAGTGTATTTAAGATGAATTTGTCAATTTTACACCTGCGGCTTAAGTCGGTTACATTGCTGGCATGGGTTAATACTAAAAGTACTTATTTTCTAATCTGATGCTTGCTAAGGGTAAATTTGTTAGTAAACTAGTAACCATATGCAATAATTGTACTTGTTAAGATAATTGGGCCTTAAGATGATGGTACTTCTTTCAAAAATTCCTTAAACATGAGCAGTAATGGGAAATTGGCCAATATTTGCTATTTCATAACAAAGCAAGATATAATTTTGTTTCTTTGTATGCCAGTTTGAACTTTAGTGGGTTTTTTTTAGTAAGGAATGTTCATTTGACTATTAAGCTTAATGGAATAGTGAGCGCATTTAATGAAATTCATAAAATTTTAGTCTCAGTTTAGAAACTATTAATGTACACCTCCAAAATATAGTACAACTGAATATCAATAAATTTAAATTTGAACTCAAAAACTTTCTCAGGATGTACTAGGTGCATAATTAGGACAGTTTCATACTATTTTTCTTAATTGAAATGTATTTCAAGAGATAAAAGTCTTATCCCAACAGTTTGAAGGTACTCAGTATCTCACTTTGTAAAAAGGGGGGGGGGATGTGAAATAAACTAAAAAAGATGCAAAATTTATGATAAAATTATGTAATTAGTGCCTTTCTATGTGTGAAATAAGTCCATTTGTGTTGGATGTATATTGCCAAGCTTGCTATTTACATCTGCAACTAAGAAATTGAAAAATTAAGGAATAATGCATTTCTTGATCACCAAGCTAATTTTTCATGATAACGCGCATGTGAGGTCTTTGTATGTTTTCATGCATTTCTTGAAAACCGCTGAAAGGAATTCAACAAAATTTTAGAATTTGTTTCGACTAACATAAATCTAAGACCAGGAAAATTTTTATTTAATTTGATGAACAAAAACATCTTCTTTAGGTGTAGGACCACCAAATACCGGGAACCAGTCCAGAGGTTGTACGTAAAAGTAGTACTAGTCAACAGACAGGTTCACTCTTGCATCATACAGAATTTGAACCGCACATGATACCAGAATAAATTTGGTATTTTTGGAAAGCTGAATATTCTAGGAAACTTGAGGATAAAGTTTTATTGGTTTTAAACGAACATAAAAATGTTGAGAGTCAATTAGGGACAAGCACTATTTTTGGACTGAAATAGAAAGTGAAAGTAGATTTTTAGACCACGTGGACTTCAGGTTGAGCGTTTTTTCTTATATGCCATGAAACATATTGTGAAATTTTGACAGAATTATCAGCCAGTGCATTTTTATAGGGGACAGAAGTGTCACTTAATTTGAAACAAAGGTAAATTTTCTAGGATAAGTCAAAATTATCAAATTTTAATATAGCCGAAGAGTAAAAAAACTATGGTGGTCCTACACCTGAAGAGGCCATAGACAGGTATATCAACTTCTATTTCTTTTGATAAAAATGGTACTGAAAGAAGGTAAATCACCAAGACTATCCTTTTAATTGCTTATCATAGCTAAAACCTATAGGGGGGTCAAATTTCAGCCTAAATATGGTATTATGTAATATTGTATGAAATTATGGGGTCTGCAGTGGTCCGCGCTTAGTAGAATGTGCTTTAATTTAAATAAACTCCTGTTTTAGGTTTTGGATGTAATGAAAGGGTCAAAATGTATAAAATTAGAACTGGTAGACATTCTAGTATGCAGAAAAATAGTGTATTTAAGATGAATTTGTCAATTTTACACCTGCGGCTTAAGTCGGTTACATTGCTGGCATGGGTTAATACTAAAAGTACTTATTTTCTAATCTGATGCTTGCTAAGGGTAAATTTGTTAGTAAACTAGTAACCATATGCAATAATTGTACTTGTTAAGATAATTGGGCCTTAAGATGATGGTACTTCTTTCAAAAATTCCTTAAACATGAGCAGTAATGGGAAATTGGCCAATATTTGCTATTTCATAACAAAGCAAGATATAATTTTGTTTCTTTGTATGCCAGTTTGAACTTTAGTGGGTTTTTTTTAGTAAGGAATGTTCATTTGACTATTAAGCTTAATGGAATAGTGAGCGCATTTAATGAAATTCATAAAATTTTAGTCTCAGTTTAGAAACTATTAATGTACACCTCCAAAATATAGTACAACTGAATATCAATAAATTTAAATTTGAACTCAAAAACTTTCTCAGGATGTACTAGGTGCATAATTAGGACAGTTTCATACTATTTTTCTTAATTGAAATGTATTTCAAGAGATAAAAGTCTTATCCCAACAGTTTGAAGGTACTCAGTATCTCACTTTGTAAAAAGGGGGGGGGGATGTGAAATAAACTAAAAAAGATGCAAAATTTATGATAAAATTATGTAATTAGTGCCTTTCTATGTGTGAAATAAGTCCATTTGTGTTGGATGTATATTGCCAAGCTTGCTATTTACATCTGCAACTAAGAAATTGAAAAATTAAGGAATAATGCATTTCTTGATCACCAAGCTAATTTTTCATGATAACGCGCATGTGAGGTCTTTGTATGTTTTCATGCATTTCTTGAAAACCGCTGAAAGGAATTCAACAAAATTTTAGAATTTGTTTCGACTAACATAAATCTAAGACCAGGAAAATTTTTATTTAATTTGATGAACAAAAACATCTTCTTTAGGTGTAGGACCACCAAATACCGGGAACCAGTCCAGAGGTTGTACGTAAAAGTAGTACTAGTCAACAGACAGGTTCACTCTTGCATCATACAGAATTTGAACCGCACATGATACCAGAATAAATTTGG
This sequence comes from Limnoperna fortunei, assembly GCA_944474755.1. Taxonomy (NCBI): domain Eukaryota; kingdom Metazoa; phylum Mollusca; class Bivalvia; order Mytilida; family Modiolidae; genus Limnoperna; species Limnoperna fortunei. The sequence continues at coordinate 48,486,887 of OX104116.1, forward strand.
TATTTTTGGAAAGCTGAATATTCTAGGAAACTTGAGGATAAAGTTTTATTGGTTTTAAACGAACATAAAAATGTTGAGAGTCAATTAGGGACAAGCACTATTTTTGGACTGAAATAGAAAGTGAAAGTAGATTTTTAGACCACGTGGACTTCAGGTTGAGCGTTTTTTCTTATATGCCATGAAACATATTGTGAAATTTTGACAGAATTATCAGCCAGTGCATTTTTATAGGGGACAGAAGTGTCACTTAATTTGAAACAAAGGTAAATTTTCTAGGATAAGTCAAAATTATCAAATTTTAATATAGCCGAAGAGTAAAAAAACTATGGTGGTCCTACACCTGAAGAGGCCATAGACAGGTATATCAACTTCTATTTCTTTTGATAAAAATGGTACTGAAAGAAGGTAAATCACCAAGACTATCCTTTTAATTGCTTATCATAGCTAAAACCTATAGGGGGGTCAAATTTCAGCCTAAATATGGTATTATGTAATATTGTATGAAATTATGGGGTCTGCAGTGGTCCGCGCTTAGTAGAATGTGCTTTAATTTAAATAAACTCCTGTTTTAGGTTTTGGATGTAATGAAAGGGTCAAAATGTATAAAATTAGAACTGGTAGACATTCTAGTATGCAGAAAAATAGTGTATTTAAGATGAATTTGTCAATTTTACACCTGCGGCTTAAGTCGGTTACATTGCTGGCATGGGTTAATACTAAAAGTACTTATTTTCTAATCTGATGCTTGCTAAGGGTAAATTTGTTAGTAAACTAGTAACCATATGCAATAATTGTACTTGTTAAGATAATTGGGCCTTAAGATGATGGTACTTCTTTCAAAAATTCCTTAAACATGAGCAGTAATGGGAAATTGGCCAATATTTGCTATTTCATAACAAAGCAAGATATAATTTTGTTTCTTTGTATGCCAGTTTGAACTTTAGTGGGTTTTTTTTAGTAAGGAATGTTCATTTGACTATTAAGCTTAATGGAATAGTGAGCGCATTTAATGAAATTCATAAAATTTTAGTCTCAGTTTAGAAACTATTAATGTACACCTCCAAAATATAGTACAACTGAATATCAATAAATTTAAATTTGAACTCAAAAACTTTCTCAGGATGTACTAGGTGCATAATTAGGACAGTTTCATACTATTTTTCTTAATTGAAATGTATTTCAAGAGATAAAAGTCTTATCCCAACAGTTTGAAGGTACTCAGTATCTCACTTTGTAAAAAGGGGGGGGGGATGTGAAATAAACTAAAAAAGATGCAAAATTTATGATAAAATTATGTAATTAGTGCCTTTCTATGTGTGAAATAAGTCCATTTGTGTTGGATGTATATTGCCAAGCTTGCTATTTACATCTGCAACTAAGAAATTGAAAAATTAAGGAATAATGCATTTCTTGATCACCAAGCTAATTTTTCATGATAACGCGCATGTGAGGTCTTTGTATGTTTTCATGCATTTCTTGAAAACCGCTGAAAGGAATTCAACAAAATTTTAGAATTTGTTTCGACTAACATAAATCTAAGACCAGGAAAATTTTTATTTAATTTGATGAACAAAAACATCTTCTTTAGGTGTAGGACCACCAAATACCGGGAACCAGTCCAGAGGTTGTACGTAAAAGTAGTACTAGTCAACAGACAGGTTCACTCTTGCATCATACAGAATTTGAACCGCACATGATACCAGAATAAATTTGGTATTTTTGGAAAGCTGAATATTCTAGGAAACTTGAGGATAAAGTTTTATTGGTTTTAAACGAACATAAAAATGTTGAGAGTCAATTAGGGACAAGCACTATTTTTGGACTGAAATAGAAAGTGAAAGTAGATTTTTAGACCACGTGGACTTCAGGTTGAGCGTTTTTTCTTATATGCCATGAAACATATTGTGAAATTTTGACAGAATTATCAGCCAGTGCATTTTTATAGGGGACAGAAGTGTCACTTAATTTGAAACAAAGGTAAATTTTCTAGGATAAGTCAAAATTATCAAATTTTAATATAGCCGAAGAGTAAAAAAACTATGGTGGTCCTACACCTGAAGAGGCCATAGACAGGTATATCAACTTCTATTTCTTTTGATAAAAATGGTACTGAAAGAAGGTAAATCACCAAGACTATCCTTTTAATTGCTTATCATAGCTAAAACCTATAGGGGGGTCAAATTTCAGCCTAAATATGGTATTATGTAATATTGTATGAAATTATGGGGTCTGCAGTGGTCCGCGCTTAGTAGAATGTGCTTTAATTTAAATAAACTCCTGTTTTAGGTTTTGGATGTAATGAAAGGGTCAAAATGTATAAAATTAGAACTGGTAGACATTCTAGTATGCAGAAAAATAGTGTATTTAAGATGAATTTGTCAATTTTACACCTGCGGCTTAAGTCGGTTACATTGCTGGCATGGGTTAATACTAAAAGTACTTATTTTCTAATCTGATGCTTGCTAAGGGTAAATTTGTTAGTAAACTAGTAACCATATGCAATAATTGTACTTGTTAAGATAATTGGGCCTTAAGATGATGGTACTTCTTTCAAAAATTCCTTAAACATGAGCAGTAATGGGAAATTGGCCAATATTTGCTATTTCATAACAAAGCAAGATATAATTTTGTTTCTTTGTATGCCAGTTTGAACTTTAGTGGGTTTTTTTTAGTAAGGAATGTTCATTTGACTATTAAGCTTAATGGAATAGTGAGCGCATTTAATGAAATTCATAAAATTTTAGTCTCAGTTTAGAAACTATTAATGTACACCTCCAAAATATAGTACAACTGAATATCAATAAATTTAAATTTGAACTCAAAAACTTTCTCAGGATGTACTAGGTGCATAATTAGGACAGTTTCATACTATTTTTCTTAATTGAAATGTATTTCAAGAGATAAAAGTCTTATCCCAACAGTTTGAAGGTACTCAGTATCTCACTTTGTAAAAAGGGGGGGGGGATGTGAAATAAACTAAAAAAGATGCAAAATTTATGATAAAATTATGTAATTAGTGCCTTTCTATGTGTGAAATAAGTCCATTTGTGTTGGATGTATATTGCCAAGCTTGCTATTTACATCTGCAACTAAGAAATTGAAAAATTAAGGAATAATGCATTTCTTGATCACCAAGCTAATTTTTCATGATAACGCGCATGTGAGGTCTTTGTATGTTTTCATGCATTTCTTGAAAACCGCTGAAAGGAATTCAACAAAATTTTAGAATTTGTTTCGACTAACATAAATCTAAGACCAGGAAAATTTTTATTTAATTTGATGAACAAAAACATCTTCTTTAGGTGTAGGACCACCAAATACCGGGAACCAGTCCAGAGGTTGTACGTAAAAGTAGTACTAGTCAACAGACAGGTTCACTCTTGCATCATACAGAATTTGAACCGCACATGATACCAGAATAAATTTGGTATTTTTGGAAAGCTGAATATTCTAGGAAACTTGAGGATAAAGTTTTATTGGTTTTAAACGAACATAAAAATGTTGAGAGTCAATTAGGGACAAGCACTATTTTTGGACTGAAATAGAAAGTGAAAGTAGATTTTTAGACCACGTGGACTTCAGGTTGAGCGTTTTTTCTTATATGCCATGAAACATATTGTGAAATTTTGACAGAATTATCAGCCAGTGCATTTTTATAGGGGACAGAAGTGTCACTTAATTTGAAACAAAGGTAAATTTTCTAGGATAAGTCAAAATTATCAAATTTTAATATAGCCGAAGAGTAAAAAAACTATGGTGGTCCTACACCTGAAGAGGCCATAGACAGGTATATCAACTTCTATTTCTTTTGATAAAAATGGTACTGAAAGAAGGTAAATCACCAAGACTATCCTTTTAATTGCTTATCATAGCTAAAACCTATAGGGGGGTCAAATTTCAGCCTAAATATGGTATTATGTAATATTGTATGAAATTATGGGGTCTGCAGTGGTCCGCGCTTAGTAGAATGTGCTTTAATTTAAATAAACTCCTGTTTTAGGTTTTGGATGTAATGAAAGGGTCAAAATGTATAAAATTAGAACTGGTAGACATTCTAGTATGCAGAAAAATAGTGTATTTAAGATGAATTTGTCAATTTTACACCTGCGGCTTAAGTCGGTTACATTGCTGGCATGGGTTAATACTAAAAGTACTTATTTTCTAATCTGATGCTTGCTAAGGGTAAATTTGTTAGTAAACTAGTAACCATATGCAATAATTGTACTTGTTAAGATAATTGGGCCTTAAGATGATGGTACTTCTTTCAAAAATTCCTTAAACATGAGCAGTAATGGGAAATTGGCCAATATTTGCTATTTCATAACAAAGCAAGATATAATTTTGTTTCTTTGTATGCCAGTTTGAACTTTAGTGGGTTTTTTTTAGTAAGGAATGTTCATTTGACTATTAAGCTTAATGGAATAGTGAGCGCATTTAATGAAATTCATAAAATTTTAGTCTCAGTTTAGAAACTATTAATGTACACCTCCAAAATATAGTACAACTGAATATCAATAAATTTAAATTTGAACTCAAAAACTTTCTCAGGATGTACTAGGTGCATAATTAGGACAGTTTCATACTATTTTTCTTAATTGAAATGTATTTCAAGAGATAAAAGTCTTATCCCAACAGTTTGAAGGTACTCAGTATCTCACTTTGTAAAAAGGGGGGGGGGATGTGAAATAAACTAAAAAAGATGCAAAATTTATGATAAAATTATGTAATTAGTGCCTTTCTATGTGTGAAATAAGTCCATTTGTGTTGGATGTATATTGCCAAGCTTGCTATTTACATCTGCAACTAAGAAATTGAAAAATTAAGGAATAATGCATTTCTTGATCACCAAGCTAATTTTTCATGATAACGCGCATGTGAGGTCTTTGTATGTTTTCATGCATTTCTTGAAAACCGCTGAAAGGAATTCAACAAAATTTTAGAATTTGTTTCGACTAACATAAATCTAAGACCAGGAAAATTTTTATTTAATTTGATGAACAAAAACATCTTCTTTAGGTGTAGGACCACCAAATACCGGGAACCAGTCCAGAGGTTGTACGTAAAAGTAGTACTAGTCAACAGACAGGTTCACTCTTGCATCATACAGAATTTGAACCGCACATGATACCAGAATAAATTTGGTATTTTTGGAAAGCTGAATATTCTAGGAAACTTGAGGATAAAGTTTTATTGGTTTTAAACGAACATAAAAATGTTGAGAGTCAATTAGGGACAAGCACTATTTTTGGACTGAAATAGAAAGTGAAAGTAGATTTTTAGACCACGTGGACTTCAGGTTGAGCGTTTTTTCTTATATGCCATGAAACATATTGTGAAATTTTGACAGAATTATCAGCCAGTGCATTTTTATAGGGGACAGAAGTGTCACTTAATTTGAAACAAAGGTAAATTTTCTAGGATAAGTCAAAATTATCAAATTTTAATATAGCCGAAGAGTAAAAAAACTATGGTGGTCCTACACCTGAAGAGGCCATAGACAGGTATATCAACTTCTATTTCTTTTGATAAAAATGGTACTGAAAGAAGGTAAATCACCAAGACTATCCTTTTAATTGCTTATCATAGCTAAAACCTATAGGGGGGTCAAATTTCAGCCTAAATATGGTATTATGTAATATTGTATGAAATTATGGGGTCTGCAGTGGTCCGCGCTTAGTAGAATGTGCTTTAATTTAAATAAACTCCTGTTTTAGGTTTTGGATGTAATGAAAGGGTCAAAATGTATAAAATTAGAACTGGTAGACATTCTAGTATGCAGAAAAATAGTGTATTTAAGATGAATTTGTCAATTTTACACCTGCGGCTTAAGTCGGTTACATTGCTGGCATGGGTTAATACTAAAAGTACTTATTTTCTAATCTGATGCTTGCTAAGGGTAAATTTGTTAGTAAACTAGTAACCATATGCAATAATTGTACTTGTTAAGATAATTGGGCCTTAAGATGATGGTACTTCTTTCAAAAATTCCTTAAACATGAGCAGTAATGGGAAATTGGCCAATATTTGCTATTTCATAACAAAGCAAGATATAATTTTGTTTCTTTGTATGCCAGTTTGAACTTTAGTGGGTTTTTTTTAGTAAGGAATGTTCATTTGACTATTAAGCTTAATGGAATAGTGAGCGCATTTAATGAAATTCATAAAATTTTAGTCTCAGTTTAGAAACTATTAATGTACACCTCCAAAATATAGTACAACTGAATATCAATAAATTTAAATTTGAACTCAAAAACTTTCTCAGGATGTACTAGGTGCATAATTAGGACAGTTTCATACTATTTTTCTTAATTGAAATGTATTTCAAGAGATAAAAGTCTTATCCCAACAGTTTGAAGGTACTCAGTATCTCACTTTGTAAAAAGGGGGGGGGGATGTGAAATAAACTAAAAAAGATGCAAAATTTATGATAAAATTATGTAATTAGTGCCTTTCTATGTGTGAAATAAGTCCATTTGTGTTGGATGTATATTGCCAAGCTTGCTATTTACATCTGCAACTAAGAAATTGAAAAATTAAGGAATAATGCATTTCTTGATCACCAAGCTAATTTTTCATGATAACGCGCATGTGAGGTCTTTGTATGTTTTCATGCATTTCTTGAAAACCGCTGAAAGGAATTCAACAAAATTTTAGAATTTGTTTCGACTAACATAAATCTAAGACCAGGAAAATTTTTATTTAATTTGATGAACAAAAACATCTTCTTTAGGTGTAGGACCACCAAATACCGGGAACCAGTCCAGAGGTTGTACGTAAAAGTAGTACTAGTCAACAGACAGGTTCACTCTTGCATCATACAGAATTTGAACCGCACATGATACCAGAATAAATTTGGTATTTTTGGAAAGCTGAATATTCTAGGAAACTTGAGGATAAAGTTTTATTGGTTTTAAACGAACATAAAAATGTTGAGAGTCAATTAGGGACAAGCACTATTTTTGGACTGAAATAGAAAGTGAAAGTAGATTTTTAGACCACGTGGACTTCAGGTTGAGCGTTTTTTCTTATATGCCATGAAACATATTGTGAAATTTTGACAGAATTATCAGCCAGTGCATTTTTATAGGGGACAGAAGTGTCACTTAATTTGAAACAAAGGTAAATTTTCTAGGATAAGTCAAAATTATCAAATTTTAATATAGCCGAAGAGTAAAAAAACTATGGTGGTCCTACACCTGAAGAGGCCATAGACAGGTATATCAACTTCTATTTCTTTTGATAAAAATGGTACTGAAAGAAGGTAAATCACCAAGACTATCCTTTTAATTGCTTATCATAGCTAAAACCTATAGGGGGGTCAAATTTCAGCCTAAATATGGTATTATGTAATATTGTATGAAATTATGGGGTCTGCAGTGGTCCGCGCTTAGTAGAATGTGCTTTAATTTAAATAAACTCCTGTTTTAGGTTTTGGATGTAATGAAAGGGTCAAAATGTATAAAATTAGAACTGGTAGACATTCTAGTATGCAGAAAAATAGTGTATTTAAGATGAATTTGTCAATTTTACACCTGCGGCTTAAGTCGGTTACATTGCTGGCATGGGTTAATACTAAAAGTACTTATTTTCTAATCTGATGCTTGCTAAGGGTAAATTTGTTAGTAAACTAGTAACCATATGCAATAATTGTACTTGTTAAGATAATTGGGCCTTAAGATGATGGTACTTCTTTCAAAAATTCCTTAAACATGAGCAGTAATGGGAAATTGGCCAATATTTGCTATTTCATAACAAAGCAAGATATAATTTTGTTTCTTTGTATGCCAGTTTGAACTTTAGTGGGTTTTTTTTAGTAAGGAATGTTCATTTGACTATTAAGCTTAATGGAATAGTGAGCGCATTTAATGAAATTCATAAAATTTTAGTCTCAGTTTAGAAACTATTAATGTACACCTCCAAAATATAGTACAACTGAATATCAATAAATTTAAATTTGAACTCAAAAACTTTCTCAGGATGTACTAGGTGCATAATTAGGACAGTTTCATACTATTTTTCTTAATTGAAATGTATTTCAAGAGATAAAAGTCTTATCCCAACAGTTTGAAGGTACTCAGTATCTCACTTTGTAAAAAGGGGGGGGGGATGTGAAATAAACTAAAAAAGATGCAAAATTTATGATAAAATTATGTAATTAGTGCCTTTCTATGTGTGAAATAAGTCCATTTGTGTTGGATGTATATTGCCAAGCTTGCTATTTACATCTGCAACTAAGAAATTGAAAAATTAAGGAATAATGCATTTCTTGATCACCAAGCTAATTTTTCATGATAACGCGCATGTGAGGTCTTTGTATGTTTTCATGCATTTCTTGAAAACCGCTGAAAGGAATTCAACAAAATTTTAGAATTTGTTTCGACTAACATAAATCTAAGACCAGGAAAATTTTTATTTAATTTGATGAACAAAAACATCTTCTTTAGGTGTAGGACCACCAAATACCGGGAACCAGTCCAGAGGTTGTACGTAAAAGTAGTACTAGTCAACAGACAGGTTCACTCTTGCATCATACAGAATTTGAACCGCACATGATACCAGAATAAATTTGGTATTTTTGGAAAGCTGAATATTCTAGGAAACTTGAGGATAAAGTTTTATTGGTTTTAAACGAACATAAAAATGTTGAGAGTCAATTAGGGACAAGCACTATTTTTGGACTGAAATAGAAAGTGAAAGTAGATTTTTAGACCACGTGGACTTCAGGTTGAGCGTTTTTTCTTATATGCCATGAAACATATTGTGAAATTTTGACAGAATTATCAGCCAGTGCATTTTTATAGGGGACAGAAGTGTCACTTAATTTGAAACAAAGGTAAATTTTCTAGGATAAGTCAAAATTATCAAATTTTAATATAGCCGAAGAGTAAAAAAACTATGGTGGTCCTACACCTGAAGAGGCCATAGACAGGTATATCAACTTCTATTTCTTTTGATAAAAATGGTACTGAAAGAAGGTAAATCACCAAGACTATCCTTTTAATTGCTTATCATAGCTAAAACCTATAGGGGGGTCAAATTTCAGCCTAAATATGGTATTATGTAATATTGTATGAAATTATGGGGTCTGCAGTGGTCCGCGCTTAGTAGAATGTGCTTTAATTTAAATAAACTCCTGTTTTAGGTTTTGGATGTAATGAAAGGGTCAAAATGTATAAAATTAGAACTGGTAGACATTCTAGTATGCAGAAAAATAGTGTATTTAAGATGAATTTGTCAATTTTACACCTGCGGCTTAAGTCGGTTACATTGCTGGCATGGGTTAATACTAAAAGTACTTATTTTCTAATCTGATGCTTGCTAAGGGTAAATTTGTTAGTAAACTAGTAACCATATGCAATAATTGTACTTGTTAAGATAATTGGGCCTTAAGATGATGGTACTTCTTTCAAAAATTCCTTAAACATGAGCAGTAATGGGAAATTGGCCAATATTTGCTATTTCATAACAAAGCAAGATATAATTTTGTTTCTTTGTATGCCAGTTTGAACTTTAGTGGGTTTTTTTTAGTAAGGAATGTTCATTTGACTATTAAGCTTAATGGAATAGTGAGCGCATTTAATGAAATTCATAAAATTTTAGTCTCAGTTTAGAAACTATTAATGTACACCTCCAAAATATAGTACAACTGAATATCAATAAATTTAAATTTGAACTCAAAAACTTTCTCAGGATGTACTAGGTGCATAATTAGGACAGTTTCATACTATTTTTCTTAATTGAAATGTATTTCAAGAGATAAAAGTCTTATCCCAACAGTTTGAAGGTACTCAGTATCTCACTTTGTAAAAAGGGGGGGGGGATGTGAAATAAACTAAAAAAGATGCAAAATTTATGATAAAATTATGTAATTAGTGCCTTTCTATGTGTGAAATAAGTCCATTTGTGTTGGATGTATATTGCCAAGCTTGCTATTTACATCTGCAACTAAGAAATTGAAAAATTAAGGAATAATGCATTTCTTGATCACCAAGCTAATTTTTCATGATAACGCGCATGTGAGGTCTTTGTATGTTTTCATGCATTTCTTGAAAACCGCTGAAAGGAATTCAACAAAATTTTAGAATTTGTTTCGACTAACATAAATCTAAGACCAGGAAAATTTTTATTTAATTTGATGAACAAAAACATCTTCTTTAGGTGTAGGACCACCAAATACCGGGAACCAGTCCAGAGGTTGTACGTAAAAGTAGTACTAGTCAACAGACAGGTTCACTCTTGCATCATACAGAATTTGAACCGCACATGATACCAGAATAAATTTGGTATTTTTGGAAAGCTGAATATTCTAGGAAACTTGAGGATAAAGTTTTATTGGTTTTAAACGAACATAAAAATGTTGAGAGTCAATTAGGGACAAGCACTATTTTTGGACTGAAATAGAAAGTGAAAGTAGATTTTTAGACCACGTGGACTTCAGGTTGAGCGTTTTTTCTTATATGCCATGAAACATATTGTGAAATTTTGACAGAATTATCAGCCAGTGCATTTTTATAGGGGACAGAAGTGTCACTTAATTTGAAACAAAGGTAAATTTTCTAGGATAAGTCAAAATTATCAAATTTTAATATAGCCGAAGAGTAAAAAAACTATGGTGGTCCTACACCTGAAGAGGCCATAGACAGGTATATCAACTTCTATTTCTTTTGATAAAAATGGTACTGAAAGAAGGTAAATCACCAAGACTATCCTTTTAATTGCTTATCATAGCTAAAACCTATAGGGGGGTCAAATTTCAGCCTAAATATGGTATTATGTAATATTGTATGAAATTATGGGGTCTGCAGTGGTCCGCGCTTAGTAGAATGTGCTTTAATTTAAATAAACTCCTGTTTTAGGTTTTGGATGTAATGAAAGGGTCAAAATGTATAAAATTAGAACTGGTAGACATTCTAGTATGCAGAAAAATAGTGTATTTAAGATGAATTTGTCAATTTTACACCTGCGGCTTAAGTCGGTTACATTGCTGGCATGGGTTAATACTAAAAGTACTTATTTTCTAATCTGATGCTTGCTAAGGGTAAATTTGTTAGTAAACTAGTAACCATATGCAATAATTGTACTTGTTAAGATAATTGGGCCTTAAGATGATGGTACTTCTTTCAAAAATTCCTTAAACATGAGCAGTAATGGGAAATTGGCCAATATTTGCTATTTCATAACAAAGCAAGATATAATTTTGTTTCTTTGTATGCCAGTTTGAACTTTAGTGGGTTTTTTTTAGTAAGGAATGTTCATTTGACTATTAAGCTTAATGGAATAGTGAGCGCATTTAATGAAATTCATAAAATTTTAGTCTCAGTTTAGAAACTATTAATGTACACCTCCAAAATATAGTACAACTGAATATCAATAAATTTAAATTTGAACTCAAAAACTTTCTCAGGATGTACTAGGTGCATAATTAGGACAGTTTCATACTATTTTTCTTAATTGAAATGTATTTCAAGAGATAAAAGTCTTATCCCAACAGTTTGAAGGTACTCAGTATCTCACTTTGTAAAAAGGGGGGGGGGATGTGAAATAAACTAAAAAAGATGCAAAATTTATGATAAAATTATGTAATTAGTGCCTTTCTATGTGTGAAATAAGTCCATTTGTGTTGGATGTATATTGCCAAGCTTGCTATTTACATCTGCAACTAAGAAATTGAAAAATTAAGGAATAATGCATTTCTTGATCACCAAGCTAATTTTTCATGATAACGCGCATGTGAGGTCTTTGTATGTTTTCATGCATTTCTTGAAAACCGCTGAAAGGAATTCAACAAAATTTTAGAATTTGTTTCGACTAACATAAATCTAAGACCAGGAAAATTTTTATTTAATTTGATGAACAAAAACATCTTCTTTAGGTGTAGGACCACCAAATACCGGGAACCAGTCCAGAGGTTGTACGTAAAAGTAGTACTAGTCAACAGACAGGTTCACTCTTGCATCATACAGAATTTGAACCGCACATGATACCAGAATAAATTTGGTATTTTTGGAAAGCTGAATATTCTAGGAAACTTGAGGATAAAGTTTTATTGGTTTTAAACGAACATAAAAATGTTGAGAGTCAATTAGGGACAAGCACTATTTTTGGACTGAAATAGAAAGTGAAAGTAGATTTTTAGACCACGTGGACTTCAGGTTGAGCGTTTTTTCTTATATGCCATGAAACATATTGTGAAATTTTGACAGAATTATCAGCCAGTGCATTTTTATAGGGGACAGAAGTGTCACTTAATTTGAAACAAAGGTAAATTTTCTAGGATAAGTCAAAATTATCAAATTTTAATATAGCCGAAGAGTAAAAAAACTATGGTGGTCCTACACCTGAAGAGGCCATAGACAGGTATATCAACTTCTATTTCTTTTGATAAAAATGGTACTGAAAGAAGGTAAATCACCAAGACTATCCTTTTAATTGCTTATCATAGCTAAAACCTATAGGGGGGTCAAATTTCAGCCTAAATATGGTATTATGTAATATTGTATGAAATTATGGGGTCTGCAGTGGTCCGCGCTTAGTAGAATGTGCTTTAATTTAAATAAACTCCTGTTTTAGGTTTTGGATGTAATGAAAGGGTCAAAATGTATAAAATTAGAACTGGTAGACATTCTAGTATGCAGAAAAATAGTGTATTTAAGATGAATTTGTCAATTTTACACCTGCGGCTTAAGTCGGTTACATTGCTGGCATGGGTTAATACTAAAAGTACTTATTTTCTAATCTGATGCTTGCTAAGGGTAAATTTGTTAGTAAACTAGTAACCATATGCAATAATTGTACTTGTTAAGATAATTGGGCCTTAAGATGATGGTACTTCTTTCAAAAATTCCTTAAACATGAGCAGTAATGGGAAATTGGCCAATATTTGCTATTTCATAACAAAGCAAGATATAATTTTGTTTCTTTGTATGCCAGTTTGAACTTTAGTGGGTTTTTTTTAGTAAGGAATGTTCATTTGACTATTAAGCTTAATGGAATAGTGAGCGCATTTAATGAAATTCATAAAATTTTAGTCTCAGTTTAGAAACTATTAATGTACACCTCCAAAATATAGTACAACTGAATATCAATAAATTTAAATTTGAACTCAAAAACTTTCTCAGGATGTACTAGGTGCATAATTAGGACAGTTTCATACTATTTTTCTTAATTGAAATGTATTTCAAGAGATAAAAGTCTTATCCCAACAGTTTGAAGGTACTCAGTATCTCACTTTGTAAAAAGGGGGGGGGGATGTGAAATAAACTAAAAAAGATGCAAAATTTATGATAAAATTATGTAATTAGTGCCTTTCTATGTGTGAAATAAGTCCATTTGTGTTGGATGTATATTGCCAAGCTTGCTATTTACATCTGCAACTAAGAAATTGAAAAATTAAGGAATAATGCATTTCTTGATCACCAAGCTAATTTTTCATGATAACGCGCATGTGAGGTCTTTGTATGTTTTCATGCATTTCTTGAAAACCGCTGAAAGGAATTCAACAAAATTTTAGAATTTGTTTCGACTAACATAAATCTAAGACCAGGAAAATTTTTATTTAATTTGATGAACAAAAACATCTTCTTTAGGTGTAGGACCACCAAATACCGGGAACCAGTCCAGAGGTTGTACGTAAAAGTAGTACTAGTCAACAGACAGGTTCACTCTTGCATCATACAGAATTTGAACCGCACATGATACCAGAATAAATTTGGTATTTTTGGAAAGCTGAATATTCTAGGAAACTTGAGGATAAAGTTTTATTGGTTTTAAACGAACATAAAAATGTTGAGAGTCAATTAGGGACAAGCACTATTTTTGGACTGAAATAGAAAGTGAAAGTAGATTTTTAGACCACGTGGACTTCAGGTTGAGCGTTTTTTCTTATATGCCATGAAACATATTGTGAAATTTTGACAGAATTATCAGCCAGTGCATTTTTATAGGGGACAGAAGTGTCACTTAATTTGAAACAAAGGTAAATTTTCTAGGATAAGTCAAAATTATCAAATTTTAATATAGCCGAAGAGTAAAAAAACTATGGTGGTCCTACACCTGAAGAGGCCATAGACAGGTATATCAACTTCTATTTCTTTTGATAAAAATGGTACTGAAAGAAGGTAAATCACCAAGACTATCCTTTTAATTGCTTATCATAGCTAAAACCTATAGGGGGGTCAAATTTCAGCCTAAATATGGTATTATGTAATATTGTATGAAATTATGGGGTCTGCAGTGGTCCGCGCTTAGTAGAATGTGCTTTAATTTAAATAAACTCCTGTTTTAGGTTTTGGATGTAATGAAAGGGTCAAAATGTATAAAATTAGAACTGGTAGACATTCTAGTATGCAGAAAAATAGTGTATTTAAGATGAATTTGTCAATTTTACACCTGCGGCTTAAGTCGGTTACATTGCTGGCATGGGTTAATACTAAAAGTACTTATTTTCTAATCTGATGCTTGCTAAGGGTAAATTTGTTAGTAAACTAGTAACCATATGCAATAATTGTACTTGTTAAGATAATTGGGCCTTAAGATGATGGTACTTCTTTCAAAAATTCCTTAAACATGAGCAGTAATGGGAAATTGGCCAATATTTGCTATTTCATAACAAAGCAAGATATAATTTTGTTTCTTTGTATGCCAGTTTGAACTTTAGTGGGTTTTTTTTAGTAAGGAATGTTCATTTGACTATTAAGCTTAATGGAATAGTGAGCGCATTTAATGAAATTCATAAAATTTTAGTCTCAGTTTAGAAACTATTAATGTACACCTCCAAAATATAGTACAACTGAATATCAATAAATTTAAATTTGAACTCAAAAACTTTCTCAGGATGTACTAGGTGCATAATTAGGACAGTTTCATACTATTTTTCTTAATTGAAATGTATTTCAAGAGATAAAAGTCTTATCCCAACAGTTTGAAGGTACTCAGTATCTCACTTTGTAAAAAGGGGGGGGGGATGTGAAATAAACTAAAAAAGATGCAAAATTTATGATAAAATTATGTAATTAGTGCCTTTCTATGTGTGAAATAAGTCCATTTGTGTTGGATGTATATTGCCAAGCTTGCTATTTACATCTGCAACTAAGAAATTGAAAAATTAAGGAATAATGCATTTCTTGATCACCAAGCTAATTTTTCATGATAACGCGCATGTGAGGTCTTTGTATGTTTTCATGCATTTCTTGAAAACCGCTGAAAGGAATTCAACAAAATTTTAGAATTTGTTTCGACTAACATAAATCTAAGACCAGGAAAATTTTTATTTAATTTGATGAACAAAAACATCTTCTTTAGGTGTAGGACCACCAAATACCGGGAACCAGTCCAGAGGTTGTACGTAAAAGTAGTACTAGTCAACAGACAGGTTCACTCTTGCATCATACAGAATTTGAACCGCACATGATACCAGAATAAATTTGGTATTTTTGGAAAGCTGAATATTCTAGGAAACTTGAGGATAAAGTTTTATTGGTTTTAAACGAACATAAAAATGTTGAGAGTCAATTAGGGACAAGCACTATTTTTGGACTGAAATAGAAAGTGAAAGTAGATTTTTAGACCACGTGGACTTCAGGTTGAGCGTTTTTTCTTATATGCCATGAAACATATTGTGAAATTTTGACAGAATTATCAGCCAGTGCATTTTTATAGGGGACAGAAGTGTCACTTAATTTGAAACAAAGGTAAATTTTCTAGGATAAGTCAAAATTATCAAATTTTAATATAGCCGAAGAGTAAAAAAACTATGGTGGTCCTACACCTGAAGAGGCCATAGACAGGTATATCAACTTCTATTTCTTTTGATAAAAATGGTACTGAAAGAAGGTAAATCACCAAGACTATCCTTTTAATTGCTTATCATAGCTAAAACCTATAGGGGGGTCAAATTTCAGCCTAAATATGGTATTATGTAATATTGTATGAAATTATGGGGTCTGCAGTGGTCCGCGCTTAGTAGAATGTGCTTTAATTTAAATAAACTCCTGTTTTAGGTTTTGGATGTAATGAAAGGGTCAAAATGTATAAAATTAGAACTGGTAGACATTCTAGTATGCAGAAAAATAGTGTATTTAAGATGAATTTGTCAATTTTACACCTGCGGCTTAAGTCGGTTACATTGCTGGCATGGGTTAATACTAAAAGTACTTATTTTCTAATCTGATGCTTGCTAAGGGTAAATTTGTTAGTAAACTAGTAACCATATGCAATAATTGTACTTGTTAAGATAATTGGGCCTTAAGATGATGGTACTTCTTTCAAAAATTCCTTAAACATGAGCAGTAATGGGAAATTGGCCAATATTTGCTATTTCATAACAAAGCAAGATATAATTTTGTTTCTTTGTATGCCAGTTTGAACTTTAGTGGGTTTTTTTTAGTAAGGAATGTTCATTTGACTATTAAGCTTAATGGAATAGTGAGCGCATTTAATGAAATTCATAAAATTTTAGTCTCAGTTTAGAAACTATTAATGTACACCTCCAAAATATAGTACAACTGAATATCAATAAATTTAAATTTGAACTCAAAAACTTTCTCAGGATGTACTAGGTGCATAATTAGGACAGTTTCATACTATTTTTCTTAATTGAAATGTATTTCAAGAGATAAAAGTCTTATCCCAACAGTTTGAAGGTACTCAGTATCTCACTTTGTAAAAAGGGGGGGGGGATGTGAAATAAACTAAAAAAGATGCAAAATTTATGATAAAATTATGTAATTAGTGCCTTTCTATGTGTGAAATAAGTCCATTTGTGTTGGATGTATATTGCCAAGCTTGCTATTTACATCTGCAACTAAGAAATTGAAAAATTAAGGAATAATGCATTTCTTGATCACCAAGCTAATTTTTCATGATAACGCGCATGTGAGGTCTTTGTATGTTTTCATGCATTTCTTGAAAACCGCTGAAAGGAATTCAACAAAATTTTAGAATTTGTTTCGACTAACATAAATCTAAGACCAGGAAAATTTTTATTTAATTTGATGAACAAAAACATCTTCTTTAGGTGTAGGACCACCAAATACCGGGAACCAGTCCAGAGGTTGTACGTAAAAGTAGTACTAGTCAACAGACAGGTTCACTCTTGCATCATACAGAATTTGAACCGCACATGATACCAGAATAAATTTGGTATTTTTGGAAAGCTGAATATTCTAGGAAACTTGAGGATAAAGTTTTATTGGTTTTAAACGAACATAAAAATGTTGAGAGTCAATTAGGGACAAGCACTATTTTTGGACTGAAATAGAAAGTGAAAGTAGATTTTTAGACCACGTGGACTTCAGGTTGAGCGTTTTTTCTTATATGCCATGAAACATATTGTGAAATTTTGACAGAATTATCAGCCAGTGCATTTTTATAGGGGACAGAAGTGTCACTTAATTTGAAACAAAGGTAAATTTTCTAGGATAAGTCAAAATTATCAAATTTTAATATAGCCGAAGAGTAAAAAAACTATGGTGGTCCTACACCTGAAGAGGCCATAGACAGGTATATCAACTTCTATTTCTTTTGATAAAAATGGTACTGAAAGAAGGTAAATCACCAAGACTATCCTTTTAATTGCTTATCATAGCTAAAACCTATAGGGGGGTCAAATTTCAGCCTAAATATGGTATTATGTAATATTGTATGAAATTATGGGGTCTGCAGTGGTCCGCGCTTAGTAGAATGTGCTTTAATTTAAATAAACTCCTGTTTTAGGTTTTGGATGTAATGAAAGGGTCAAAATGTATAAAATTAGAACTGGTAGACATTCTAGTATGCAGAAAAATAGTGTATTTAAGATGAATTTGTCAATTTTACACCTGCGGCTTAAGTCGGTTACATTGCTGGCATGGGTTAATACTAAAAGTACTTATTTTCTAATCTGATGCTTGCTAAGGGTAAATTTGTTAGTAAACTAGTAACCATATGCAATAATTGTACTTGTTAAGATAATTGGGCCTTAAGATGATGGTACTTCTTTCAAAAATTCCTTAAACATGAGCAGTAATGGGAAATTGGCCAATATTTGCTATTTCATAACAAAGCAAGATATAATTTTGTTTCTTTGTATGCCAGTTTGAACTTTAGTGGGTTTTTTTTAGTAAGGAATGTTCATTTGACTATTAAGCTTAATGGAATAGTGAGCGCATTTAATGAAATTCATAAAATTTTAGTCTCAGTTTAGAAACTATTAATGTACACCTCCAAAATATAGTACAACTGAATATCAATAAATTTAAATTTGAACTCAAAAACTTTCTCAGGATGTACTAGGTGCATAATTAGGACAGTTTCATACTATTTTTCTTAATTGAAATGTATTTCAAGAGATAAAAGTCTTATCCCAACAGTTTGAAGGTACTCAGTATCTCACTTTGTAAAAAGGGGGGGGGGATGTGAAATAAACTAAAAAAGATGCAAAATTTATGATAAAATTATGTAATTAGTGCCTTTCTATGTGTGAAATAAGTCCATTTGTGTTGGATGTATATTGCCAAGCTTGCTATTTACATCTGCAACTAAGAAATTGAAAAATTAAGGAATAATGCATTTCTTGATCACCAAGCTAATTTTTCATGATAACGCGCATGTGAGGTCTTTGTATGTTTTCATGCATTTCTTGAAAACCGCTGAAAGGAATTCAACAAAATTTTAGAATTTGTTTCGACTAACATAAATCTAAGACCAGGAAAATTTTTATTTAATTTGATGAACAAAAACATCTTCTTTAGGTGTAGGACCACCAAATACCGGGAACCAGTCCAGAGGTTGTACGTAAAAGTAGTACTAGTCAACAGACAGGTTCACTCTTGCATCATACAGAATTTGAACCGCACATGATACCAGAATAAATTTGGTATTTTTGGAAAGCTGAATATTCTAGGAAACTTGAGGATAAAGTTTTATTGGTTTTAAACGAACATAAAAATGTTGAGAGTCAATTAGGGACAAGCACTATTTTTGGACTGAAATAGAAAGTGAAAGTAGATTTTTAGACCACGTGGACTTCAGGTTGAGCGTTTTTTCTTATATGCCATGAAACATATTGTGAAATTTTGACAGAATTATCAGCCAGTGCATTTTTATAGGGGACAGAAGTGTCACTTAATTTGAAACAAAGGTAAATTTTCTAGGATAAGTCAAAATTATCAAATTTTAATATAGCCGAAGAGTAAAAAAACTATGGTGGTCCTACACCTGAAGAGGCCATAGACAGGTATATCAACTTCTATTTCTTTTGATAAAAATGGTACTGAAAGAAGGTAAATCACCAAGACTATCCTTTTAATTGCTTATCATAGCTAAAACCTATAGGGGGGTCAAATTTCAGCCTAAATATGGTATTATGTAATATTGTATGAAATTATGGGGTCTGCAGTGGTCCGCGCTTAGTAGAATGTGCTTTAATTTAAATAAACTCCTGTTTTAGGTTTTGGATGTAATGAAAGGGTCAAAATGTATAAAATTAGAACTGGTAGACATTCTAGTATGCAGAAAAATAGTGTATTTAAGATGAATTTGTCAATTTTACACCTGCGGCTTAAGTCGGTTACATTGCTGGCATGGGTTAATACTAAAAGTACTTATTTTCTAATCTGATGCTTGCTAAGGGTAAATTTGTTAGTAAACTAGTAACCATATGCAATAATTGTACTTGTTAAGATAATTGGGCCTTAAGATGATGGTACTTCTTTCAAAAATTCCTTAAACATGAGCAGTAATGGGAAATTGGCCAATATTTGCTATTTCATAACAAAGCAAGATATAATTTTGTTTCTTTGTATGCCAGTTTGAACTTTAGTGGGTTTTTTTTAGTAAGGAATGTTCATTTGACTATTAAGCTTAATGGAATAGTGAGCGCATTTAATGAAATTCATAAAATTTTAGTCTCAGTTTAGAAACTATTAATGTACACCTCCAAAATATAGTACAACTGAATATCAATAAATTTAAATTTGAACTCAAAAACTTTCTCAGGATGTACTAGGTGCATAATTAGGACAGTTTCATACTATTTTTCTTAATTGAAATGTATTTCAAGAGATAAAAGTCTTATCCCAACAGTTTGAAGGTACTCAGTATCTCACTTTGTAAAAAGGGGGGGGGGATGTGAAATAAACTAAAAAAGATGCAAAATTTATGATAAAATTATGTAATTAGTGCCTTTCTATGTGTGAAATAAGTCCATTTGTGTTGGATGTATATTGCCAAGCTTGCTATTTACATCTGCAACTAAGAAATTGAAAAATTAAGGAATAATGCATTTCTTGATCACCAAGCTAATTTTTCATGATAACGCGCATGTGAGGTCTTTGTATGTTTTCATGCATTTCTTGAAAACCGCTGAAAGGAATTCAACAAAATTTTAGAATTTGTTTCGACTAACATAAATCTAAGACCAGGAAAATTTTTATTTAATTTGATGAACAAAAACATCTTCTTTAGGTGTAGGACCACCAAATACCGGGAACCAGTCCAGAGGTTGTACGTAAAAGTAGTACTAGTCAACAGACAGGTTCACTCTTGCATCATACAGAATTTGAACCGCACATGATACCAGAATAAATTTGGTATTTTTGGAAAGCTGAATATTCTAGGAAACTTGAGGATAAAGTTTTATTGGTTTTAAACGAACATAAAAATGTTGAGAGTCAATTAGGGACAAGCACTATTTTTGGACTGAAATAGAAAGTGAAAGTAGATTTTTAGACCACGTGGACTTCAGGTTGAGCGTTTTTTCTTATATGCCATGAAACATATTGTGAAATTTTGACAGAATTATCAGCCAGTGCATTTTTATAGGGGACAGAAGTGTCACTTAATTTGAAACAAAGGTAAATTTTCTAGGATAAGTCAAAATTATCAAATTTTAATATAGCCGAAGAGTAAAAAAACTATGGTGGTCCTACACCTGAAGAGGCCATAGACAGGTATATCAACTTCTATTTCTTTTGATAAAAATGGTACTGAAAGAAGGTAAATCACCAAGACTATCCTTTTAATTGCTTATCATAGCTAAAACCTATAGGGGGGTCAAATTTCAGCCTAAATATGGTATTATGTAATATTGTATGAAATTATGGGGTCTGCAGTGGTCCGCGCTTAGTAGAATGTGCTTTAATTTAAATAAACTCCTGTTTTAGGTTTTGGATGTAATGAAAGGGTCAAAATGTATAAAATTAGAACTGGTAGACATTCTAGTATGCAGAAAAATAGTGTATTTAAGATGAATTTGTCAATTTTACACCTGCGGCTTAAGTCGGTTACATTGCTGGCATGGGTTAATACTAAAAGTACTTATTTTCTAATCTGATGCTTGCTAAGGGTAAATTTGTTAGTAAACTAGTAACCATATGCAATAATTGTACTTGTTAAGATAATTGGGCCTTAAGATGATGGTACTTCTTTCAAAAATTCCTTAAACATGAGCAGTAATGGGAAATTGGCCAATATTTGCTATTTCATAACAAAGCAAGATATAATTTTGTTTCTTTGTATGCCAGTTTGAACTTTAGTGGGTTTTTTTTAGTAAGGAATGTTCATTTGACTATTAAGCTTAATGGAATAGTGAGCGCATTTAATGAAATTCATAAAATTTTAGTCTCAGTTTAGAAACTATTAATGTACACCTCCAAAATATAGTACAACTGAATATCAATAAATTTAAATTTGAACTCAAAAACTTTCTCAGGATGTACTAGGTGCATAATTAGGACAGTTTCATACTATTTTTCTTAATTGAAATGTATTTCAAGAGATAAAAGTCTTATCCCAACAGTTTGAAGGTACTCAGTATCTCACTTTGTAAAAAGGGGGGGGGGATGTGAAATAAACTAAAAAAGATGCAAAATTTATGATAAAATTATGTAATTAGTGCCTTTCTATGTGTGAAATAAGTCCATTTGTGTTGGATGTATATTGCCAAGCTTGCTATTTACATCTGCAACTAAGAAATTGAAAAATTAAGGAATAATGCATTTCTTGATCACCAAGCTAATTTTTCATGATAACGCGCATGTGAGGTCTTTGTATGTTTTCATGCATTTCTTGAAAACCGCTGAAAGGAATTCAACAAAATTTTAGAATTTGTTTCGACTAACATAAATCTAAGACCAGGAAAATTTTTATTTAATTTGATGAACAAAAACATCTTCTTTAGGTGTAGGACCACCAAATACCGGGAACCAGTCCAGAGGTTGTACGTAAAAGTAGTACTAGTCAACAGACAGGTTCACTCTTGCATCATACAGAATTTGAACCGCACATGATACCAGAATAAATTTGGTATTTTTGGAAAGCTGAATATTCTAGGAAACTTGAGGATAAAGTTTTATTGGTTTTAAACGAACATAAAAATGTTGAGAGTCAATTAGGGACAAGCACTATTTTTGGACTGAAATAGAAAGTGAAAGTAGATTTTTAGACCACGTGGACTTCAGGTTGAGCGTTTTTTCTTATATGCCATGAAACATATTGTGAAATTTTGACAGAATTATCAGCCAGTGCATTTTTATAGGGGACAGAAGTGTCACTTAATTTGAAACAAAGGTAAATTTTCTAGGATAAGTCAAAATTATCAAATTTTAATATAGCCGAAGAGTAAAAAAACTATGGTGGTCCTACACCTGTAATTAGATGGCCGATGTATTCCAGATGGCTATTTGGATCACGTGATTCCGTGTAATAATACTTAACTTCCCTCAGAGCTCAGATGGATGTAATTAGAGACATTTAAATATATATCTTGGATGCTATAAATAAAGCTGAAGTAAACTAAATAAGATAAATCTTTGTATTAATTAAAGTTTTTTAATAATTACAGTTTGCAACAAAAGTTGGTTAATTGTGACAAAATTTTAAAAAAAGAATATATCGCATGCAGTGCAAAGAAAACCTGTTTCTTAATATAATATATACACAAGATATTCATATTTTTAAGATAACTTAAACAGTTTTATTCTCGCAATATTACAGAGCTACAGATAAAAAAATCGTCCATAGACCGAATTTCGATGAAGTCTAGAACAAATGATATCGATGAAAAAATGTCATGCTTTGAAAAATCAGAAAAACAAATAATCTTTAAAAAAACTTAATCAATGTGATAAACAGTAACATCCACCACCAGGCCATACCTATAATACACGTAATACAGTGATATATAGTCAAATGAATGTACTTTTGTCTATGTCACTGCCGCTCCAAGTATATAGTTCTTTGTTATAATTCAAACATTATTTTCAAAACTGCATCTTGGTGCAATTTTATATTTATTTACCAACTATGATGAATGGGTGTAGAATAGTATCAAGACCCAGTTTCTGTTGTTGTATTACTTACATTTTATGTGTTATAACCATTTATTTTAAATGTGTTGAACAAATAAAATAAATAAATAAATAAATATAGTAACATCCACCACCAGGCCATACCTATAATACACGTGATACAGTGATATATAGTAACATCCACCACCAGGCCATACCTATAATACAAGTAATACAGTGATATATAGTAACATCCACAACCAGGCCATACCTATAATACACGTAATACATTGATATACAGTAACATCCACCACCAGACCATACCTATAATACACGTAATACAGTCATGACAGTGATATATAGTAACATCCACCACCAGACCATACCTATAATATGAGTGGCCGTTCATGTCATAATTGCGTTATTTGTATCGCGTTACTTTTCTATCGCGTTACTTTTAACAAGTATCGCGATACTTTCAACTTCTATCGCGTTACTTCTTTAAAGTATCGCGATACTTCTTAAAAGTAACGCGTTACTTTTGTTTTTCATTTCTAACGCGATGCTTTTCAAAAGTAACGCGATAGAAGTTGAAAGTATCGCGATACTTTTTAATTTCATATCTTCAGAAAGAACCAATCAAAATACACCTACCAACGATTGTTTCCAACGAGATTTCATCCTCTTTTCGAATAAAATGTTTCGGAAGAACTATTTCTAATTTTTTTATTTTAATTGTTTTCATAAGTTGAACGTCGAAACAAAGTAGTATACATAGTCTACATGTGAAAAAATAATCTAAATATTTACGCAGGACAATCATCTAGTCATTATAGTGTTACCCCAAAATATATATCTCCAGATTTAACGACTATGAAATATTACATCTGTAAGGCTTTTTCTGATTGGTTCTTTCTCAAGAGATTAAATTTAAAAGTATCGCGATACTTTCAACTTCTATCGCGTTACTTTTGAAAAGTATCGCGTTACAAATGAAAAACAAAAGTAACGCGTTACTTTTAAAAAGTATCGCGTTACTTTTACGAAGTATCGCGATACTTTGAAGAAGTAACGCGATAGAAGTTGAAAGTATCGCGATACTTGTTAAAAGTAACGCGATATAAAAGTAACGCGATAGAAGTAACGCAATTATGACATGAACGGCCACTCATACTATAATACACGTAATACAGTGATATATAGTAACATCCACCACCAGACCATACCAATAATACACGTAATACAGTGATATATAGTAACATCCATCACCAGACCATACCTATAATACACGTAATACAGTGATATATAGTAACATCCATCACCAGACCATACCTATAATACACGTAATACAGTGATATATAGTAACATCCACCACCAGACCATACCTATAATACACGTAATACAGTGATATATAGTAACATCCACCACCAGACCATACCTATAATACACGTAATACAGTGATATATAGTAACATCCACCACCAGACCATACCAATAATACACGTAATACAGTGATATATAGTAACATCCACCACCAGACCATACCTATAATACACGTCATACAGTGATATATAGTAACATCCACCACCAGACCATACCTATAATACACGTAATACAGTGATATATAGTAACATCCACCACCAGACCATACCAATAATACACGTAATACAGTGATATATAGTACCATCCACCACCAGACCATACCTATAATACACGTAATACAGTGATATATAGTAACATCCACCACCAGACCATACCTATAATACACGTAATACAGTGATATATAGTAACATCCACCACCAGACCATACCAATAATACACGTAATACAGTGATATATAGTAACATCCACCACCAGACCATACCTATAATACACGTCATACAGTGATATATAGTAACATCCACCACCAGACCATACCTATAATACACGTAATACAGTGATATATAGTAACATCCATCACCAGGCCATACCTATAATACACGTCATACAGTGATATATAGTAACATCCACCACCAGACTACCTATAATACACGTAATACAGTGATATATAGTAACATCCACCACCAGACCATACCTATAATACACGTCATACAGTGATATATAGTAACATCCACCACCAGACCATACCTATAATACACGTAATACAGTGATATATAGTAACATCCACCACCAGACCATACCAATAATACACGTAATACAGTGATATATAGTAACATCCACCACCAGACCATACCTATAATACACGTAATACAGTGATATATAGTAACATCCATCACCAGGCCATACCTATAATACACGTCATACAGTGATATATAGTAACATCCACCACCAGACTATACCTATAATACACGTAATACAGTGATATATAGTAACATCCATCACCAGGCCATACCTATAATACACGTCATACAGTGATATATAGTAACATCCACCACCAGACTATACCTATAATACACCTAATACAGTGATATATAGTAACATCCACCACCAGACCATACCTATAATACACGTCATACAGTGATATATAGTAACATCCACCACCAGACCATACCTATAATACACGTAATACAGTGATATATAGTAACATCCACCACCAGACCATACCAATAATACACGTAATACAGTGATATATAGTAACATCCACCACCAGACCATACCTATAATACACGTAATACAGTGATATATAGTAACATCCACCACCAGACCATACATATAATACACGTAATACAGTGATATATAGTAACATCCACCACCAGACCATACCAATAATACACGTAATACAGTGATATATAGTAACATCCACCACCAGACCATACCTATAATACACGTAATACAGTGATATATAGTAACATCCATCACCAGGCCATACCTATAATACACGTCATACAGTGATATATAGTAACATCCACCACCAGACTATACCTATAATACACGTAATACAGTGATATATAGTAACATCCACCACCAGACCATACCTATAATACACGTCATACAGTGATATATAGTAACATCCACCGCCAGACCATACCTATAATACACGTAATACAGTGATATACAGTAACATCCACCACCAGGCCATACCTATAATACACGATATATAGTAACATCCACCACCAGACCATACCTATAATACACGTAATACAGTGATATATAGTAACATCCACCACCAGACCATACCTATAATGCACGTTATACAGTGATATACAGTAACATCCAACACCAGACCATACCTATAATACACGTAATACAGTGATATATAGTAACATCCACCACCAGAATATACCTATACACGTAATACAGTGATATACAGTAACATCCACCACCAGACCACATCTATAATAAATACACGTAATACAGCGATATATAGTAACATCCACCACCAGGCCATACCTATAATACACGTAATACAGTGTATACAGTAACATCCACCACCAGACCATACCTATAATACACTTAATACAGTGATATACAGTAACATCCACCACCAGACCATACCTATAATACACTTAATACAGTGATATACAGTAACATGCACAACCAGACTATACCTATAATACACGTAATACAGTGATATATAGTAACATCCACCACGAGGCCATACCTATAATACACGTAATACAGTGATATATAGTAACATCCACCACCAGGCCATTCCTATAATACAGGTAATACAGTGATATATAGTAACATCCACCACCAGGCCATACCTATAATACACGTAATACAGTGATATATAGTAACATCCAACACCAGACCATACCTATAATACACGTAATACAGTGATATACAGTAACATCCACCACCAGACCATACCTATAATACACGTAATACAGTGATATATAGTAACATCCACCACCAGACCATACCTATAATACACATAATACAGTGATATATACTAACATCCACCACCAGGCCATTCCTATAATTCACGTAATACAGTGATATATAGTAACATCCACCACCAGACCATACCTATAATACACGTAATACAGTGATATAAAGTAACATCCACCACCAGACCATACCTATAATACACGTAATACAGTGATATATAGTAACATCCACCACCAGACCATACCTATAATACACGTAATACAGTGATATACAGTAACATCCACCACCAGAGCATACCTATAATACACGTAGTACAGTGATATACAGTAACATGCACAACCAGACTATACCTATAATACACGTAATACAGTGATATATAGTAACATCCACCACCAGACCATACCTATAATACACGTAATACAGTGATATATAGTAACATCCACCACCAGACCATACCTATAATACACGTAATACAGTGATATAAAGTAACATCCACCACCAGACCATACCTATAATACACGTAATACAGTGATATATAGTAACATCCATCACCAGGCCATACCTATAATACACGTCATACAGTGATATATAGTAACATCCACCACCAGACTATACCTATAATACACGTAATACAGTGATATATAGTAACATCCACCACCAGACCATACCTATAATACACGTCATACAGTGATATATAGTAACATCCACCACCAGACCATACCTATAATACACGTAATACAGTGATATATAGTAACATCCACCACCAGACCATACCAATAATACACGTAATACAGTGATATATAGTAACATCCACCACCAGACCATACCTATAATACACGTAATACAGTGATATATAGTAACATCCATCACCAGGCCATACCTATAATACACGTCATACAGTGATATATAGTAACATCCACCACCAGACTATACCTATAATACACGTAATACAGTGATATATAGTAACATCCATCACCAGGCCATACCTATAATACACGTCATACAGTGATATATAGTAACATCCACCACCAGACTATACCTATAATACACCTAATACAGTGATATATAGTAACATCCACCACCAGACCATACCTATAATACACGTCATACAGTGATATATAGTAACATCCACCACCAGACCATACCTATAATACACGTAATACAGTGATATATAGTAACATCCACCACCAGACCATACCTATAATACACGTAATACAGTGATATATAGTAACATCCACCACCAGACCATACCTATAATACACGTAATACAGTGATATATAGTAACATCCACCACCAGACCATACATATAATACACGTAATACAGTGATATATAGTAACATCCACCACCAGACCATACCAATAATACACGTAATACAGTGATATATAGTAACATCCACCACCAGACCATACCTATAATACACGTAATACAGTGATATATAGTAACATCCATCACCAGGCCATACCTATAATACACGTCATACAGTGATATATAGTAACATCCACCACCAGACTATACCTATAATACACGTAATACAGTGATATATAGTAACATCCACCACCAGACCATACCTATAATACACGTCATACAGTGATATATAGTAACATCCACCGCCAGACCATACCTATAATACACGTAATACAGTGATATACAGTAACATCCACCACCAGGCCATACCTATAATACACGATATATAGTAACATCCACCACCAGACCATACCTATAATACGCGTAATACAGTGATATATAGTAACATCCACCACCAGACCATACCTATAATGCACGTTATACAGTGATATACAGTAACATCCAACACCAGACCATACCTATAATACACGTAATACAGTGATATATAGTAACATCCACCACCAGAATATACCTATACACGTAATACAGTGATATACAGTAACATCCACCACCAGACCACATCTATAATAAATACACGTAATACAGCGATATATAGTAACATCCACCACCAGGCCATACCTATAATACACGTAATACAGTGTATACAGTAACATCCACCACCAGACCATACCTATAATACACTTAATACAGTGATATACAGTAACATCCACCACCAGACCATACCTATAATACACTTAATACAGTGATATACAGTAACATGCACAACCAGACTATACCTATAATACACGTAATACAGTGATATATAGTAACATCCACAACGAGGCCATACCTATAATACACGTAATACAGTGATATATAGTAACATCCACCACCAGGCCATTCCTATAATACAGGTAATACAGTGATATATAGTAACATCCACCACCAGGCCATACCTATAATACACGTAATACAGTGATATATAGTAACATCCAACACCAGACCATACCTATAATACACGTAATACAGTGATATACAGTAACATCCACCACCAGACCATACCTATAATACACGTAATACAGTGATATATAGTAACATCCACCACCAGACCATACCTATAATACACATAATACAGTGATATATACTAACATCCACCACCAGGCCATTCCTATAATTCACGTAATACAGTGATATATAGTAACATCCACCACCAGACCATACCTATAATACACGTAATACAGTGATATAAAGTAACATCCACCACCAGACCATACCTATAATACACGTAATACAGTGATATACAGTAACATCCACCACCAGAGCATACCTATAATACACGTAGTACAGTGATATACAGTAACATGCACAACCAGACTATACCTATAATACACGTAATACAGTGATATATAGTAACATCCACCACCAGACCATACCTATAATACACGTAATACAGTGATATATAGTAACATCCACCACCAGACCATACCTATAATACACGTAATACAGTGATATAAAGTAACATCCACCACCAGACCATACCAATAATACACGTAATACAGTGATATATAGTAACATCCACCACCAGACCATACCTATAATACACGTAATACAGTGATATATAGTAACATCCACCACCAGGCCATTCCTATAATACACGTAATACAGTGATATATAGTAACATCCACCACCAGACCATACCTATAATACACGTAATACAGTGATATATAGTAACATCCACCACCAGACCATACCTATAATACACGTAATACAGTGATATATAGTAACATCCATAACCAGACTATACCTATAATACACGTAATACAGTGATATATAGTAACATCCACCACCAGGCCATTCCTATAATACAGGTAATACAGTGATATATAGTAACATCCACCACCAGGCCATACCTATAATACACGTAATACAGTGATATACAGTAACATCCACCACCAGACCATACCTATAATACACGTAATACAGTGATATACAGTAACATCCACCACCAGACCATACCTATAATACACGTAATACAGTGATATACAGTAACATCCACCACCAGACCATACCTATATATCACTGTATTAAGTGTATTATAGGTATGGTCTGGTGGTGGATGTTACTGTAAACACTGTATTACGTGTATTATAGGTATGGTCTGGTGGTGGATGTTACTGTATATCACTGTATTACGTGTATTATAGGTATGGTCTGGTGGTAGATGTTACTGTATATCACTGTATTACGTGTATTATAGATATTGTCTGGTGGTGGATTTTACTGTATATCACTGTATTACGTGTATTATAGGTATGGTCTGGTGGTGGATGTTACTGTATATCACTGTATTACGTGTATTATAGGTATGGTCTGGTGGTGGATGTTACTGTATAGACTGTATTACGTGTATAATAGGTATGGTCTGGTGGTGGATGTTACTTTATATCGCTGTATTACGTGTATTATAGGTATGGTCTGGTGGTGGATGTTACTATATATCACTGTATTACGTGTATTATAGGAATGGCCTGGTGGTGGATGTTACTATATATCACTGTATTATGTGTATTATAGGTATGGTCTGGTGGTGGATGTTACTATATATCACTGTATTACGTGTATTATAGGTATGGTCTGGTGGTGGATGTTACTATATATCACTGTATTACGTGTATTATTGGTATAGTCTGGTTGTGCATGTTACTGTATATCACTGTATTAAGTGTATTATAGGTATGGTCTGGTGGTGGATGTTACTGTATACACTGTATTACGTGTATTATAGGTATGGTCTGGTGGTGGATGTTACTGTATATCACTGTATTACGTGTATTATAGGTATGGTCTGGTGGTGGATGTTACTTTATATCACTGTATTACGTGTATTATAGGTATGGTCTGGTGGTGGATGTTACTGTATATCACTGTATAACGTGTATTATAGGTATGGTCTGGTGGTGGATGTTACTATATATCACTGTATTACGTGTATTATAGGTATGCTCTGGTGGTGGATGTTACTATATATCACTGTATTACGTGTATTATAGGTATGGTCTGGTGGTGGATGTTACTATATATCACTGTATTACGTGTATTATAGGTATGGTCTGGTGGTGGATGTTACTATATATCACTGTATTACGTGTAATAGGTATGGTCTGGTGATGGATGTTACTATATGTCACTGTATTACGTGCATTGTAGGTATGGTCTGGTGGTGGATGTTACTGTATATCACTGTATTACGTGTATTATAGGTATGGTCTGGTGGTAGATGTTACTGTATATCACTGTATTACGTGTATTATAGGTAAGGTCTGGTGGTGGATGTTACTGTATATCACTGTATTACGTGTATTATAGGTATGGTCTGGTGGTGGATGTTACTATATATCACTGTATTAAGTGTATTATAGGTATGGTCTGGTGGTGGATGTTACTGTAAACACTGTATTACGTGTATTATAGGTATGGTCTGGTGGTGGATGTTACTGTATATCACTGTATTACGTGTATTATAGGTATGGTCTGGTGGTGGAAGTTACTGTATATCACTGTATTAAGTGTATTATAGGTATGGTCTGGTGGTGGATGTTACTGTATACACTGTATTAAGTGTATTATAGGTATGGTCTGGTGGTGGATGTTACTGTATATCACTGTATTACGTGTATTATATATGTATGGCCTGGTGGTGAAAGTTTACTGTATATACTGTATTACGTGTAATTTTGGTTTGGCCTGGTGATTGGTGTTATTGTATATCACTGTATTACGTCTCGTTAGTTTAGTGGTGATGGTAAATGATTAACAAAATTATGCCATGATTGTGTTAGAGTTTTCACCAATAGAACATGGGATTACGTCGTTTATCGACTCCACCCGTGACGTTGCTCAAAATGGGCCAAGCACTTCATATTGTTTAATAAGTATTCTGCATATACACTCTACAAAATAAATAAATATCATCAAATTGTGGGTATTTCGTTTTTTACTGCATTTACCCATTAGGTCTGGTGTCTTTTAGTCATTATCTGAGCGGTATTCGGATGATTATAAGTTTACATACATCAGTTTTCTTCGAAGGTCACCGAAGAACCAAATAGCAGCCTCCCGCGCCTCTATATCAGAGCACTAATTTTGGTTGAGTGATACAGCATGCGATTTACTCATGTATCATATAAACTCTGTATCGAATGCTGTATCACCAAGATGGACCAATAACAGCCTCGAGGACCGTTAGGCTTGAGAACTGATATTGGTCGATTGGTTATACAGCATACGCTAAGGATTTTGCCATGTATTTTTTATCGAGAGTATACTATACGGCATGTACTATACAGGTTAAGGGTATATGCGATACGATACGGGTATTCGATATCCGGAGGGAAGATCAGGTGTATGACTCCGGGGATTATATAGACGAAGGTAAAGGACCTTTATTGAATATAGTAGCACCAAATCCTGTATTAAGTACTGACGTATGATTACTTGTTTGGGAAATTCTGCCCCACTATTGTACAGTATAGTCGACTTTAAAAACCTGTAGCATGTGTTAAACGTGCACAAAGCAAGTATGGTTAAGAAATATTTGTATGGCATTCAGCGTATAGATTTTCCACACAACCAGAGTTCTCTTAAGGCTGGTTCTATACCCTCTCACTGTAAATCTGTTTTATTCGGTTTTTGTGTTAATATTGAAAAGAAAATAGCAAAGAAAACACAACACAAAAACCAAAAACATAAAACACAGAAAGAGAGTAACCCGAACCCAATAAATACCATGCTCTACCATGGGGTGCACTCATGTGTTCCGGACGAGTAAGAAGTGCCTGCCTCTAATTAGACACCCGTCGAGTTACTCACTGTCATCTCCAGGGAAATGTCAAATCCAGGAACAGGAAACACTACAACACTACCTATGACTCAGCGAAGTTTGAGTAGTTTAGCAGTCAACAACAGTGATCGGTCTAGAAAATTGGAATACCGATCGTAGGATCTAGAATAACGTATAAGTTGCGAAATTTACACAAACGCTGTAGCTGCTGGAATGTTGCTGTCGATGAACGGGAAGTTGACAAGTGGAAAGTTGAAGTCATAACGTATGTCGTAGAGTTTATATATATTTATATAGTTTGTAGTTTTCCTGAGTCTAATTCTAGAAGTAGGTCTATGTAAGAGGCTGACCTTAGTGTATTGGTGGTGTCTTTAATTTCAAGCTCGCTAGGGTAAATTGAATGTAAATAGTCACCGAATTTTGATGAGGGACAAAATATCATCAATGTAGCGAGATGTTAAATTAAAGGTCTGGGTCAGTGTCTTTTCTTTCTTCTTCAGTAGGCCTTCTAGGAATTCAGCCTAGTAAGAGTACAAAAACAGGTCGGCGAGGAGAGTAGCACAATTAGTACCCATTCGAATACCAACAGTCGTTTGAAAAACATGTCCTCTCTTTCCGTTTTTCTTGAAAAAGCAGAGTTTTATAAGATCTTTAAGCCTGGTTAAAGCTGCGTATAGTGTCGAAAAATCAAACGTTTTAATGCTGTTACAATGGGAAAGAGATCCAGACTTCAAAATGTCTATCAGGTCTTTTGAATTTTTTAATATCCACATTTCCTTTATTCCACTCCTGGAGTAGAAAGTGTCACTGTATTTTTGAAGTCCCGTGTTTACTGTTGTTAAAATAGTGGTCAGGGGATTTCTGCTCAAATTGTAATCAAATTCGCACACATACAACGGTTTGCGCAATAATATTTTCCTTATCGAATATATTTATAATATTTTAATTCAACTTTGTTTGAAACAAATTCGACGTCAAATGAAAAAGTTGGTTTTTTTTTAATTGTGGCGGTAAAGAAAACGACTAGATATAGATAAACCCGTGTAAATCTTACAAAAATATATGTTGTATTCTAAAAATTCTTGGACAAATTGTGAAGAAAAAAACGCATATCTAAAATGTTATTAAAGTTTTCAATGTGTGAATTTTAAGTGCGGCAAATACGTCGAAAGATGTAATAAATTGATGAAAAGTGTAAAAATGTAAGTTTCCGCGTTTAGATATTCAAAATTCTCCCAAATGCAGATGATAATTTAACTAAATATTTGTCAGGCAACAACTAACTATACCCAACACAATATACATTAAAATATTTTTTAAGGGTTTCTTGCGTTTTTACCGTGAACTGGTACTAAATTATTATAATTTAATATCAAATATAGAAATTAGCATTTTCCTATATAATTTACGTGCAAATGGCAACCCTATGTGATAAAAGTTATGTGAAGACTATGAGTGGCGGTTCAGGTCAGAATTGCGCTGTTTGTAACGCTTTGGTTTTACCAACGGGCTACTTCGTTAAAGTAACGCGCTACTTTGTGACAGCAGCGCGCTACTGTTTAAAAGTAGCGCGTTACTTAATTATTAAAGTGGAAAAGCAAATTCAACCAAATGTAGTTACCAATCAAATGGAAGTTTACAAAAGTACCAAGTGTAGTCGCATTTTAGAAGAAATGACGCTTAATTCCCCTTTTTTCATACCGCGTTAAAGTAATATGAATATTGGCACAGCCTAAAAGCGAGCATCGCATATTTTATGGTTCAAGAAGTTACTTCAGAGCACCCTAAGAGTGCCTCTGCAATTCTTTAGTGACGTGACGTCTTTAATGTGTTCGTGACGTCAGGAAAAATGTAAAAAAAAATAAATAAAGCGTTTTTGAGATTGCAAAAAAATGTCTCACATTTTTGTTTTTATCTCAAGAATAAACACTTTAATTTAATCGAATGTAAAATTTATTTCTGTCTACTTTTAAATTATTTTTTTGTGCTCGACCACAATATTTTCTTCTGACAGCTCAGATACCATCCGAAATGGGTTTGTTCATATGGATCACGTGACCTTATTTACACACATGCATGTAACCGTATAGCTCGCATCTGCGATGCTCGCTATAAAATTTTAGAAGATGGACAGATTCCATCCTCACAGATAAGAGATAGGTTCCCGAAGGTGTAAGGAAAGGATGGAAAGACACCCTAATAATTTTATACAGTTGTTTTTATGGTGTACATAATCAGATAATATCATAAAAACTAGGGGTCAGTGTGCCAAAAAATTCTTCGGTATTTGAAGGTAAGCTTAGAGGAGTTCAAAAATCAGACTGAAATTCTGAAACATGAAGAGTGATCATCCTTAAACGTAATCTAATACTTTAACTGAAACAACCAAAGGTGGTTGCAATATAGCTCACTCTAGAGTGGGGTATAATAAATCCTTTAACATGATTTGATGTTAAAATGCGAAATAAGATAACACGACGTTTTATTCTACTGTTATATTGTTTAATTATTTATTTTTGTCACAAACTTTGTTGAGATGTTTATATGACAATAAAATTTGAATCTGAATATGAATTATTTGTATATTAAGTAATTTATAAGAGATATATATCTTTGTGTTGCAATAAACTTTCTTTATTTGTTCAGTAATTGGAGACTCCCATATTAGGTAGCCATCGACCCATATTAAAGCCTCGGACTCGGCTGATGCCTCGACCTAATACGGGAGTCTCGAATTTGAGTGGGGCCTGATATGGGAAACCCTGTATCACAATCTATATTTATTTTGATGTTTCTATTACTATAACTACTAAAACAAGTTCTTCAATAGATACATTAAGAACTATAATTATAAAAAAGTATACCCACCTTGCTTGAATACTTTCAACAATGTCCTATGGGTATCAGAATTACACAGGCGAACAACATTTTCTATTGTAGACTGTGTTTGACAGAGAAACCTGTCCCTGTCGGAACTCCCCGCATGTAATCTGTAAGCCATTTTTTTTATCTGTTTAGAACAGAGAATATAATTGGCTTGCTTTAAAAGGCTACTAGCTAAAAAACTAACTAGATTGACCGAATCTGTCCATCTTCTTAAATTTTATACTTTAACGCGGGATGAAAAAAAAGGGGAATGAAGCGTTATTTCTTCTAAAATGCGACTACACTTGGTACTTTTGTAAACTTCACTTGATTGGTAACTACATTTGGTTGAATTTGCTTTTCCACATTAATAAAGTAACGCGCTTCTTTTAAAAAGTAGCGCGCTGCTGTCACAAAATAGTGCGTTACTTTTAAAAAGTAGCTCGTTACTTTTACAAAGTAGCGCGTTACTTTCACAAAGTAGCGCGTTACAGTCCTTAAACTGGAATGAGTATAAAGTAGCGCGTTGCTTTCAATAATTAACGCGCTGCTTTTACCATTTTAAAGTAATGCGTTACTTTCTTAAAGTAGCGCGTTACTTTAAGGAAGTAGCCCGTTCGTAAAACCAGCGCGTTTCAAAACAGCGCAATAATGACATGAACTGCCAATCATAGAAGACCCATTCTCTGCTAGAAAATGCGCCATCGACAGTGAGACATGGAGATTTATTTTCAGAAGTTTTAATTTCAAATTGAATCTTCAGAACGCGAATGTTAAAACATCAGAATTTTCTCAATGATATAAGTTCCACTTTACACGTACAGGGCACTGTTTCATATTTTTAAACATCTTCAAATTTCAGGATTTCCTCAACTCATCCTCAACTCAAATATTGGCCAATCAGATTGCTGGAAACTTCAAATTTGAGGAAAAACTCTCAATTTGAGAAGTTTTATGAAACTGAGACCAAATCAGTCATGACCATATTTGATTAGGGATATAGATGTACAATCTACAAAATGTGGAACGATTTTAATATACAAGTATGTACAGCAAAGTAAGAAAAAGAAATTGAAAAGTGCAAAATACGTGGTCGTGACTTGGTATAACCACAGTCCCTACTCCTTACAACTTATGTTGCCATAAATGATCAATTCTTTAATGTAATTACGGTAATTTAAAAAATATATAGAGAGTTTTCAGGTGTCTGATTGGCTTTAATTTTTGTTAATCTCAGAACAATAATGGTAAATTAGGTGAGAGTGACTGGATAAAGCTTGCGTGAATGAAAAAAATATTTCACCAGCTAGGGACTGGGTTAAGCTACCATCTAAAACCGGTTTGTTCATATGGATCCCATGACTTTTTTTACACACATGTATCCCAAAACTACATCTGTATAAGGGGCCTCTCGAATATAAATATTGAAACGTAGTCCTTAACTACATTAAATAAGCGACATTGTAAATTTTAGGGAGGAGGATTAAATTCTTCAACCACAGTTAGTAATAACATTAAACGCGATCTCTAAAGGGAAACAGAAACACGAGGGGATGGGTTGTTTCCCGGATTACTTGACCGAGGGAGGGTTTATAATTGGTGTATGAGGAAAATTTGCATATTCACTCATTGCAAGATATACTGTTGACATTATAAGTGTCAAAAATTTATAGACACCGTGCATATAATTGTGAGAGTAGATTTATTTCTATAGATTTTTGCAAGTTTATGATTATACAATATTTATTTTTTAAATTATGCGTTAATAATCTTTGAGTGCTAAATTGTAAAGCCGTTGTAAATTTAGTGTATGAGGAAAATTTACATATTTACTGATTGCAATATATACAGTTGAAATTATAAATGTAAAAAATTTAGTCGATTCCAATTTCCTTGTTCTTAATATTATAGGGTTATTGCATGAATATTGGGAAATATTGTCCCTAGCAAGTGTTATATTGCACGAGCTTGCGAGTGCAATATAGCATCTTGAGAGGGACAATATTTCCCAATATTCATGCAATAACCCTTTTATTATATAGTAATAACATTTTGGGTGCTTTTAAGTGATTATTCATTATCTTTGCTATTTTGTAATATTTTACTAGGTCAAATATTATCATATTTTCACTTGGTCAATATGACAGATATATATATTTATGTAGATGTAGATAAAATAAAAAACTGATTTCTTTTCAATTTTGTGTTTTTATTTGTTTTTCCTTATTGTTGTGAATATACATTATGTATCTATGTTCCTGCTTTGAAACGATCCACGTGCACACGATTTATTCTCGTTTCGTACAGTTTACAGTCGATTTTTCCTTTTGTTGGTCTATGAATTTTTAAATTTTACTTTTATCGACATTCGAAATCACATCCATAAGCAGTTCTGCTAATTCTCCCTTCGAGAGCAGATCGTGTATGTTATTTTAGGCCTTGTTTGTTTACTAAACGACAGTAAAATATAAAAGACGATGTTTGGAACACATCCCGGTAATTACATAAAAGACCGAGACGCAGAGTAAAATATGAAAATATATTGCACTTTATTCCAATATGAAATAGAATGGGGAAAAATTATTACTATATATATAATAAAGTCGTTTATCATTACCAAATACAAATACAAATAATTTTATTGGCTCAAACTCATCTACAATAAATGGTTAAGGCCTATGACAATAATTGAATACAAAATTAAAATTACAAACCATTCATTAGGGTTACTATTTTAATAAAATATAATATGGATAATACTTATTTATTATACAGGTAAATTAACATGGCATTTCCTTATATTAAACCCATCTGATATGAAGGAGGAAGTCAACTTTAATACTTGGTATGAAGTATTATTTTCAAGAAAATTTAAATCTGAGAAATTTTTGAAACAATGATTCTTGTTTTGAAAAATATTCAATATCTTTGTATGAAATGTTTCCCTTAGTTTCCCGTATTTTGAACAGTATAAAAATAAAATTAAACAGTATAAAATTATCTGTGTGAATGCGACACCGTCGCGGCTGCGGGCCGGGGGGGGGGGTGGGGGTTACTAGGGATACTTTTAGGTACAGGTCTGCGGACGGGGATTTGAAAACCCACCCTATTCATATATTTTCGGACGTTATGAAACGGGACTTAATCATATACTGAGTTAATAAATCAGACCTATTAATATATTTTATTACACATTCCCATTGGCAAAATACACGGTGTAGAATGGTAACGGACTTATCGCGTTTTTTTTTTCTGTTTAACGGACTAATCGGGTTAAGCAAATGACTGTTCGTGCCAATAAACATGAAGTAACTCAGAAAAACGAATTCAAATGATAACAAGAAGGGGTAAGTTTTATTAAAAAGCATACTCACGGAATACGTAATTGATCTATGATAACTCCTAGAAAATGTTATGTCGATGTACCTCGTGGTTATTTCACCAAGTAAAAAACAAATCGAAAAATCGAGAAAAGCAAACATGAATTTCTATCATTCATCGTCAAATTGATATAAACAATGACTTTTTATGTTTAGAGAGTCCTGTTTTGAGTTAAAAATACATTCAACAAAGCTCTAGCAATTAAAATTGAACAATAATCATTTGCTCAACCCGATTAGTCCGTTAAACAGAAAAAAAACGCGATAAGTCCGTTACCATTCTACATCGTGAAATAGGTTTATTTGGATAGATTGTTTGCAAGTTTATGATTATACATTATTTATTTTTCAATTATGCTTTAATTAATCTTTCAGTGCAAAATTTTAAAGCCGTTGGAAATAAATATAAACGGTGTCTTGGAATAATGACCATCTGCAACATATCATTTTTAAATTATCGCGCCATTGAAGATTATCCAGGGAATACATTATCACGATCTAAAAATAGACAGTTGAATGAAGACACACTATAAACAAATAAAGATCTGAAATGATTGAAGACACACTATACAAATAAAATAACTTTATTACTAACAAGTTATTCCTGCATCTTTGTCAATTATAACATTATTTTTTATTAGTGCAGGCAGCACACATCTCTGACGTCACTGTCTCAGTGTCTGATTGTGTTTGTGCTGACGATGTTTGTGCCTATCATGGATGTTCGCAACTAGATATTGATGAATTTTTTTCTCTCTCGAAATTGGTTATTTCACGAAAATAAAGTTAAACAATAGTAAGTGTTTTATTTTGTTATAGTTTATTATTCACTTATGAGTTATGATTTCGTCAAATTAAATGTTGTCATTCCACATTTAGCCAGAAAACAATACGAAAATGTTGTTGTCCAACATGTGCGTAATGGGTGCATTCCAGTTTGCCGAATCCCAAATCCCAAATTGCCGATTCCAGATTGCCGCGTCCAATTTGCCGATTCCCAGTTTGCCGATTATATATTATTAAACCAATTAAGAACAATCCAAATGGTGTAAAATGAATTGTATCGAGAGCAATGTGTGTTTGTGAAAAATTAATTATATAAATTAAATAATTTAAGTGACATAAAAGGAATTGTCGGCTTATAAAATTATAAAGTATCGGCTTGGGACATTTTTTGCTCTAAACAAATATGATAAGCTGTGAAAAATCAAGATACTGAACTTTACCGACAATTATAGGTGCTTAATTTAGGCAATCTTTCACAATTATAAATTATCAGCTTGTGTCGTTATTGTTTTGAATTAATATAAAAATCTAATAATTTGTGATTGAGAAAATTTAAATTGATATAAAAAAGAAATTTCAAACAAATTGCATTTAAGTTATTGAACTTCAGCAAAATATTCTTTAACGGTAAAATATCAATGAATCGGCTAATTGGACGCGGCAATCTGGGAATCGGCAATTTGGGATTCGGCTAATTGGCACCTCTTCCATTTTGATGAATAATCGTAGCGGTTTTTTCCTTCAGTCAACCCCAAATGAGAATGTAATAACTTCATCACCTTTTGTGTGATCACAACAAACCTTGGTTTTTATGAAAATTTATAGATACTCATGTGCATTAGACTGCTTAAAGTAAGTTTTATGTGTTTTTTGCATGAATTTGGATGATTGGAAATTTGTTTATATTTTGGAACACTTGTCCCCATCTTGGCTACATACACCGACCATACACCCATTTTAGAATATAATAACTTCATTACCCTTTGTGTGATCACAACTAACCTTGGTTTTTATGAAAATTTATATATACTCCTGTGCATATCTAATATTAATTATTAATAATATTGTTGTTTCAGATGCCTTCTCGAAAGAAGTCGTGTAACCTAACACAGACAGACACATTTTTAAGTTAGTTTATTACTGTTATAACATCCTATAATTCCTACTGTGTTTACCTGAAGGGTTTTTAATTATACAGATTGCCTTGGTTGCCCCACATGGTGTGAGGCAGACAGAAAATTTAATTAACTAGTAATTTAATGGTATACTATGAGCTTGGTAGATTGCCACTTCATTATGAAAGATATTTCAGAATGATTAAATTTTGGATTAAAATTTTGAATTGTAATAATTGTATTTTACAGTCATGTTACAAAGAATTGGTAGATAACTGTTTGCGTTGTAATAACTGGGCTTCATGTATTAGAAAAAAATTGTATGATTTATGTATGAATTATTTGTGGGACAGTCAGTTTTTGTTAAATTTAGATAACTCTTGTCTTAAGACTATCAGACAGATCAAGCAAAACAAGAACTCAATTTTGTATTGGATGCATCTAAAAAATGTCGGTTATATAAATATGTAGTTTCTAATATTGAACTTCAATTTTATTTACAAAAATGTATTCCTGTTGTATATCGTAAATTTATAACTAAGATTAATAGGTTCTTTCATACGTTTTTGGGAAAGACCGGTTGATCTTTCACGAGTGATAGAAATTTTATGTTTTTTCGCGAGTGGAGCGCAGCGGAACGAGCCAAAAGACATAAAAATTTCTATCACGAGTGAAAGATCACACGGACTTTCCCAAAAGCGCATGTAAGTACCTATTTCTTCCGTAAACCAACAACTTTCAAGGGGCCTCGGTGGCCGAGTGGTCAAGGTAGTTCGTCTACTATTGATCACGTGGTCTGTCAACACTGAGATTGCGGGTTCGATTCTCACTGCGGGTAGGGTGTACTCGACTCCAATCTTAATTGACAAGGATTGCCAGTTTTCCTACCGCAGGTCGGGGGTTTTCTCCGGGTACTCCGGCTTCCTCCCCCAATACGAACTGGACGCCATGATATAGCTGAAAAATTGCTGAAAGTGGCGTTAAATAGCATCAAACAAACAACAAAACAACAAACAACTTTCAAATCGCTATATCCCAATAGACTCTCCATTGTTGTAGACTCCATTGTCTCTGACATCCAATCAGAACGACGGAAACAAGAACGTCACACAAGAACGTTGTTATGCTTCCATAACAACGATCTTGTTTCTGGCGTTTTTATTGGATGACGCAGCAAGTACAGATGTGTGCGCGTGAGCTCATCTGTACTGGGTCATCTGTACCAGAAATCGGCCTTTAACGGAAGAATAGATTATCTGCTCACAATCTATGTATTGAAACTGGACGTTATCATGGCGTTGACAGAAATGATAGATATTGTTATATGTATGAATGTTTTAGAGGACGAGTTTCATTTCATTCTACAATGTAATTGTTATGCTTTACTACGTAAAAAAATATATAAAGAATTATTATTGGTTTAGGCCTTCCGTCTTTAAACTGGTTCAATTGCTTTGTGTTGAAAACGTCAAAGAGTTGTGTAATTTAGGAAAGTTTTTATTTAATGCCTTTAAGATAAGAAATAATGTTTAGCTCTTATGCAACAATAATTTCTGACGTATTACTACATATTTTGAATGTTATGTTATACTGCTATACCACTGTCATATGTACTCTACTATTATACTGATAAACTGTATAATTTAAAGTTAATAAAGAAAGATATTATACTTCGAAGATTTATTTTTCAATGATTTCTTTCAAACGGTCCATATAATCGTTTATTACATGAATAAAATTTTGCGTGGTTTTGATTTGTCAAAAAACAACTTTCGGGTCACGATAAATCGCAACAGTACTAAAAGTACATAAAATGTTTGTACGCTGCACGATTCCGCTGCATAGTAGTCAAGCGGAATCCGATATCGACCTGGTTTTTATGTTTTAGCCAATCAGAATAGCCGTCTTAATAAATTCAGTCGTCCAATCAAATCGATTGTATTAATTGTACACAATTCAATGACGTCAGCTATACATACATCGTGCGTGTAAACAACACGTCGGTTCTGCGACATATTCATTCAATTATACTCTTCTCAATATTTGAAACTGGAATTTCAGGATTATCAGCAAATTGATATCAAAATGCA
The DNA here is from genome assembly GCA_944474755.1 of Limnoperna fortunei. NCBI lineage: Eukaryota > Metazoa > Mollusca > Bivalvia > Mytilida > Modiolidae > Limnoperna > Limnoperna fortunei. The sequence continues at coordinate 48,530,404 of OX104116.1, forward strand.
GTATTAAATAAAACATATTAAGGGCAACTAACATTACAACAATTACAAAATGTAAGCAGGCGCTCCGATAGAATATACATCCTCAGTTTTTCTGATCAATGGAGATGGTGGTTTTATTCATGTAATAAAACAATTAATGACTTTGATATACGGTCCCTATCAGGATTTATCAGCCAGAGAAATGTAATATTCACCTCGCCTAGCGGCTCGGTAAATATTACATTTTTCTGGCTGATAAATCCTGATAGTGACCTATATCAAAGTCATTAATTGTATAATATAGACCGGCCGGAGTAAATGGACCGGTCCATATATTGTATATGGACCGGCTGTGGATAAAATGTGCATTGGATTTACACATCTGTTGAAAAAACACAAATTAGTAATCTCAGTGAAGATTATTTATGACAAGTAACTGATATGCAAAATGAGTTTTCAGAAAAAAAACCTAAAATGATCAGTAATGACAGTACATGTTGTGCATATGGAGCAAATAAGTTAGCACAGAAGCTTACTAAAAGTACTAGTATAATATAACAAATAGTTCATGACACTTCGGGTCATATGGCAGTATATGGACCGGTTGGTGGCCCCAAAAACAATATGGACCTCAGCTGCGCTTCGGTCCATATAAATTTTTGGGGCCACCAGCCGGTCCATATACTGCAATATGACCCTCAGTGTCATGAACTATTTGTTAAATATACAGATTGCCTTGGTTGCCCCACATGGTGTGAGGCAGAAAGAAAATTTAATTAACTAGTTTATTAGTGAATTACTGTTTGCAATATCATCCTGTAATTTCTACTGTGTTTACCTGACAGGTGTGTTTACCCGACAGATTTATGATTATACAGAGTGGCTTGTGTTTTTGTTTATTTTCTTTTTCCTTATCATTATCAAAGAATGGTATTCTCTTTACCTTACAAATAAAGTAATTAAAGATATATGTATGAAAACAATCAAAGCTGAAGAGAAATTCAATAAAATGTTAATTGGGAAAGTTGTTTTAGTTTAATTACATGATTAAGGTTTTATGAAAATTTATGAATTTATAATTTTAATAATCCGATCTGACATGAAAATTTTTATAGACTGTCCCTGTTTTACAACGGGATGACTATTTATGTCGTTATTTTATCCCTCGCTGTCGCTCGGGATAAAATAATACGACATAAATGACATAAATGGTCATCGTTGTAAAACAATGATAAACCACAGCCTGCGTGAATTATTTCTTAAATGAAACATGCAGACACCTACAATATCCTATACCCACTTCTACATGGCTCAACTATTAGAATACTTTGACGATGTCACTAAACATGGAATCTGGCAAACAAACTGATGTACATGTCATGGACTTCGCCAAAGCTTTTGACAAAGTTTCTCACTCACTCTTGTCACATAAGCTGAGCCACTATAGAGTCCATGGCAAAGTCCACACCTGGATCACAAAATTTTCTAGCTAATCGTAAACAAGCGGTAGTTCTCGAAGGTGAAATATCAGATTTTGTTGTTGTCGAATCTGGCGTCCCATAGGGATCTATCCTTGGACCCAGCCCATTTCCCTATTACATAAATGATATTCCAACTGGTATCACTTCTACTGTCCGACTCTTTGCACACGATACTATTGTCTATCTTGCCATCAAATCAAACTCCGATGCCATTACATTGCAAAATGATCTTTTCAAACTGGCCATATTGGAACAGCGATGGAAAATGGCCTTCCACCCAGATAAGTGCGATGTTATTTCCATTACCAAAAACAAGCACCCAATACATCATAACTATACCCTGCATGGCCATACTATAGTATATGAAGATCATGCTGCATATTTGGGTGTAATCATCATGCAGTAGTATTCTAGAATGGAAACCACACGATATCAACATCTGTAAAAAGCAAACTGCACCTTATACTTTCTTATGCGAAATTTTAACAGCAGCTCTAAGTCAATTGAGGAACGGGGATATAAATATCTTGTACTGGAATATGCCTGTTCAGTGTGGGACCCGTATACAGCAAGACATAGACACTATTGAACGAGACAAAGAAGGGCAGCACGCTTCGTCTCCATCAAATACGGAAAAACATCAAGTGTTAGAGACATGTTGACACAACTCGAAATACGCAGTCTATCCGACAGAAGGAAAGACGACACTAGACTCGCCATGCTTTACAAAATTGTCAACAATGAAGTAGCCGTACGTACCACACACAGGCAGATTAACACCACAAACCAGGCAAACTAGACACTCGAACAGCAAAAGTTTCAAAATACCATCTTGCAAAACAGAATATAGAAAACAATTATTCATTTCCCTACTATTAGGACAATGGAACTCCCTACATGAAAACATCATTAATACAGACATCCTGGACTTTCAAAAACCACATATCTTAAATGTAATCTCATCCAATACAGTATATAGTTTTAATCGTTCTCATTTAATCTCCTACAGTATTGTTTTATTATAGATATTAAATATTTGCTTCAGTTTGAATTTTCTCTGCATATTTATGTCTCTATATAAATTTTGTCTCCAATCTGATGTATGTCTTGCTGTAGGTGCATCTTTTACATTTTGTATACCCTCTCCCGTGGCAATTTCTTCCATTTGTTAAAGTTTGCCACTATAGAAGATAGATAGAAGATATATAAATGTGCCTGGAAGCTGCAAGAAATTTGTTGATAAAGCGACAGTCCTATGGACACGCATGGTAGTGACAATGAACCTGGACTTACCAGAGCTATAGATGGTATATTTCCGAACGGGTTTGAATCTCACTGCAAGAAGTGAAGAATTGCTTAAATTTGCGTTTAAGACCGTTCAAAGGAACAAACAAAACCAACATATGCCGGCTTAGGCCTTTTATGCAAAAATGCACCAACGATAATGTACCAGACCATATTAACAAACCAAATTTGTTCCTAAGATGACGAACTGGCATCAAAGCTTTCCAAAATTTTCCGATGCCTTACCTCACGTGTAGATTCAGTAGACTTTGACCGTGAAATAAGTACAGAATTTTCACATTTCACTACCGTGGGGGTGGCTAGAGGGCGGGGGAGGGGTGCCATTAACAGGTCACGTAACAATTTTTTATCTTTTCAAAAACAGCAAATTTAAAAATTATGATAACAGATAACAGCAATTTACATGAGAAAACAGCAAACCTCTATAAAAACTGTTTAGCTGCAAAACCATATCAGACATCGCGACCAAAAACTGTAGGACAAAATCGATGTTTTTATGTATTCTGCACAGGAAAGCAAGTTAATTAGTTTGTGTCATGATTGTGTTAAAAGTTCTGAATATGTTAAGGTATGAAATTTAAATCGTTTTCTTTATGTTACTGTGTCATCCCTGGCTGCTGTTTTGGGTCCCTCTTGGTTCCAAATGGGTCGCCTTTACCCCATTACATAGTAGGTAAAGGGCTGTCTCTGATCTGTAAAGTCAGCGTCGTCACGGTCTTCGCCCTGTAACCAAACATGTTCTACAAGGTGTGTTGGTAACAACGGTAGAATGGCTGCGAGTCTTGCCAATCTTTGTCTCTGTATGGAATCTGTAGACAGATTGATTGGGCTTTTTACTTAACTTATGACTTTAAAGATAGTTTTTATATTTTCTTCTGAAGGGATTGATAGAAATATAATCTGATCTGTGGAAAATCAGTTATTATGAGATGTCTTACAAAAAGAAAAAAGGAAATAAATAATAAATGTTAACAGCAAATGTACCAGCATAGCAAGATCTATTAACAAGTCTCACATGATTGAAAAATAAAACTTTTCACTTTATTTTTTGTTGAATTTTATAACAGACATAAATAGGTGTAAATCTAATTTATAGTTTCTCGTCAGTTGACAAATATTGCTACTAAAATATATCTAACTAAAAGACAGGGGAGAATATCGTTAGCATACTAAAAAAACCTTCATGATTTAAAGCCAAAAGCTCTTAAAGCCTTATCTTTAACATGTATAGGCTATTGTGGCATTTTCTGGATGATGAACTAAGTCCCCAATAATTTTCAGTTTTCTACTGGCATAAACAACGTTTATCTCTGATAAACATCTTATGAATATTGTTGTTTGCACTTGTTCAGTTCAGTAATTTAAGATAAGATGCCATTTTAGTAATTTGCCCAAAAGGTCTTCATGTTAATTAATTCCATTATGACAGAGGTCTTGTATTTCCGATAAAATAAAAAATATACTTTAAGAGAACCATCGAATAAACCTGTACATACAATGTTGCTCCATGCATTCAGATTTGCAGTTTCAGAAAAGATGGCATTTAAAAATTCTTCCTTGGGTCATTTTAAATAGTCTGATTGTTTTATTGAGGACCATCTGATAAATATTGCTAATTGGTAAAACAGTGAGAGAAAAAGACTTTTTAATGTTTTCCCATAGGATCCTATGTTATACTAAGTCCTGCGGTGGCAAGAATCCTGAATCATTTATATTCTCTTTGTGAACCATCAAATAACATGGCTTCGATAGGCTTTGGTGTTTCTGAGAAGACATTTAAATATTTTAACATTGTTCCGCTTTCGCAGCTTTTTTAAATTTAGGTGTGGCATAAAACACGAACTTTAAAGAGGAGACCAAGAATGACATGAATGATATTATAACTAACTGCGTCGTTCCTTTTACTTATTTTTAAAGCAATTCGTGTTTTAAAAATATATTTCTAATTTGTAGCAGAATGGTTAAGATCTCGAGGTTCAAAATAAACTTCAAGCGATCCAGCCACTACTAAACACAAAATTATTTTAAATGCTGTAGAGGTCATACATCTATTTTAATCTGGAAGAAACACTATTTTCTATACCTAGAGGAATAAGGAAGTCGAATCAAACATAAATTCATATTTACAGACCATTAACGAATAGCCTCAAAAATGGTTAGTAGCTTTTAATCCACAAAAACTGAATTTATTATTTCTCGACTTTAGGTTCAACAATAACAAACATTATCTTAAAGGTAAACCGGCTAAAAACACATGGATAACCATAAACTGCGTAACTCTATAAGTTCAGATTGTAATTGGAATTTTTATATGGATAACATTATTAAAAACACTTCTAATGTCTGCGTTGAGAAAGTTTTAATTTTCCATCAGCAGGCAAAAACTGGAAAAAATTAGAACTTAGAGAACTATTGGGCAGGTGTGCCCCTGGGTTCCATTCTTGGCTCTCGTTTGTTCTTAATATTTAAAAATAATATAGTTATTGACATATGTGCAGTCTCTACAGTTTGTGTGTGTCTTTATAATTGTTGACACCCCTGAAAATACAGCATCAATCTTGAACAGGGATCTCGATCTTATTAATAAATAGTCAAGAAAGTGGCTTCTTAAATTTAATCTACAGAAAACCGAAACCATGACAATATCCAGAAAGTCAGGGAAGCCAGTCCACCCGCTCTACTCGTGAATGATCACATTCTTCAATAGGCTACGCAATTAAGTTTATACCTTTCTAACAAGATGAGTCCCAATTTTCATTTTGAATTAGCTCTAGAATTAGCTTCCTGCGTAAGGTGCGCTTTATTTTAGATAGATTTACGATCGAAAAATGTATTTTTCTTTTATTTTACCATTATAAGAATACGGTGACGTCATAAATGGAACAGTAGTACCCAGTATCTTGTAGATGATATCGATAATCCAGAATATCACATTTGCATATTACATTTGCCGAAAATACTGTTTAAGATGATTGGGGATGTACATTAACTAAGGGCTTTCAATTATGACTGAAATAAAAACTCCCTATAAGTACACTAATTAAACATAAAAAGGTAATTATTCATGCATGTGGTAGCCGTAAAAGTTGTCTGTGTAGAAATGTGAAATAAAGAATGAATAATTAAAATGTTCTGTTTTATTTTGTAAATAAAGTATTTCATATTTACTAAGCTTGAAACAAAATCTGGAGACATGCCGAGAAATAACTGTCCGAAAACCAAGTTTTCGTATTATGTAAGTCATTATCGTATAAATCACTCTGCCATTTGTTAAATTTGTTCTTACAAGACCTTTCCTTTTCTTTAACTTTCACAACTCATAAAACAATTACATCGGAGGGAAAAGACAGATCGAGAATTTATTGCCCCGTGGCGTAACGAACAATTCTAGTCTTGCTACAGATAAGCCTTATGTATGTTAATTAATAATGATGACCACAGCGGGCTACCCGGCTTTGAATAAAAAACGTGGGGTTATTTCTCGGCATGATATCATTATTTCATTAAGTTTTGTTTTGTTTGTTTGATGATGTTTAACGCCACTTTCAGCAATTTTTCAGCTATATCATGGCGTCCAGTTTTTATTGGGGGAGGAAGCCGGAGTACCCGGAGAAAACCCCCGACCTGCGGTAGGAAAACTGGCAATCCTTGTCAATTAAGATTGGAGTCGAGTACACCCTGCCTGCAGTGAGAATCGAACCCGCAATCTCAGTGTTGACAGACCACGTGATCAATAGTAGACGAACTACCTTGACCACTCGGCCACCGAGGCCCCTATTTCATTAAGTAAAGGATTTAATTTTAACTAGATTGAATGTGAAGTGAAGTTTTGACATTTTTTTATCAGATAGAATCACTTGTCATACAAAAAGGCATAATGTAGTTTTAAATTAATTTATTGTATATTCGTTATAACCCTTCATACGTGCTCTTTTCTTTTCTAAAACTATAAAAAAGTCTCCTCGGAAGTACTTATGAACTGAGTGAGAGCTTTGCAAGCGATGGTTGGTTTAACTTTATTAACCATTTTAATGTGTTGTTCGTCTACACTTTTGTAAAATATCAATAAGAAACTGTGTGTTTAGTGAATATGTGTCATTAGCTTGTTTGTGGTATTTTCGGTTATCAGCAGCATAAGTAGTTTACTGGTACTAAGATATATCCTGTTGACAATAACTTCCTTTTCCGGTTGTTGGCCCAAACGTGAAGGTTGTGTGTATTTCATGATATTTTAATCTCATTGTTGTACCTGTATGTAGAGTCATCTATTAAAAATAGGATCTGATTTTGATAGACCAGTATTACCCTTTTATATAAAACGCGGTGTATTTATTTTCTACGTAACATGAACACAATTAGACCCATTGTAATATGCAGACCACTGTCATGATCTAAAATAAAATGTCATTAGCTGGTAACTGCCGGCAATAATTGCACACGGTGAGGAATTCGAATTTGGGTGGACTAAACCTAATCTATTTTAGTTGTTCAGTATTTGCTCGGGCAATAATTCCCGTTTTGAATTAAAACACTAAAATAGTGCAACTACGGTCAGTACCGTGGTATGTATACAGTATTACACCCGTTAATTGAAAAACGCTGCATGTGTGATTGTGTCAAGATTAGACTTAATGTCACACCACTGTGGAGTCCATCAATTGCTTGTATGTCTTTATGATTCCATATTTTTACCCTTTAATTACGAAAATCCAGTAGAAACAATTTGGATACGAAAACCTGTACATGTTTTATACTATGTCTGTTGTTTACATCTGTACAATACAAATCTTTCTACTTTCGCTAAGTGAATTTTCAAACACTTCGGCCAAAATGGATTCGCAAAGTCGGTGAAAAAACACTGCAGATCCCAACGTGGCAAGCACTTTTTTTAGTGAAGAGCAAAAAACTGACACACTGGCTGAGGACATCAGAATTCGAGGTTGCAACTAATTGTACAAAATTCCTTAAAAAATTAAAAGTAAATATGTGTTTTTATCAATATTCCACTAAACCTTCGACTGCCAAAGTTTTGAAAAGGTGGGGGAAAAATGTTGCTCCAATGCTCCGGGCACTACATATGTATGTGGAAAGGTGTTTTATGCCAGCGTTTTATAGGGCCATAATTAAAAATATGTTTGTTTGCACTAACGCGAGCGACCGGGAAAAAACCCGCCGACCCGGAAGTTTTTTATAAGCCCAAAAAACGAAAGTGTTTTTCCGGAATTTTCCCGTTGTCGTTTCCGTCATTGTTCCATCTTTACAATTATCGACATATTTCCGGTTTGTAACTCGTATTCAGGAAAACATCGATACATTTTCATATACCGGTATGATGCAAAAAAAAAAAAAAGTTTACCTACCTACCCAACCTGAAAACAATGGGTAGGGTAAGTCCAAACTGAAATATTTTTAAGTGTGGCCTAAACACCTACTGTTTATAATACAAGAGTTTAAATATACCTTTATTGTATAAAAGTTTACTATATCTGTTTTTTGTAACCCCTTTTTTACAAATTTATATGAAAATATTTATTATGTAAAAATAATAAAGTACCCTTCTTAAACATGTTTTTACTGATGATCTGGAAAGAATTAATACATAACTGAATGGTTTAATGGCAGGAACAATACACTATCTTCAAATAACGTCTTTATCGAATTCAGTCCATGACGATTACGTTTACGTTTGCGGACATATGGAAGAAATTGCTGGTCCATTGGGGACATCAAATCTGAAGTGTCCTAGAATGATAAACTTCTGTCCATCGGAAAATGTCCGTGTACTACAATCGGTGTCCATCATGGACTCGCAGACTTGGCGTAATCCGTTTTGGCTGTAGTGTACTTGGCACGCAAAACAGATTTTCTATTCACATTAGTTGTATAAAAAATTTTATATAAACCCAGCTAAAATTCGATTTAATAGAACAGTGAGTTTTTTAATCAGTTCCTAAATTTATGAGTTCTTTTATTCCGTGTCAAGAAGTCCATTTTGAGATGCATGCTTAAAAATGTCTTATTGAACATGTAACTAATTTCGATTTGTTTTCTAGTTTCCAGGCCTTCAAAATGAAGTTTAACAAAATGGTGTCTTCCTCCCGAAGGAAGAATAGAAAGCGCCATTTTAATGCTCCATCCCACGTAAGGAGGAAGATCATGAGTGCTCCTCTTTCAAAAGACTTGAGACAGAAGTACAATGTAAGAAGTATGCCCATTAGAAAGGATGACGAGGTTCAAGTGAGTAAACAAATTTCAACTTTGTTCAATTTAACCCAAGGCAAGGCTCACCACACTGGGAAAAGTGGGTGAAAAAGTAGCCATTCTTGGACCTGAAGGCACCTCCAAGTAATTTTTAAACGCTCCTCCTTTAAGTTGCCCTTATGGTTCACAGAGGGTACTTGTATTTCTGATTGAACTGTTTCTCCCAGATTTTGATTAAATATGTAATAAAAAAGCTAAGTGGTTAAAATAACTTGTCTTCTATTAACAGGGGTCACCACATACACTCTAAAAAAGTATGACTTCTCCCTGGCAGCCAAACAGGGAGAAGTCAGGCCCTGATAGGGAGACTTCAGGAGACACTATGGAGAAGTCAGGGGGATCCTACAAATGATTAATTTCACAGTAGTTACATACATTTTTCATTATTTACATCAATTTCCATGATTATTTCTCTTGTGTTTTAAAACCATAACACACTTAGAATCAGTTTTTCTTTCTTTTTCATTATTATTCATGGTATGCAATATCAAATAGCACATGCTGTAACCTTCATCATTAATAAATGAAAAAAAAACCACATGATATAGGGACTATTTTTCTATCTACTTCAGTACTTGTAGCCACTGGTAAACCTAAACGGCTAAAATGCCCGACTTTTGGTAAAAATTAGAGTAAAACGGCTAAAAACTCTATTTTTAACCATTTTTCGTTATTTTAACCAATATTCTCCAAAATTAGACACGAACTTTGTTTTTAACCGAAAGATAATAATTTTAGCCTTGTCGACCGTAACTTTCTAAAGCGCTTAAGTGATCGCAATTTTCTGATAACGTGATCGATAATCTACAGCTACTAGATATAAAGAAAACCGCCATAACAGTTTAATGGTCAAAGTTATCCCTAGTTATGGCAACTATTTCAAGTCTGTAGTTTAAATATTATGGAACGTAAAAGCTTCCAAAATTACCACAGACTATGGTAAATTATTGTCGTAATATATACATTGTTTATTTCATTTTGCGATGAGAACTTGCTTTTTGTGACATATAGTTAGACAAACGATTTGCAAAGTGTGTTTTTATACTAATTGAAGATAATTAATCCACAGGTGTTACCGGTCATTTTGTCTGGACATGGTTTATGAGTACACATCAAGTGTTAAACGGTGTTTTATTGATAATATCAACACCCAATGCTATATAAAATAGTTAAACAATTCCGGTAAAAATTTTCGATTATTCATAATACGGCTTAATAAAGAACGCGTTTTTTGCTTTACATAATTTTTACTTTTATGTTTAACCCAAGTAAAATAATATACCAATAATTTTATACGAATTAAGAATAAATATAGAAAAATATATCTACGGATGTAGAAATATCCGTTAAAATAATATAAACGGATTTAGAAAAAAATATATGAATACAATCGAATTAAACTAGATCCGTCGTTTTGGTATGTCCGAGAACAAAATCGTACGAGTTTTTTTTTCAAGTGCCAGTGACTCATCTGTTACCCGATATCACCGAATACACGTCTATTTTCAATACACAATGTCGATTTCTGTGGTGCAGGTGTCATCTTGTCATCGCAGTTGCAAAACAAAATAGGTAAGAAGTTAATAAATTGTAGTTATGCAAAAATGTATAATATATTGTTTTGAAGTAATTTATTGCTTCTAAATATTATGGAACGTAAAAGCCTCCAGACAATGGTAAATGAATGTAATTAAAATTATATATACCTTATTTATTTTATTTTATTTCTTTTTTTTTAATGATATATTGCCTATTGATACAGATACGGTAAGACAATTAAACAATTGGATAAGTAGTTATATTCCTTGAAGATAATCAATTTAACGGGTGTTTCCGGTCATTTTTATGAATACACAGGTGTTCCAGGTTGGTTTTTTGCTAACGTTACCTGCATTTTCTTAACGGTACTACATATTCAATGCCTAATAAAATTATAAGTTCAAACAATCGCGGTAAAAATATATTTGTATCATTATCGCATGTAATACGGTTTAAAAAAAGATTGCGTTTTTGCTTCCGTTTTGTCGTTATGTAAGCAGAAAAATGTTTGTAGACATACTTTTCATTTTTATTTAAAATTTAAAGAATAAATTTATACTGGTCCGAAAGAAATCCATAGAAACAATCTACGGAGTTAGAAAATATCCATAAAAAGTATATATGAAAAAAAACTTCATTATTAGTTAAACATGAGTTCCTTGTATATACAAATCTTAATTGACAGGTCGATGACACACACTAACGAAGCCATGAGAGTAAATTATTTGTAAACCCACTTGTAATTAGCATTTTGTATGCTGGCAGGCCTTGTATATTTTATTTGTATAATGAAGCCATAACTGAGTGATAAGTGAACAGTAAATTTACTCATAATTAATTGCAAATGACCGTTGTATTAATTTATGAATCAATCTTTTTTTTTAATTTTATAATAAATAATTTTATTCGATGAATTTTGTATCCTTGATAAGGATTGATAACGAATGTTTTTTAAAATAGAAGTTAAATTTACAATTTCGCGGCTTATTGTGTTATTTTAATGATCATTCATTTTTTCCTTTTATCTAAAGTACGTATCGGGTAGTAAATTTGCCCCATCAAATATTTTAAACTTAACTCTTGCAAACGTTTCCGTGACTACAGTATACAAAGCGCCCCCGGAAGTAGAAGTGCAAAACGAGGTAAAACATGTGGTTCGGTTTAATCAGCAGACAATAATTACAAATATTGTTGGTAATTATCAGTGACAACTATCAAAAACTACTTAAACAGATTTAATAACAACAGTAGATACTTGTTAGTTATGTAAGTACCTTCGTAACTTAGTTCATGTTTAATAAAAAGATCGAAATTCTGCTTAATTGAACTACGCATGTGTCGTATGCTAATGTCTCAGGAAAAAATCCAATAAACTGTACCCTTTTAATCGCAATCAAACAAATGATTTACACTTGGATTACAATGAACTGAGTATCTTACTGAAGGTGTCTTGTAAAAATAATGTTTAAACGCGCAGACGACATTTCTTTACTTTTATAAAAATTATGACCCCCCTGAGGCTTGATAGCATATATACTTGCCAATAAACAATTTCAAATAAACACGAATATTTTAATTACCTGCAGAAGTGTTGATATACATTTATGTAGTTCAGACACATAAAATATTTTATTTGGTACTATAACTTGATAGAATTAGTGTTAAGGTTCTGATTTTACTGTGAATTGTTTATATTTAAGTGACTGTTTATATTTTATAGGTGCAGTGGTTAATCACGATGGTGGACAGCAGTGGATATCCACAACCATTAAAAGACATGGCAGAAACTACAATGGATACCTTTTCTGTATGCTGGGTGCCATAGACCCTAGATAAGATGTGCCTACATAGATGAAATGAGAGCCCTTCAAGTGTATTACAACCAAGAATCAATTAACTCCCAGAAAAATTTGGATTTTCATCTGTGTAACTAATGTGACTTAATGAATATATTGTAATTTGTAATGTTATTAAGTAATAAAATTTAAAAGCCTACCATGAAAGACCTGAAATGTACAATAAAGATTTGACCCCCCCCCCCCCCCCCCCCAACCATGATATTTTAATGTCCGTCTCTGAGATTGCTTATTATTTCATGCACTTTCTTCCTCTTATGCTGTATGTTTACATGCTATTTTTTTATGTGTAAATAACTATGCATATGCATGTCTGATTTATTTGACAGTGGTAAGTAGGTTGCATATATTGTTGCCCGGCGGATTTGAGTCATGTTATATAGATATTGAATTTTGTCACTGCTATTTCGTTAGGACATGATGATCCAGCCTGCTGTTGAAGAATTAATTTTATATGATGATCGGCAATACAAAAACTACCAGTTCCATCGGCACATCGTAACTAACTATTTATAGACCATATAATATTTGTCTTGACAATGAAGGTCATACATAAATAGTATATGAAAGAAGCTTAATTATATATACTATGTGCATTATTTTCAGCTATCATATCAATATTTTTCAATTACAACACGTACTGCATCGGTGATTAATGTCCAGCCAGCAATAATTAGCGATACTCGTAAGAGATATGTGATGTAATTGTATATTAGTTTGTTAATTGCTTAATTATTGTGTGACACCTGAAAGGACAAAACGAAAGACTAAAGGTAAAGTTACAATACAATGTCTAAATCAGTTAAAAAGTAATAGAAATATGAAGCAAAATCAATTTCTTTATTATAGAACGTCAAAAAATATACGGAATTATATTTAATTCACGCTTTTAATTATGTAAATCAATTTAAAAACGTATAGAATGTGATTAAACATACCTAGAATCTTATTTGAAACCCTTTAAACAAACACGTTAAAGGCTAAATGAAAATTTTGAAAAATTATTTAAAATAAAACAATTAAAAAATTTTAAAAGTCGGTAACTTTAGAATAAATGTCATTAACTGTTTATAGTTTTATAACATTACAAAGTTAATTATTTAAAAAAAAAATAGTGTTGCAAAAATACGCCTGATCTTTTTTTGTTGTTCTATTTTATAGTATGAAATTTAAGGTCTTGACAATGTTTATGAACACGAATGTTAGTGAATGAAAATTCAAAATCTTGTGATACAATTTTGATGGCTACTGTGGTGGTTTACCTCTTTTTGTCTTGCAATTGCGATGGCAGGTGCACCACAGAAATCCGTATCGTGTATTGAAAATAGACGTGTATTCTGTTATATCTGGTAACGGATGAGTAACTGGCACATACAAAAAAAACTCGTACGAATTTGTTCTCCGACATACCGATACGACGAATCTATTTTAATTCGATTGTATTTTTTTATTTATTTTTTTATTTTTTCCATAATCCGTAAACATTTTTTTTTACTGATATTTCTACATCCGTACAGGGGTTAAAAAATGTTGCTGAGCTTTAGTGGTCCAGGACTTGTGGACCACATAATTTCACTAGTCCTGATAAAATTTGCAGTGGTCCGACTATTCGATTCTTGTTTTAATTATGTCATTTAGTCGATTCTGAATACAGATCATGCCAGATCACAGTATGTGATCATAATGACATTTTGCTTCAAATAAAAATATATCAAATATCAATAATTGACTAGTTTCAATAAATGACCATCTGGTAAAATGCTATATAAATTTAAGCCGGAAATTGAATAAATATTTTACTAACCATTGCTTCATAAATTATTGAAAAGGCCTAGGGGTAATAAATAGATTATTTGTTTTAAATTTTTAATATAAAATATCTAAGTAAAAAGATAATCAAGAAATTGTAAATAAATTCAATATATAAAACTTCTATTTTAGTGGCTTTTAAAATGATAAAAACTATCATCAATTCAACTTTAATTTTTACTGAAGCCTTCATACATCAATGAGGTCATCGGTTTCACTTTTTTCAGCAGCTTTTCTTTAAAAAGTTCACTTCAGTTTATTTTGGTCATAGTGTTTATCTTTCGATATTTTTGGACTTGACTTGGTTTGTCAACATTTGGGGCTGCATTTTGTCTGACTTTGAGTTCGAATTTTTGAATGGAATGACGGGTCATGTTTTCATCCATGTTTCCAACACGCTTTCATCAACAATAATTAATTCTTATCACTGCCAAACGCAGAAAAAACGTAGATAAAACAGGTCTTTGATGCGCTTGATTCTAAACTGATTTACTTTGTCTGTATTAAGCATATTGCAGATCCCGAACAAATACAGAAAAGCAACGACGAAACATAATTGAATAAAATAAAATCTCTTTTTTAACTGGTCCGTCGGACTCGTACACTGCGATGATGCTTAGGTCCGATATGCAAATCGACAGGTCCCGGACCTCGGACCAGTGGATTTTTTAACCTCTGCCGTAGATATATTTTTATATTTATTCTTAATTCGTATAAAATTATTGGTATTACTTGGCTTAAACATAAAAGTAAAAATTATGTAAAGCAAAAAACGCGTTCTTTATTAAGCCGTATTATGAATATTCGAAAATTTTTACCGGAATTGTTTAATTATTTTATATAGCATTGGGTGTTGATATTATCAATAAAACACCGTTTAACACCTGATGTGTACTCATAAACCATGTTCAGAC
Source organism: Limnoperna fortunei (assembly GCA_944474755.1). NCBI lineage: Eukaryota > Metazoa > Mollusca > Bivalvia > Mytilida > Modiolidae > Limnoperna > Limnoperna fortunei. The sequence goes on from OX104116.1 coordinate 48,545,548, forward strand.
AAAATGACCGGTAACACCTGTGGATTAATTATCTCCAATTAGTATTAAAACACACTATGCAAATCGTTTGTCTAACTATATGTCACAAAAAGCAAGTTCTCATCGCAAAATGAAATAAACAATGTATATATTACGACAATAATTTACCATAGTCTGTGGTAATTTTGGAAGCTTTTACGTTCCATATTTTTAAACTACAGACTTGAAATAGTTGCCATAACTAGGGATAACTTTGACATTTAAACTGTTATGGCGGCTTTCTTTATATCTAGTAGCTGTAGATTACCGATCACGTTATCAGAAAATCGCGATCACTTGAGCGCTTTAGAAAGTTACGGTCGACGCGGCTAAAATTATTATCTTTCGGTTAAAAATAAAGTTCGTGTCTAATTTTGGAGGATATTGGTTAAAATAACGAAAAATGGTTAAAAATAGAGTTTTTAGCCGTTTTACTCTAATTTTTACCAAAAGTCGGGCATTTTAGCCGTTTAGGTTTACCAGTGAGCCGTACAAGGAATTCACAAATAAAAATAGATCAACAGAAATATTTGTATATCTATGTGTAGACGTAAACTTTATTCATGAGTTCTTGTATCATAATATTCCAAACAGTTTGTTATGAATATGCCATGTTTATCTGAGCAAATTTCCAAAGAAGATAGATAGAATAACATAACATTAAACCCAGAAATAATTCTTCTGTTCAGCACACTTTCACTTAGCCAAAGTTGTGCTGATCCAAATTGCTTCACGGGACACCCATCTACAGAACTTACCATGATGTCAATAATTACTATACATCTTTATTCTTTCAAGTGGAGCTCATATACTCATTAGGCCGTTTTTATTTAATTTGTTGGTTTACGGACATCAGCCCCAAAAAATTAGGGTAGGAGGAGGGAAAAAAAATAAATTTAAATTCCAACTTTTCAGATTTTTTTTTCAAATTTAAATTAAATTGGGTAGGAGGCAAAATTTAAAAAAAACTTGCTTATTCCATATTTGGTCCTCACAGACAAGCATTTATCCACTAGTATCGCCATGCTGTTCATCAGTTTTGAGCTCATGACATGTAACCATTATAAATTTGGTACCAAAGCTTCCCAGAACGTGGATTGGGGTGGTGTCAGGTGTGACAGTCCCATTGGTTACATTTGTAGCTCATGTTCTTATTTCATCAATCTCCACTTTAAAGTTTTCTAAATGGGTGTTTATGACCTCTTCTACAGTGTCAGGGGTCACCACACACACTCTAACCAGAGGCTCTTAAGAGCCTGTATCGCTCACCTGATTTTATAGGCAATGAAGATGGCATTTCCCTGATGTTAAAGTAAGTCCTGTAATTTTCAATAAACTTTAAATAGGACCATCCAAACAATATTACTAGAAAGCTTTGTTTCATTGGTTAACCAGTTGTATAGAGAAGATTTTTTTTATTTGCCCATAGGGTCCTATCTGTGTTAGCGCTAATAGGTCGCCACAGTCGCCAATGAGAATTAAACTTTAATGTGGCGAAGTGTTATTCATTCTCGTTCGCCACGTTGGCGAAGTGAAAGCGAAAGTAAAATGTTGACTGTCGAAATCTAAAATAAATCTTTGAGATAAAGTTCGGAGCGGTAACGATATATATCCGGGAAATTTCAATGCGTAATTGTCTATTCCGTAAAAACATTACCCTTGTCCGAATTTGTTTTCGATTTTACTCAATACCGAACTGGTTCCCATTGCAGTAATTGATCTTAATTCCAGTTTAATTTTGTCAAGCATGGCGAAACGCCAGCTTTCAATGCTTTCGTTCTTACGGTTACTCTATCAGTCTTCACGAAATGCGTCGGTCCGACGGACAAAACTGATATATTAACGCTTGGACCGGTAAAAAATCGTGTTTCGTCGGTCCGAAAGTCCGACATTGTTATTATCGAAGTTCAAGTTGCCCTGATGGTTCATTCACAGAAAATACTTATATATCTGGTAGTTCTGATTCACACAGTCAGACTTCCAACTTTTGAGTAAATATGTAAAACCAATAAAAATTGCAAAGATCCTGCGTATTTAACTCATTTTTGAAACATTTTAGTTTGGCAAATGGATTATGCACCATTTGTTTATTTCCGGGATACGTCTAATTACCAATAGCGAGAAATGAGAAAAAAGTAGACTACAACGGCCTTTAATGAAAAATCGTAACTGTTTGATAAACAAACACTTTAAAATGGAGTTGAAACTCAAAAGTTCATTTATAACATATTTTATTTTAATCACTGGCTTTGATAATATATAAAATATATACTAGTAAGCTGAAATTGAAGAATAAAGATAACTAGTTATCAATGACCACATGATAATTTCTGTAGATGGGTGTCCCATTGAGCAGTTGCTTTCAGCTTTGTGAAGTATTTCTGTGTATAATAAATGTTATTTTATTTATATTCTTTAGACACATTTGTCCAGATACACACAGCTTGTTAATAACAGTTATGAATAGTATGATGTTTACAATAACTTTTATGTATGAGATTTATGTCTTTATCTACATGCATATAAAGTAGCTAGTTAAATGTAAACAATGGCAACATCAGACAAATTTGGTCCGGCAAAAGCTGCTTCGGTCCAGCATTTCTGGGGAAGTATTCGGTCCACCATTCTTTGGAAGGATTTCGTGAAGACTGCTCTATTATCATCTGGTTAAATGTTTTCATTTAAAAGTTGAACCTCAGCACTAAATCTAAATTCTTCAAATGAAGAACAGTTGTAAAAGACCTGGTTGTGACCTATGAATGGAATTAATCCCAAATTTTAGTGTTGCTCATCACATATTCCCCCTTTTCTATACAAGTCATTTAAATTTACAGCTTCCATATTTTGCACACACAAATTTTGCTGAAATGTTGTGGCTAACAAATTTCAAATGTGGCTAAGTAAAATTTGAATGTATTAGCCACATTGGCTAATGGAAATTTTGAGGTAGTGCTAACACAGCCTATGTTAAACTAAGTCCTGCGGCGGAGGTGGCCATTTTGAATTTCCAATTGCCATAAAAAACATTAACTTTATAAAGGACCATCCAAACAATATTGCTAGTAAGTTTTTGTTTCCATTGATTAACCGGTTTCAGAGAAGAAGCCTTTTAAAACTTTTTCCCATAGGGTTCTATGTTAAACTAAGTCCTGCGGTGGCAGCCATTTTGAATTTCCAAATTCCCATCTAAAACACAAACTTTATAGAGGACCATCCAAACAATATTGCCAGTAAGTTTTGTTTTGATTGGTTAAACAGTTTCAGAGAAGAAGCCCTTTTTAAATTTTTTCCCATAGGGTCCTATGTTAAACTAAGTCTTGAGGTGGCGCCCATATTGGTTTACCAATCAAAATAAAAAACACAAACTTTGTAAAGGCCCATCCAATGAACATTATGGCCAAGTTTGGTTTCAATTGGCCAAGTGGTTTCAGAGAAGAAGATTAAAATGTAAAAAGTTTACCGACGACGACAACGCCGACGGACGCAAAGTGATAACAATAGCTCACATGACCCTTTGGGTCAGGTGAGCTAAAAAAGTAGGGAGGTGTGACTTCTCTCTGATAGGGAGACTTCAGGGAGACACTTGGGAGAAGACATGGGACTGTACAAATAATTAATTTCGTAGTAGTTACATACATTTTTCATTATTTACAGCCATTTCCAGGATTTTTTCTCTTGTGTTTTTAAACCTTAACACACTTATTTTCAGTTTTTTTTTCTTTCTTTTTCATTATTATTCATGGTATGCAATATCAAACAGTAAATAACCTTTATCATTAATCAATGAAAAAAGCACCAGATATAACGACTATTTTTCTATCAATTCCGTACTTGTAGCCATACAAGGCATACACAAATAAAAATAGATCAACAAAAATATTTGTATATGTGTAGACCTAAACTTCATTCGTGCAAAGACTATCTATACTATATATAGTTAGTATAGACTGTCCCTGATTCACGAGTTCTTGTATATCATAATATTCCTAATAGTTTGTTATGAACATGTCATGTTTATCTGAACAAAATTTCTAAAGAAGATAGATAGAATAACATAGCATTAAACCCAGAAAAATTTCTCTGTGTTAGCGCTAATAGGTCGCCACAGTCGCCAATGAGAATTAAACTTTAATGTGGCGAAGTGTTATTCATTCTCGTTCGCCACGTTGGCGAAGTGAAAGCGAAAGTAAAATGTTGACTGTCGAAATCTAAAATAAATCTTTGAGATAAAGTTCGGAGCGGTAACGATATATATCCGGGAAATTTCAATGCGTAATTGTCTATTCCGTAAAAACATTACCCTTGTCCGAATTTGTTTTCGATTTTACTCAATACCGAACTGGTTCCCATTGCAGTAATTGATCTTAATTCCAGTTTAATTTTGTCAAGCATGGCGAAACGCCAGCTTTCAATGCTTTCGTTCTTACGGTTACTCTATCAGTCTTCACGAAATGCGTCGGTCCGACGGACAAAACTGATATATTAACGCTTGGACCGGTAAAAAATCGTGTTTCGTCGGTCCGAAAGTCCGACATTGTTATTATCGAAGTTCAAGTTGCCCTGATGGTTCATTCACAGAAAATACTTATATATCTGGTAGTTCTGATTCACACAGTCAGACTTCCAACTTTTGAGTAAATATGTAAAACCAATAAAAATTGCAAAGATCCTGCGTATTTAACTCATTTTTGAAACATTTTAGTTTGGCAAATGGATTATGCACCATTTGTTTATTTCCGGGATACGTCTAATTACCAATAGCGAGAAATGAGAAAAAAGTAGACTACAACGGCCTTTAATGAAAAATCGTAACTGTTTGATAAACAAACACTTTAAAATGGAGTTGAAACTCAAAAGTTCATTTATAACATATTTTATTTTAATCACTGGCTTTGATAATATATAAAATATATACTAGTAAGCTGAAATTGAAGAATAAAGATAACTAGTTATCAATGACCACATGATAATTTCTGTAGATGGGTGTCCCATTGAGCAGTTGCTTTCAGCTTTGTGAAGTATTTCTGTGTATAATAAATGTTATTTTATTTATATTCTTTAGACACATTTGTCCAGATACACACAGCTTGTTAATAACAGTTATGAATAGTATGATGTTTACAATAACTTTTATGTATGAGATTTATGTCTTTATCTACATGCATATAAAGTAGCTAGTTAAATGTAAACAATGGCAACATCAGACAAATTTGGTCCGGCAAAAGCTGCTTCGGTCCAGCATTTCTGGGGAAGTATTCGGTCCACCATTCTTTGGAAGGATTTCGTGAAGACTGCTCTATTATCATCTGGTTAAATGTTTTCATTTAAAAGTTGAACCTCAGCACTAAATCTAAATTCTTCAAATGAAGAACAGTTGTAAAAGACCTGGTTGTGACCTATGAATGGAATTAATCCCAAATTTTAGTGTTGCTCATCACATATTCCCCCTTTTCTATACAAGTCATTTAAATTTACAGCTTCCATATTTTGCACACACAAATTTTGCTGAAATGTTGTGGCTAACAAATTTCAAATGTGGCTAAGTAAAATTTGGATGTATTAGCCACATTGGCTAATGGAAATTTTGAGGTAGTGCTAACACAGCCTATGTTAAACTAAGTCCTGCGGCGGAGGTGGCCATTTTGAATTTCCAATTGCCATAAAAAACATTAACTTTATAAAGGACCATCCAAACAATATTGCTAGTAAGTTTTTGTTTCCATTGATTAACCGGTTTCAGAGAAGAAGCCTTTTAAAACTTTTTCCCATAGGGTTCTATGTTAAACTAAGTCCTGCGGTGGCAGCCATTTTGAATTTCCAAATTCCCATCTAAAACACAAACTTTATAGAGGACCATCCAAACAATATTGCCAGTAAGTTTTGTTTTGATTGGTTAAACAGTTTCAGAGAAGAAGCCCTTTTTAAATTTTTTCCCATAGGGTCCTATGTTAAACTAAGTCTTGAGGTGGCGCCCATATTGGTTTACCAATCAAAATAAAAAACACAAACTTTGTAAAGGCCCATCCAATGAACATTATGGCCAAGTTTGGTTTCAATTGGCCAAGTGGTTTCAGAGAAGAAGATTAAAATGTAAAAAGTTTACCGACGACGACAACGCCGACGGACGCAAAGTGATAACAATAGCTCACATGACCCTTTGGGTCAGGTGAGCTAAAAAAGTAGGGAGGTGTGACTTCTCTCTGATAGGGAGACTTCAGGGAGACACTTGGGAGAAGACATGGGACTGTACAAATAATTAATTTCGTAGTAGTTACATACATTTTTCATTATTTACAGCCATTTCCAGGATTTTTTCTCTTGTGTTTTTAAACCTTAACACACTTATTTTCAGTTTTTTTTTCTTTCTTTTTCATTATTATTCATGGTATGCAATATCAAACAGTAAATAACCTTTATCATTAATCAATGAAAAAAGCACCAGATATAACGACTATTTTTCTATCAATTCCGTACTTGTAGCCATACAAGGCATACACAAATAAAAATAGATCAACAAAAATATTTGTATATGTGTAGACCTAAACTTCATTCGTGCAAAGACTATCTATACTATATATAGTTAGTATAGACTGTCCCTGATTCACGAGTTCTTGTATATCATAATATTCCTAATAGTTTGTTATGAACATGTCATGTTTATCTGAACAAAATTTCTAAAGAAGATAGATAGAATAACATAGCATTAAACCCAGAAAAATTTCTCTGTGTTAGCGCTAATAGGTCGCCACAGTCGCCAATGAGAATTAAACTTTAATGTGGCGAAGTGTTATTCATTCTCGTTCGCCACGTTGGCGAAGTGAAAGCGAAAGTAAAATGTTGACTGTCGAAATCTAAAATAAATCTTTGAGATAAAGTTCGGAGCGGTAACGATATATATCCGGGAAATTTCAATGCGTAATTGTCTATTCCGTAAAAACATTACCCTTGTCCGAATTTGTTTTCGATTTTACTCAATACCGAACTGGTTCCCATTGCAGTAATTGATCTTAATTCCAGTTTAATTTTGTCAAGCATGGCGAAACGCCAGCTTTCAATGCTTTCGTTCTTACGGTTACTCTATCAGTCTTCACGAAATGCGTCGGTCCGACGGACAAAACTGATATATTAACGCTTGGACCGGTAAAAAATCGTGTTTCGTCGGTCCGAAAGTCCGACATTGTTATTATCGAAGTTCAAGTTGCCCTGATGGTTCATTCACAGAAAATACTTATATATCTGGTAGTTCTGATTCACACAGTCAGACTTCCAACTTTTGAGTAAATATGTAAAACCAATAAAAATTGCAAAGATCCTGCGTATTTAACTCATTTTTGAAACATTTTAGTTTGGCAAATGGATTATGCACCATTTGTTTATTTCCGGGATACGTCTAATTACCAATAGCGAGAAATGAGAAAAAAGTAGACTACAACGGCCTTTAATGAAAAATCGTAACTGTTTGATAAACAAACACTTTAAAATGGAGTTGAAACTCAAAAGTTCATTTATAACATATTTTATTTTAATCACTGGCTTTGATAATATATAAAATATATACTAGTAAGCTGAAATTGAAGAATAAAGATAACTAGTTATCAATGACCACATGATAATTTCTGTAGATGGGTGTCCCATTGAGCAGTTGCTTTCAGCTTTGTGAAGTATTTCTGTGTATAATAAATGTTATTTTATTTATATTCTTTAGACACATTTGTCCAGATACACACAGCTTGTTAATAACAGTTATGAATAGTATGATGTTTACAATAACTTTTATGTATGAGATTTATGTCTTTATCTACATGCATATAAAGTAGCTAGTTAAATGTAAACAATGGCAACATCAGACAAATTTGGTCCGGCAAAAGCTGCTTCGGTCCAGCATTTCTGGGGAAGTATTCGGTCCACCATTCTTTGGAAGGATTTCGTGAAGACTGCTCTATTATCATCTGGTTAAATGTTTTCATTTAAAAGTTGAACCTCAGCACTAAATCTAAATTCTTCAAATGAAGAACAGTTGTAAAAGACCTGGTTGTGACCTATGAATGGAATTAATCCCAAATTTTAGTGTTGCTCATCACATATTCCCCCTTTTCTATACAAGTCATTTAAATTTACAGCTTCCATATTTTGCACACACAAATTTTGCTGAAATGTTGTGGCTAACAAATTTCAAATGTGGCTAAGTAAAATTTGGATGTATTAGCCACATTGGCTAATGGAAATTTTGAGGTAGTGCTAACACAGTTTCTTCAGTTCAGCACACTTCCACTAGGAAAAAGTTGTGCTGATCCGAATTGCTTCATGGGACACCCATCTACAGAACTTAATCATGATGGCAATAATTAATACATTTTTTATTCTTTCAAGTGCAGCAAATATATTTATCAAAGAAAATTGTTAAAATACAATACACTTTAAAAGAACTGAAGTTTGAAACCAATTAAAAGTGTTTGTTTATAAACAAAATTACGATTTTTCATTTTGGGCCGTTGTACTTTACTTTTCTTCATTGTTCACTTCCGGTTATTAGCCACATCCGGTAAATAAACAAATGGCGCGTAATCCAGTTGAAAGACGTAAATCGTTTAAAAATATGTAAAATACGCAAATTGTTTGCCGTTTTTATCGGAATTACACATTTACTGATAAATTTGTAGTCAGGGTAAATTATTTGGACCAGATTTACAAGTAACTTATGTGAACAATCGGGCGACTTAAGGGAAATAACAGGGCGACTTCGACTTCGCTTTTGAGGTTCCTTAGGGCGACTTCAGATCCCATTAGGGTGACTTTGTCGCCCACTTGGCCCAGTGTGGTGAGCCCTGAGTGTCATTTGGATAACATTTAATAAATTTTTTATCCGACATAAAAGTATTCTTTGTTACAGTTACTTCCAACTGTAAAAAGATGGATTCCCCTATTTTCCATGCTATTTTAAGTATCTGGTTCCCGATAGTCCTACACTAGGTGTTCCTACAAAAAGGTTACCTTCCGATCGGTATTCAGTGTGATTTCCGGTTACTGGTTTACGGTCAAATATTTGTTTATGGGCAACCAGCAGATAAATGTAAACAATGAATTTACCGTTTATTTTTTTCTGGGGAGAATCATAAGAAAAGCGGTCGGCGGAAATAATTTACAGATGAAAAAACGCGTTTATTTTTTTTCACAATCTTAAAATTTCGGGTCGGCGGATCCGTAAACCAACAAAATAAATAATACCGGCCTTAAAGAAAATTGTTCAAGTACAATACTCTTTGAAAGAAGTGAAGTTTGAAACCAATTAAAAGTGTTTATCAAAAAAATGTAGATTTTTCGTTATGGGCCATTGTACATTACTTTTCTTTGTTGTTCACTTCCGGTAATTAGTCACATCTGGTAAAGAAACAAATGGCGAGTAATACATTTGAAAGACGTAAATTGTTTAAAATTATGTTAAATATGCATATTGTTTGCTATTTATTGGAATTATGCATACAGGGCTCACCACACTGGGCGAAGTGGGCGACAAAGTCACCTTTCTAGGACCTGCAGTCGCCCTAATGCAACTCAAAAGCGAAGTCAAAGTCCCCCTGTCATTTCCCTCAAGTCGCCCGATGGTTCACATAAGATACTTGTAAATCTGGTCCAAATACTTTACCCAGACTACCAATTTATCGGTAAATGTGTAATTCCAATAAAAAACGGCAAACAATATGGGTATTTAACATATTTTCAAATGATTTACGTCTTTCAAAGTATTATGCACCATTTGTTTATTTACCGGATACGACTTATTACCAGAAGTGAACAACGAAGAAAAAAATTAATGTACAACGGTCCATAATGAAAAATCGTAATTTTTTTTATTAACAAACACTTTTAATTAGTGTCAAACATCAGTTCTTTCAAAGAGTATTGTACTCATGAATAAGGTTTATGTCTACACATATACAAATATTTTTGTTTTGATCTATTTTTATTTGTGAATACCTTGTATGGCCACAAGTACTAAAGTAGATAGAAAAATAGTACCTATATTTTTTCGTTGATTAATGATAAAGGTTATGTGCTGTTTGATATTGCATACTGTGAATACCATGAATAATAATGAAAAAGAAGGAAAGAAACACTGAATCTAAGTTTGTTATGGTTTTAAAAAGAGAAATAATCCTGGAAATTGGTGTAAATAATGAAAATGTATGTAACTACTGCAAAATTAATTATTTGTATGGTCCCCCTGACTTCTACCTAGTGTCTACTGAAGTCTCCTTATCAGGGCCTGACTTCTCCCTGTTTGGCTGCCAGGGAGAAGTCACTTCTCCCTACTTTTTTAGAGTGTGGTGACCCCTGGCATATTGTTTGCTATTTATTGGAATTACAACATTTACTGATAAATTGGTTGTCTGGGTGAAGTATTTGGACCATATTTACAAGTATCTTATGTGAACTATCTGGCGACTTAAGGGAAATGACAGGACAACTTCGCTTTTGAGGCGCCTTAGGGTGACATCAGGTCCTAGTAGGACTACTTTGTCGCCCACTTCGCCCAGTGTGGTGAGCCCTGATTAATCATGTGGTCTTGCAACACTGAGATTGTGGGTTTGAGTGTCGCTGCAGGCAAGGTGTGCTTGAATCTAATTAGTTGACGAGAATTGCCAGTTTTCCTACCAAAGGTCTGGCTACTATGGCTTCCTCCCGCAATAAAAACTGGATGTGCGCCATGATATACATGTAGCTGAAATATTGCTGAAAAAAGCATTCAACCCAATTTAAATGAACAAACAAACAGGATATACAAATAAATTGAGAAGAATTGGCATAGTTAACTTTTGTCAAACATCTTGCATGCCATTCATTTATTTACATCCCAACTGCCTAATGTGAACGATGAGCAAAAAGTACAATAGCACTAATTAAAAAATTGCAACTTATAAAGTAACACCTTTAAATGAGTTTGATATTTGAAGTTATTTCAAAAATATATTTTTATCTTTGTCTTTAATAAATTTATAAAGCTGCAATTGAAAGGTCATTACTAACCTTGTGATAATTTCTGTAAAAAGGTGTCCCAAGGGAGAAATGTACATTTTCATAATTAAATGTGAGCCAATGAAATGAAATTTGTAAAAAGTACATGAACACTAATAGATTTTGTATATTTTTGCACAGGTTGTACGAGGCCATTATAAAGGTCAACAGGTTGGCAAAGTTGTTCAAGTATACAGAAAAAAGTTTGTAATATACATTGAAAGAATACAGAGAGAAAAAGCTAATGGTGCATCTGTACATGTTGGAATAGATGCCTCAAAGGTAATCTTGGGTGTATTTGCATGAAATAGTACTTTCTGTTCAGTTCTCCCTGTTTGTTTTGTTACTCAAACTGTAAGTTGCAAAAATGATGGTGAGGAGAATTTTTTTTTTATCCTGTCCGTTCATCCATCGGTCTGTCACAAAGTTATTCCTATCAATTCCTCTGAAAGTACTCAACCAAATTTCACTAAACATGGTATGTAACAAGTACACCATATGTAGTGGCGGGGAGTTATGGTCCTTTAAACGTAGAATTTTTGCAGAAATTTCTCACAAATCATGGTTTTCACTTGACTCGTCTGCAAGGCCCTGGAAATTTTCCTGAGTCATGTCGGACATTTTACCGGTCATCGTAAAAAAAATATTGTGTTTGCTTAAACTGGGATGTGTATGTGCTTTTCCTTAAAGTCCAGAATAAAGGTCTTTTAAATTTTTTTTAAGACCGTGGAAGATATTAGTTGTTGTTTTGTATGGGTTCCTATGATATATGCACCGTGCAAGAAAGGAAATATACGTAGGAAAACATTCTGCTTCCTAAAATTTCTTTATTATAAGATGATATGTTGTCTATTCAACAAAGTAATAGCAAACAACGTTTTTTATGAACATTCGTGAGACATTTTCATTAACCGGAAGTAGGAAGTTGTTTCAAAATTACAACAAGTTCGGAACAGAATTGAATTTTATACAATACTCTCCGATGGACCACGTTTTTTACAAGTTATTATTCATTGATTTCAGGGCTCGCGTTGGAGGGCGACTCGGGCGAAGAAGTCGCCTTAACGTGGTCTCACTTCGCCCTCGATCATCTTAGAAAGCGAAGTGAAGTCGCCCTTTTATTTTTTTAGAATCGCCTGATTTCACCTTTCAAATTTTATTCCCATTTTGTTAAGAAATCTTCGTTTTTTGATACAGCGTCATGTTTATTTGTTTACGCGCCACAAAGTCAACTGGTACCCTTTGAACTTTTATTTGGTAGATAAAGCGTAGGTTTAAAATTCGACCGGAAACCAGTTCAGAGCAAAAATACGTGAACGTTTCCGGAGCGGATATGAATTTAATGCCGGAGATTGCAAATAAACGATACTAATAATGTTGAAATGAGTATTGCAATGATAGAAACGTAGTAAAAAAATAGTTTTTTGGAATTTACTTTAAACAAGTTTAAGTTAAATATGTTTAAATACTTTTAAAAGATTTGTCACAATGATGTAATTTTCTACTTTGAGTTCTAATACATGTAGTACTTCATTATAATTCAATCAATTTGTAGACCCATGACAAAGAAACATTTTTTTAATGAACAGTTTTGTGACAGTTGATACTTTTTTTATTTTTATGTTTAATACATGTATTTATGAAAATGTGTGATAATAGTTAATCAAATCTTTTACTTTATCCTCAATAAATTGAACTTCTAAAAACATGTAACACTAAAAAATTCAAATGCCAAATTAACACATATTCAACATGTTAAAAAAACAAACAAAAAAGGACGCTTTCGCGACATATAATGCAACTTCTCCCTGTTGTCTAACCACTTCTCCCTGTTCCATCCTCACTTCTCCCTGTCAGCCCCACAAAAGAGAAGTGACTTCTCCCTATAATTTTGACCCAGCGTGAGCCCTGGATTTAAATATTTATTTTTGTTTTCATCATTTCAATAGAATTTAATTTGAATTGATTTTCCCAAGATGTATGTACGTCAGGTACATTGGCGCATGCGTGATGTACAATTTTGACCACACGTTTTTTCATCAAGTCATATTTTCTAAGCAATATAACCACTTCGTTCCTATTGTTTCAAAATACTGTTGCCATAACATATTCTACGAAATGGATGAAACAGATCTGTACTCATAATTAGGTTATCACCTGTTGTGTAAACCATTACGTAATTAACACTTGATTGGAGTGAATGGTTACTCAATAAACACATGTGTCAGTGACAGGAAATAGCCTTATGGTTGATTTTTTAATAAAATATTTATATCTAGCGGAAATTAAAGGTATTGAAACCAACTAAAAGATATTTATATTATTGTCCAAGTTAAATATCACTTTTTTGGATGTCCGATTTGACTAAACCTTAGTCGGACATTTTAATGTAAATGTCGGACATGTCCGGCAAATATGACCGTTTCCAGACCCTTGCTCGTCTGATACTTCTGCACCAAATTTTGCAAAACTTGAAATGTGGCAAGTACATCAAATTTAGTTGTCATCTTGTTACTAACATATTTTTTTCTTGTAACCTTTTAAGTTCACCTTATAAAGAACATCATGTCAAAATATGTGTAACGGGGGAAACATCATTTTTGTATTCAAAAACAAACTTCAATTTAAATAAATTTAAGTTGAAGTTATTTGTGTTCCAGGTGAGTGACTGCAGGCTCCTGTGATCCTCTAGTTCTAGTTTATTTTTATGACGAACTCAATTTTCTTAAAAATTTAGAGAATTGATTATTTTAATTGATGCAAGCTTCCTTTCAATTTTATAAAATTCTGATTTATTGTTATAGAATTATGGACTTTGTTCATGAAAATGGGTGGCTTTAGTTTTTAGACTTAACTTAAAAATGCTTTTATCAATTGCCTATGTGAGCTTTCTTTTGTTTCAATACAATTCTGATTATTGTTGCAGAATTAATAGACTTTATTCATGAAAAAGAGGGGATTTTTTAGTTCGACTAAAATTTTTCAATATTTTTGAAGTTATTTATTTTAATAGATACCAGCCATTTGTTTGTGATAAAATTATAATTTTTTGTTACAGAGTTATGGGACAATGTTTGTAAAAAGATGGGGAGTGGGATTTTTCATTCATTCAAGAACTTTCATTCATTTTCCTTTAATTTTTGGGCTTTGTTGGTATTGATTGGTACAATTAGGTCTCGGTGCACTTAGAATTACATGTATGCATCCATGAAGTGTCCTTGTCTTCAGATGGGTGTATCATGCGCTTGTGGCACAGCTCATGTTTAGTTGTATTCCATTGAAGTATGTGAAAAATAAACTTTATTGCCCATCTTGTTGCATGTTACAGCACCAGAGTTAAATCAGATGTGACCTAATTCTGTATTTAACATGCTACATTAACTTTTGTTAACCCTCCTGACTATGTAAATATACATAGCTAGGTTCCTTGACTCAAATACAGTTAATTATTTTGATTATTATTGTGTTAAAGCCAAGTGGGTTAGAAAAATAGCTTGAGTTTTGGGGTTTTTATAAGCATTCAATCTGTTTTAAACAATAAGAATTATGGTCTCAATGGTATGTTTCCTCTTTTTTAGGTAGGCTTATGATATTTGGCCTGTAGGTAGATAATTGCAAGGCATTTTGCTGAAAACTATGATGACCTTTGACCTCGGGGGCAGCTGGGGGCATGGATATGGATTCCATCTCAATCATATCTTGTTGGTTAAGGAATGATTATTGGCTGGGTTATAGGGTACAGATTTTGTGCAGCTTCAATTTTTTACACAAACCCAAAACCTTCTTCCTACAAATTGTAAACATAAATGTATTTATTAAGGCACTTTGCTTCGCAGTCCAGCCAATTTAGACTTTTGTGTTTTTTTTATATTTTAATAATCAAAACTAGGTGCTACACAACATTTATGAAATTAAACTGAAATAAATACAACAAGTTATGTAAATATACTTTAATAGATGCATGTACATACAGTGCATGTTACTGACCGCAGTTTAGCTAGTAATCCTACAGTCAACACCTTATATGTTCTACCATAACATTGTTACACCACTGTAGTCCCAGGGCTGCACTGGCAATTTTGTAATGTGTGAATTACAACTTTCGAATTTGGACGATTTATTGATTTGGATAATAAAAAGTATGACTGACACAAAAAAACAGTAATTTTCTTGCAAAAGTATGCCAACTTTCTGAAGTTTTAATTATATTGCAGTCGGAAAATTGATGCCAAGTTAAATAGTTCAGGATCAAATAAAAAGAATTATACAAAAGCTCAGCAATCTCAATATTCCATTTATTAAATTGTTGCTTAGTGTCTGGTAATATTTAAGTATTTTCTAGATACTTCTGCCATTTTGAATGTCAGAAATGTTCTCGGTAAAGGATGTATAGTTAAAATATGTTTTTTGGAGTTTGTTCATTGGTTTCCCTAGTTAAAAATTATCTAGTAACAGGAGTAATGCAACAAACTAACAAGTAGATATGAAACTTTCAGTGTTGTCATTTAGAACAGGCTGCAGGTCAAATTGCATGGTTCAAAAATTTTTGGCCTGTTCAAATTACAAATTCTTTAAAGGATCCCTGTTGACGTCGGTAAATGATGCCCGTTCAAAGAATGCATGTGTTTGGCCTCAGGTACAAAAAAGTGAAAATACTGACTTATTATCAGTAATAATGATACAACTCTGTAATTTTTAGGGAGCCACTTGTGCTGGATAGAAGGCAGCTTAATTGTCTTGATCTTAGTATGTTGCATGTTACAGCACCAGAGTTAAGCCAGATGTGACTTAATTCTGTATTTAACATGCTACATTAACTTTTGTTAACCCTCCTGACTATGTAAATATACATAGCTAGGTTCCTTGACTCAAATACAATTTATTAATTTTCTGCATAGTACTTGAATTGCTTCATGTTCAACAGGTAATGCTGTAAAAAAACCATTTTATTTCTTGCACTTTAGAAAACAAAAACATATAGTGTGGTTTGATAATTATGTACTTCATGTAGGTAACATTCATGCATATTGAAAATTGGGGCATTTTCTCCATCAGTATTGTTATTTTTATACCGAGGGTATATAGTGGTCCTCATGTCCGTTCATTCGTCATTCTACAATGGGTTTCCAGATAAAAATTCAAAAAGTTTACATCCGATTTGTGTAATCCTTTGTGAGTGTGCTCACAGACCACACTTCTTTATCTTTGACTTTAATTGAACTGTATCAACATGAGGAAGCAACATTTTTGCCTTTTTTACTGGTATTACAGGGTGAAACAAAAGTCATCTTTTTCAAATTTCTTATGATGGACTATATATATTTTAACTTGATTTTATGATTTTTTACTTGTCAGGTAGTGATTGTGAAGCTTAAGATCGACAAAGACAGGAAGAGAATCCTTGAACGCAAGGCTAGATCCAGACAAGTCGCAGACAAAGGAAAACACACAGAGGAATCAATTATGGAAACCTCATAAACTATTAAATATGATGGGAATGGAATGTGTTGTCTTTGTATATTGTCAAATTAAACCTGTGATTTTATAAATCTCTTGGTCACAATAGTAAATACTGTGGATTCATCATGTTGGACAGACTGTGAGGTTTCACGCTGCTTGACGCACAGCGTGGCAGACAGGAGATGCCTTTGCATTGGGGGGTTGTCAGGGGAACATGTTTGTAGAATGCTACACTCTTTTGCATGATAAAGATCCCTTTAGTAGTCATAGTGTTCGCTCGCTGCTGCTACAAAGGGTTAAATTTTCCACACTTTTCCAGTGGAATTCACAATTTTCGGCCTTTGGTCTATGCTTCCTGAGTGGATTTATTAGTCTCCTAAAGGCTTTGCCGAAGGAACTATAGGTTGGCTGTCCGTCACACGTTTTCCGGACTTTGTTTTCTGAACCCTTGCAGATATTTAGCTCATATTTGCAGTGATTTTGTGGGAATTTTTTAAAACTGACCCTGCCTTTTTTATTGGAAAAATATGCATCATTTTATGAGAATAGGGAAAATTGAAGTAAAGTTTTCTTTATTTTAAAATTTGATTTGTGGGTAAAATTTCCTAATCTTATGAAGAACTGGGAGGAAAATAAATAACAAACTATAGATACCAATCATATAGCAAGCTTACATCTCATATACCATTTTTCTGCTTCAAATTTTATCTTTTTGGGAAATTTTAATCCTCATTTGGGAAAAATCTAAGCCATGTTTTGGACATTTTGGGAAACTTTCTCTAGGTGAAAAGGCCTCATTTCTGAGGTAAATATAGGCAACCATGATGAGTTACAGATCAAGTTCAAATATCTTGATGGTCCGATAATTTTTGATGAAGTTCATTGATCAATGCCCTTCTACAGAAAAATTCTCAAAAAAAACCAATTTGCAGGATTTTTTAGCCGGGTTATAATATAGTGAAGTCGTGCGGGCAGGGAAAATATGGTACCTATTTTGCAAAATCAACTAAGAGGGGATGGGGATTCCATTGACAGGTCAACAATTTGTTTACAGATACCAGTAAATTTAAAATAGTTACAACAGATAACAGCAATTTACACAAGGAAACAGAAAACAGCTAGTTTCAATTACATTAAAATAAAGTGGTGAATTAACATATGTCTGAAAACCGGTAAGTGTTCTGACTATTAACGGCGAACAATTATTTAATTTTTTAAGAGAACGGATAACAAGTTGTGGTTGAAAAAGTCAGTTAACAGTTGCTTTATTCAAAAAAAAAAAGTTAACTGATGTGTAAAAATTCCCAAAACACTAACAAACGATCTTGCTAAATACCGAACACCAAGGAAACCGTCTAAAAAAGTCAACGGTACTGGTCAATCGGATCACCTCGGTTATTTCTACTTATTATACCACAATTTCATTTCCAATGTTAATCTTCCATAGGCCACCGTGACATATAAGTACTGTCAAAAAAAATTTACTGTCTGAAAAATACTGTCGCCCGCTACCATAGGTGCGGAATTGTACTGTACCATTCTTTTCACATTTACGTTGTAAACGGACGACAATAATGTCGAGCAACAAATAATCACAATTTTCTACCAAAGATTCTGGATACTGTTAGTTTACTTTTATTAACTTGCTGTACCATAATTACATCAATTAAATACCATTATTGAATTGATCATGGTTTGAATATATTTTCGGTATAATAAAATAAATGTTACACGTCTGACAGGGTAATCATAAAATTGTCACCCTGTCAGACATGTAATATTTATATAATATAAACGATTGTTCTTTCCAGATAACACCGTTTACTCCGGATGTAACGAATGATGAAGCCAAGTCGGCATACTGTAATCTTTTCTTGAGCAGTCGGAGTCTGGTTAGCTGCTTAAGCAAGTACTTGACGAGTGTAAATGTTTTGATGTGGGTGTGGATCATATAGTTATACTAGTACCAGATATACCATATTTAGTAAACATTTCGTTTTTATGTAAAATTAAAATATCCATTTTGAAAATGATCAAAATTCTCAAAACTCCAAAAGTTTATGAAATTGAATGGACATTTTATTACAAGTGCACGCTAGGAAGCACATGCTGACTTAATATAGCGGCCATAAAAACAGCAAAAGCCGGTGCTGAAAGTTTAATCAACTACATCCCTGGGCGTATGCGACAACACGCCATCACGTGCAAATTAAAACAAAATGTAAAAAATAAGAAAAAAACGTAAACAAAGAACGGTCTATTTGATAGCGCCCAATGTCTTTTTCCGAATATCCAGCACCTTTAGGTAGAATGATAATCATATATACAATCATTGTTGTACACTTTAAAGACTGGTATTGGAAAACGTTATTCTGTGTTCAAAATCGAATTGTGTGTATTTAACATGTTAAAACATGGACATTACTCGGATACCGGCGAAAATATTTCCATCTTCTAACCTTACTGACGGGGGAAGTACAGACGAACACGTCTAGAATTTTAAGACACGCGGAAAAGTATGGTAAAATGCATATAATGTAGATTTACATAATTTTTCTCGGAGCTTCTGTGCACTGATCCCCACCCCGGCCATCTGGCTACCCGATGTAAGAGGTCGCAGGGGTGAACACCATCCCATTTTTTTTCTCTAAATTGTTCTTGCAATTTATTTGGTGTTGGCTACGCCCCTGACTCCCTTTACTGGAGACGCTAAAGAATATCTCTAACGCAAGGTAGTTGTACTGTAGTTGACAATATCATTCAGCAGCTGTTCAAAAAAGTCAAAAACTACAAATTGGATTGTGTCGAAAATTGAATTTGATCTTCATTTTATTGTATTTAATAGCTGTGCAAAGTTTAAATACAAATCTGTTGACGCGTTTTCAAGTTGTCAACTGAAAAGTTGAAAATACGCATTAAACAGAGAATGCAATACAAATATCTTTTCCGAAGAGTACAAAAGCTCATTTCCAATCACGTAAAATCGTCTTTCATTTGAAATTATTACATGTATTGCAATACTATCCAGCACAGACATCATATGTCTCGGACAGTTGTATCTCTCTGACTCGGGCACCAGTATAGGAGTATATATCGGCAATGTGTTACATACATTCAAACATTTATAGTACAGTGAAACTTTTCTAAACCGGTTTAGTGAAGTTTACCATCGAGGTCCTTTACTTTGTTGTAAAGTTATCATAGCATAAAGTAAAAAAAAATCAATTGCCATGCCGCTGAAAACGTAAAACAAATAGATCAAACGAGTTTGGTAATTTCGCTTGTACTGTAAACCATCCCACTTTCAGTAACGTTATTTTCCGTATCTTCTGTTACACATTTCCAGTTTGTTAAAAGACGGAGCATCTTCGAATTTCATTGCAAATTTTAGGTAAAAATCAAATAATGATCATACAACTAGTATAATTGAAGACAAATTACCTCCTGTTGCTAGAAATATTCCAATTGAAAGCAAGCACATGTTTCGATTTTTACAATCATCTTAATACATGTATATATGAAAGCTGAGAAAATTATGTATATACAACGAATAATCGTACGCTCTCTTATTTTTTTTTTGCGACAAAAATTTTTTTAATCCGAAAAATCACACAACCAACATCAGATTATAACGGCAGTAAAATTTAGCCTATGTAAGAGGGAGGACAGGGTAGTGGGAGATAGGGAGAGAAGGGAGAAAGGACAAAAATAAAAAAAGAGGGAGGCAGTACTAGTACAAATATATTCTTTAATTCGTACCCAAAAATCATTTATTAAGTGCCAATTCATTGATTTAATTGAAAGAGACTAAAATTATTTGCATAAAGAGATAAATTGCATCCAGATGATCAGAATTTTTACTATGCTAGTATGCAGGAACGTTTTTTTTTCACAAAGCATATTACTCTCCCCTCTACATATTGTCATCACTTATTGACTATAATAGTTGTCTATGTTAACGTTTTTAATAATCTTCTCTTCTGACACCACTAATGGTTCTAGTTTTAGCTTTGTATACAGCAGTTTGATCATTGTATGTAAAACAAATATAAATCAAAGCGCAGTTTGCACAACTGGTAGTGTTTTCTTGCGTGTAGTACGTAATACCAGTAGACCATAAAGCAAATGTTTTGTTTGAAATTGTAACAAATTCAATAAGACGTAGCGCACGTTATTGGGACCTCTAAACGTAACGTTGTTTGAGCTTTTTTGACGTTAATTACGTTAAATTACGTCGTGCACCTTAAAAGTTGGTTTTATATCTAGATTTGTATGTCTATGTCCACAATAAATAACCATGTTATGCTCAAATTGTATTTAAAGTCGCTGATCTAAAATGTTATTATATTTTTCAGTTTGTGAATTTAAAATGCGGCAAATACGTCGAAAGTTGTAATAAATCGGTTAAAAATTGCAAAATGTGTTCGTAACAAACTTTACTAGACTCGGTTGTATAGCGCTTTCACAATACACGAAAACAAATTTGAAAGTGGACACAAATTAAAACTAAGAAAAAAACGCATTCAAAGAAATTCAGAGTTATGAATGATTACGTCATCATACTAGATAGGTACGTCATATTTTGAAGGGATAAATGTATGACCCACACAATTTTGGGTACCTAACACTCATACCAAATTTCAAGAAAATAAGACTAAATAAGAAAATTCTTAATGTCCTAATGGCCTGGTCTTGCTTTTCTTGTTACAATTTACAGCACGATTTATGGGGGAAATAATTTAAAACATTTTTTAGTTTCTAATAATTCAAATATATTAGTTGACCAAAAGACGGGTATAGTTCGTTTTGATCCACAACTAAAAATACAAGTGTATTGACACTTTCTTCATTCGTTAAAGGTCTCCGAACCAACAAATATTTACTGTATCGGAAACTAAAAAAGAAACAACAACATGCGGTACATCTAAGTTAAGTTATATTCACAATTACACTTGTAAAAAACCATTATTTTTACATATGGAAAGCCTGTAATGCTCACATTACTTATTACAAAAACTTCAGTTTAATCGACATGAACGTTACACACAATTTGTGATACATAACTTCTGGGAAGTTTTTCTGGCCGGGATATTTGACATGGCGGTGGCCATCTTGAATTTAGGATCTGCGCCAAAATCTTAAAATTTGACATTTCTACAGTATCACAATTAAATTTGCCACTCAGATTTTCAGAACAAGATTCATTTTAATTTCCGCCAATCAGAACATCAATGGCTCTAGTAGCCACAATGCATTTTAAAATGGCAGACAATTACCCCGATATCAGTTCTGCATAATTTGATTTAAATAAGTGAAACAGTTTCTGAAACCAGCTGTGTTTCTTAGTGCCTCTTGGGTTTTAGTTCCAGTGTTGTGGCCATCTTGGTTTTAGGATCAGTACCGAATATTCACGATAATACAGTACACTGGTTTATGTATGTGAGAGCTGCCCTAATCTGAACTATTTTTCAAAAGTGTCAGTTTAAGAACATGGGTCAATTTGGCCAATATCTCACAAAATTATATAGCTACAGAAAAAAAAGATCAGCACATTCAATCTATATAAATTTCAGAAGTTTTGTTTAACTACCTGTAGGAGTTATGGCCATTAAGTTACTATTTTTTAGAAAATTGTCAGATTTGACAATATAACTGAAAAAATAAAACAGCAGATTGATATAGTAAATTGCAAAAATGATCAGCAAGACAATGCAAATCTCATGTGGGTCTAAATTGTCTGACAAATTCTTATAGGAGTTATTGCCCTTCAATAATAACCGGAGTGAAAGTGTAAATTGCAAAAAATAATCAGCAAGACAAGGTCTTTAATTAACGCATTTGGTCCATTAATAACAATTTCGTTATGAAAATATAAGTATTTGCCTTATAAATTTAAAGCTATAACAGCTAAAACTGTACATAGCAAAAATAATCGGAAGGCCTACAGACCATTTAATTGTCAAAAAGTTGTCCAGTTACTCCTTATAGTACTTTATGTCATTTACTCATAATCTTTTTTAAAATTTTCAGTGTTTGCTTTGTAACTTAAAACTGATAAATTTCTCAATGAATTATCACCTGATCGTAACACTTGGCTAGCGAAGATGTCCTCATACTTACCATTAAGTTTTTATAAAGGAATACATAATTCAACAATTCAACAGTTAACATAATCGCAAAGTTCCCGGGTCTGAAAATAAGGAAAACAAAGTCCTCGAATAATAATAGCAGGTGTACAACTTCAATACATTTGCAATCTCTAGAGCTGTGAAGATTTAGAGTTCTAGATGGAAAACTGTAGAAGTTGATTACATAATATATGTACTGTCTTCTGCAAATGTGATTAAAAATGACCAAGTTCCAACGTCTGGAAAATTAGGAAACACGCTGGAACACTTTCATAATGGCAGGTGTGTTGTAGTCTGGTTTTCCAGCAGTTATAGAGACAAAAGCCATCTTCGGGTTTAAGGTTCTTTATTCCGTAAATACATTTTTAGTAAAATACCCTAGAATAACAGAAAAATAACAAAGATTAAAAGGTTAAAAGTCAAGCATTTCAATGTGTCATTATATCAAGTACATGTGTACCAAACTAGCACAATTAAACATAATACATGTTTAATATTAACGTTTTTTACCACAACAATTCCGCAGCTAAAACAGGTTATATATATACGTATGTGTGTGTTACAAGAGGTAAACTTGTTAACTTCGTTTGGCAATTAATAATCATGAAAAACATTAAATGCGTCAGAATAGACGATTTTCAGCTTGTATAAATATATACCAAATAATGACAATGATATCCGATATGATACGGACAATTAAATAATAACAAAATAATAAAAACCTTAAATATTATCTCATAAAAGGGAGATAATATTGATTAACGCTAAGCGTACAAATGAACCGTGATAAATCTATCAAAGCTACACGAATATAAACACAAAATAAAGACAATCACACAAAACTCACCAATTTATGGAACTGAGTAAATGTATAATGAACATCAACAGCTAAACTGTCACTTCTGAGCATACATATCTGTACTCAGAGCAATATATGGTATCCGTCAATACAGATCAAGATAACCTGTAAACAATTACATAATATTAAATACACAGACCTATAAAATATAGGCAAAACATATACAATTCATAATATCATATCAAGGTGTTCAAAATAGAAATTACTTTGTCCTAGATCTTGATCTGTTTACAAAACAAACATAATTGACGTCATAATCGTGAATACCATACCAAAATAGAAGATCGAAGTCGCTGTAAAAACAACTCACAATAACATACAATACACAATCAGACGGCCAATCACTCAAAGCAAACATTCTTCTCTCAAACGAAATTTCTATCACTCATGGGCGAAAAGGAAACTTACTTTTAAACTGAAGAAAATAAATAACCATATCTGGAATCAAACTCTGTTTAATCTGGCTGAACAAAGACTAACAAAATAAATGTAACTTACCAAAAGTAATGAATGTCCTGATCCAAAGTTAATGTTAATATAAAAGTCTCAATATTTTCCAAAAATCTAAGCCAATATGAATCCAATCAAGATCAAACAATAATGAATATCAGTATACCAATAATAACGAAAGTCTCAAAACACTGATAAATTTGAATCTCCGAGAATAAAACAACAGCCATGAAAATTGAATTTCCCTCTCGGACTAAAAATCACGTGACCAACATACAGGTAAAAATACAGGTAATAACTACAGAATAAAGCAGAATCGTCTGCTATAATAACTACAAATAAAAATAATAGTTACAATGTTTCCAACCAGAGGAAAGGATACAAAGGCTGCAAAATTCCACTCTACCACATCCTCCCCCTGGTTAGAAAAATGACGTCCACGTCATATCATTAAATACACTGTAATAAAAAAAATATCTATACATGGAAACAAACTATCTCCTCCTGATGAGAGAAAACACGTCCTCGTCTTAAGCTAAGACATAAAAAAACTGAAAAAAAAATCAAGGAGAATCAATGGCGAGTTTCAGCAAAGCATCTGCCACTTTTTCTTCTGATCCTCTGAATAGACCACAAGCAGCAGCCTCCTTCAGGAACTGAGCTCTAGTCATCCAGTCGGTCGTTGGCTGTGTTCTTTTGCAAACAAAATCTCTGTATCTTGTGTTTGCTGTTGACGTTCTTTGACGAGTTGATCTCCGTGGAACTTCCGGTTCATTATCATCATCCTCTTCCAAATCTTGCCCAGTATTATCCTGCTGTACAATGGTAGTGTCGACATGATCACCTCCATCACGCACAGTATCATTTTGTTCTTCTTGAACATCATGAGTCGGAGCGTCCTCCACTTCTTCAATATGTTCTTCAGTTACTGATTCTACAGGTTGAACATCATCACGATACGTGTTGAATTCTGCGTCATCAGTATACTGTGGTACCAAAATCATGAACGATTCGTCCTCGCTTTCACTGTCAGTATCTGTCACAACACTGGCCGGAGGCGTCGATTCCTTAGTCAAAGGCTTCGTTCTCATCGATCGTGGTTTCGGTACTGGTTTCTGATCCTTCCTGGGTCTTAGTCTTGGTTTTGGTTGTGGTTTCTCTGGTGGTTTTTCTTCATCCAAAGAGACGGAACCGATTGGCAGCAGTAAATTACGATGCAGCGTTCGTTTCCTCCCTTCTCCACTTTCCTTCTGGACTACGAAAACAGGTATGTCCTTGTTAGGTTGATCTAAAACAACATAAGGGTCATCTTCCCATCTGTCTGACAGCTTATGTAGTCCTTCAAAAGCTAAAATCTTGACAAGAACTCTATCTCCTGTACTTAGAATGGCTCCTCTTATCTTCTCATCATAAGATTTTTTCTGTCTCATCTGAGCTTTCTTTGCTGACTCTATGGCAAGTTCATATGATTTCCGCAGTCTCTCTCTCAATGCTTCCACATACTTTGTCGTGCTCTTGTGTTCAAGTGTGCTCTCCAAACCAAAGACAATGTCTACTGGTAATCGAGGTTCTCTGCCAAACATCAAGGCAAATGGTGAAAATCCCGTCGTCTCCTGTTTCGTACAATTGTAGGCATGAACGATCGGACCAAGGTACTGTTTCCAATTGCTCTTCTGGTCATTCCGCAGAGTTCCTAGCATGTCCAAAAGAGTCCGATTGAACCGCTCACATTGGCCATTTCCCATGGGATGGTAAGGGCTGGTTCTTGATTTGCCTATTCCTGTAAGTTGGCATAGTTCCTTTATTATTTTGCTCTCAAAGTTTCCTCCTTGGTCTGAATGGATACGTAGTGGAAGACCATAGTGGACGACATAGTTGTTAAAAAATGCATCTGCTGTAGTCTTTGCTGACATATTCTTTGTTGGGATGGCCTGTGCATAGCGTGTAAAATGGTCTGTAATCACTAAGATGTAGTTGTATCCTCCTTTCGATGTCTCTAGTGTCAAAAAGTCCATGCATACTATCTCTTGTGGTTGTGAAGTCTTGATGTTGGTTAGTGGTGCTTTATCTGTCGCTAGCTTCTTTCTTTTCAAACACCTCGGGCACTGTTGGATCCACTCCTCAATATCTTTATGCATTCCGTTCCAAAAGAATCGATCTTTTACTAGACTAGTCGTTCGATCACGGCCTTGGTGTCCCATCTCGTTATGCAGATAACGTAGAACTGTCTTTATCTGTGATGCTGGTAGAACGAGCTGGTCTTTGGTTTCTTCATCTGTAGTTGTCCTTCTGAATAGAATTCCATCTTTCAGTATTAGCCTGTTGTAATTGGAATGGAGTAGTCGATGATATGGTACTGCAGGTATATCTTCTTTTCTGGGTAACCTCTTCGCTGATACGTTGTCAATCCAGTATCGTACAACAGGGTCTTTTAGCTGTTCTCTTCTGATGTCAATCCTCTCGCTGGTGTCTAAGTCGATAATGTCGTCCAGTACTTCTGTAGATTTTGCCAGGCATTCGATATATGGTTGTCGTTGTAATAAGCTGCAGATGGACTTAACAGATGTTTGTGGTATCATACTAGCTTCCTTAACAGTTGGTGATTCATCTGACGTGCATTCCTGTCGTTGTAGTAGAGCAGGTAATCTTGATAGAGCGTCTGCATCATTGTTCTTCTTGCCTGGTCTATACTGGATGTCAAAATCATAAGCTGACAATGCCGCTATCCATCTATGCCCTGTCGCATCTAATTTAGCTGACGACAAAACGTATGTCAATGGGTTATTGTCTGTCAGTACGCTGAACTTGGCTCCATAAAGATAGTCGTGAAACTTGTCACATACAGCCCATCGCAGTGCTAGGAATTCCAGTTTGTGTGCACGATAATTTCTCTCAGATTTAGAAAGTCCTCGGCTGGCGTAGGCTAGAACACGCTTCTTTCCCTCTTGTTCTTGGTAGAGAACAGCTCCCAAACCTGTCTGGCACGCATCTGTGTGTAATTCTGTGTGTGGCTTTCTATAATCTGGAAATCCTAAAATCGGTGGGTTGGAAAGATGTTGTTTTAATTCCTGGAATGCATCTTCTTGTTCCTTATCCCAGCGCCATGGTTTAACTTCGTGTTTCTTCTTTCCCTTGCCTTTCTTTGTGGATGTTGATGGCATCAGATCGGTTAATGGTCTCGCTTTCTTGGAAAAATCTTTTACAAACTTTCTATAATAACCAATGAATCCCAAAAACTGTCTGACTTCCTCTGAATTCTTTGGTCTCGGCCAGTTCATCACCTTGTCTATTTTCTCTGGATCTGGTTCTACTCCATCGGCTGATACAATATGACCAATGTACTTCACCCGTTGTTGAAACAGGGAACACTTCTTCGGCGATAACTTTAATCCAACATCTCTCAATCTTTGAAACACTTGCTGAAGTCTGTCCAGATGTTCGTCGACTGATTTGGAGAAGATTATCAGATCGTCTAGGTAGATAAAACAAATCCTAGTATGCAGATCTCCCAAGCATTCTTCCATTAGTCTTTGATAGGTGGCAGGTGAGTTGGCTAATCCGAATGGTAGTCGATTATATTCAAAGAATCCTAGAGGTCCAACTGTAAATGCAGTGCGTTGTTTATGCTCCTCTAGAACTTCAACCTGGTGATAACCACTCTTCATGTCTAAAACAGAAAAATATCTGTTGCCTCCTAACGAGTCCAAAATTTCTTCAATTCGTGGAAGAGCATAGGAATCTTTGATGGTTCGTTGATTCAATTGCCTGTAATCCACACACATTCTTAAGCTGTTATCCTTCTTCCTCACTAGTACCACATTTGATGACCATGGAGAGTGGGATCTTCGAATGATTCCTGCTGAAAGTAACTGGTGTAGATGATCACGAACTTCTTCAATCATCGATGGTGGAATCCTTCTATGTCGCTGTTTAAATGGTCTATTATCATCAAGGTCTATCCGATGTTTAACTGCTGACGTATGTCCTATATCTGTGTCTCCTGTCGAGAAAATGTCCCGGTATCTATGTAAAAGTTTCTTGGCATATCCCAGTTCATCACTATCCAATAGATCCGTTGGTAACTTTACTTCATCTAGTACATCTTTAATCTCTGTTTTTTCTACTGGTGGTAAATCCGCTATGTTGACATGTTGCAATTCACAGATGATGGCTCTTGGTGCAACTGTAACTGTCCTAGTGGTAATGTTCGATATATGTACTGGTATAGGTTCTTTCCGGTCTCGTCGATAAGTAACTATGGATGGAACAATGTCTAGATCATCTGGTAATACGGATTTAGCTGTGGCATTAAGTAGTGCACAAACTGCTGGGTACTGTATTCCTTTATCTATATATCCCTGTATGACAATCTCACTGTTTGGTGGTATAGTGACTGGTTTTATCTCTGCTGATTTTACTACTGCCAATCGGTTTCGTTGTTTCTGTAATTCCTTGTTGCGTAGAGATAGACATCTAAACGCTAGATACCACGGTGTATGTAAATGCGCCTCTTGAAGATATTTAGGTCCTACTGAGTGCCTTGTATCTTCCATTATTACATCCAAAATGTTGGTTCCTATAAGTAATGGTACGTTGGTATTGTACTCGCTGTCTGGAACGATGAGAAATAATCCTGGACATACTACTGGTCTTATTTGTACTCCTTCAATAACCAATTCTGACTCAATGTATCCTAAATACGGCAGCTGTTGTCCGTCGGCACACTCAATCTTAAGTAGTCCTGTAAGCTGTTCTAGTGGTATCGCTGAGCAGTATTTATCGTAAAAGGCGTTACTCATGGTAGAAACAGTAGAGCCGGTATCCAGTAATGCAGTTGTGTCATATCCATTTATTGTAACAAGCGCTTCGTTTGGTCTTCCAGTAATTCCTGATTCTTTAGTTGTCATGCTTGCAATTGGTTGTTCTTGGAAAGAAATCTGTTGGAAGTTCATCGCACGTTGAGCTTTTCTGGAGTTGTCCATTCTAACCTTACATCTTACAGCAATGTGACCAGCCTGTCCGCACCTCCAGCAAATTGTAATTCCATTTCGTCGATTCCTACGTTCCTCTTTGTTGACAGGTCGATAGATCAAAGTTTCATCTGGAATAAATGTCTTCTGGTTTCTGTGCGTTGTTGATAGGATTTTGGACTGTTGTTCTTGAAGTCGTGCTGTAAGCTCTTGAACTAATGCCTTTAATTCAACCACTTCATCAGATGTAGTATCATCAGTTAAAGACTGTTGAACTCTTTGATCCTTCTTATCTACTCGACGTTCTCCTTCAATTTCCCTAATGGCTATTAGAAGATGGCTAAAATCCATGATGCGGTCAAATTTATGTCCTGACACTTTACGGAGTTCTGGTCTAAGTCCGTTCCAAAATTTAGATCTTAACATCTCATCAACATCCTCTGTATGTAATTTTCCTCTCCGGCGTGCTTTATTCAGTATATCCTCTAGCCTACAACCCCAGGAAGAGACGTCTTCATCTTCACCTTGACAAGCGGTATAAAACTGTGCAAGCAGTGATTCCTTTTGATCCACAGATCCGTAAATACTATCAAGTTTATCAATGACATCATCCACCGTTGCCTCTACTCCAAGTCTCATCACTATCCGACTGGCTTCATTTCTAACTGATCGACGTATGGCTTGTGCTATAATGTCATGTCGGTAGTTTTCCTTGATCAAACATGCTACTTGGTATCTCCATAGATCGTACGTAACATCATCTTCTACTAAATGGTTTCCAGAAAAGGTAGGTATCTTTGGAATATAGGGCATATATAAAGTGTCATCTGTCTTCGTCGTCGAAAATTCTTTCATCCAATTCTTAAATGCATCCGTTGTGTCTGCTTTTGGACGAACTTTCATCTCCTTAAAAGCTTTCGTGATGTTTCTTATATCATCCTCTGTCAACTCCTCCGACATGGCTTCGATGTAGATGTTAACACCTATATACAAAGAAATGTTTGTCTAAATGAATAGCTACAAAGAAATGAAAATGCTGGAATAAAAGAAAACCGAACCTACAAATAATATAAATACCTACAACAAACAAAATGCCTACAAATAATATAAATACCTAAAACAAATAAAATGCCTACAAAAAATGTAAATGCCTACAACAAAATTGAAAACACCTACAAGAAATGGAAATACCTATAAAAAAACTGAAACTCCCTACAAAATATTAAGAAATACAAACACCTAAAATGAAAAAAAAATCTGAAATAAATAAGAAATAAGCTACAATCAATGAGAAATAATCTGAAATCAATAAAAAAAATTATCTGAAACAAATAGAAAATTACATGAAAAGAATATTGCTACAAGAAAATTAAATCAGAATATATTAAGTAATAAATTCCTATAAAAGAAACAAACTGTCTACAAAAGATATAAATAAATATTTATTAATAAACCTAAATGTAAATATATCCAATATCTTAAATAAAATTAAACAAAATATGTATTAAAGACTAAAGCAAATATGCCAAATATGCTTGGGAAAAATCTAAATCTGAAAAGAATAGCAAAACAATACTAACTGAAGTAATATATAATATAGGCAATCTACAAAATCTATGTCTGGGAACGACACTACATAACTGAAAACAAAATATGATTACAATATAATATACTCATGCAACTATATAAACGCATGCAACTATGTACTAAATAATCACTCACCCCATCTGTGATCTGTATCTTTGCCTTCAATCACATCGACTAATATACTTACCAAGATGTGATCAATAATAATAAATTACCTATCTATCTAGGATGTCGTAACGTAATCCGCAACGGAATCGAATTCAAATCGGGTTGAACTACCAAGAACAAACTAGAAATACCAACAAACCTGTCAACTGAAACCCCTTCGGTAAGGTACTACCTATACAACTCAACAACCAACCGACACCTACTCTAATACTTACCGAACATAAGTACCTGGCCCACCTTGGACTATATGCTTTAAGTATATACTTACCCTATGTCAAACCTCGTGAAAATATACTATCAAGCAACTTGCCGGGATACTTACGTGACAACTAAACTATACCAAACCACTACAAAACCTAAGTATAACCTATAGACCTACTGACTGACAAGTATACCTACAGTCGATATGTGTCTAACTCCTGTAATAAACTTCAGGTTGTCTTATGCAGATTTGTAGTTTTATAAGTTGTGATGACCTTACCTTTATCTTATTTTAATGTGTAAGGATCCATGAGGTTTCTGGGAATGGGATGGATATCTTTCGCTCACCACCTATTCTTTATTTAAACAGTGACTTTTATATTGCAAGTCAGTGTTATTACAATTTCAAATTATACAATTTATACCCAACTGATATACAATCACAATACAATATAAACACATATGTACACAAAATAATAACACACGTTCATATACACAAACAATACACGTACTAAAAGGTTACCAAATTTGAATGAAAAAAAAATATGAAAAAAATTAAAGTTAATTATTAAACTTTCAAAAACAAAAAAAAATTAATCAAAATTTGTTAAAGTAAAGAAACTTAATTTAAGAAAAAAATGAAAATTTCAATATTGAAATATAAACTCAAATAATTATTATCTTTCCCAAAAAAAAATTAAGAATTAAACTTCAAGTAAATGTAAATCAAAAATTTACTAATGAACAAAACATGTTCAAAAAAATGTCAAGATAAATAAATTAATTTAAACTACAAAGTAATGTAAGTGTAAGTAGTCAATGTGCATACAATAATATTCTATGTAACCATACAAATGTTCAGGAACACAAGAATATCTGTAAACTATATAGTGTCAATTCGCGCACTTCAAATAGCACTATCGAGATAACGAAACTCTTTTCAGTCTGTTCATATGGACACAATAAGACATCATCAGATCATATAAAGTCTTGTTCCACATCAGAGATCTGTCTTTGGAATAAACCATTACGTGGGCGCCAATGTTGTAGTCTGGTTTTCCAGCAGTTATAGAGACAAAAGCCATCTTCGGGTTTAAGGTTCTTTATTCCGTAAATACATTTTTAGTAAAATACCCTAGAATAACAGAAAAATAACAAAGATTAAAAGGTTAAAAGTCAAGCATTTCAATGTGTCATTATATCAAGTACATGTGTACCAAACTAGCACAATTAAACATAATACATGTTTAATATTAACGTTTTTTACCACAACAATTCCGCAGCTAAAACAGGTTATATATATACGTATGTGTGTGTTACAAGAGGTAAACTTGTTAACTTCGTTTGGCAATTAATAATCATGAAAAACATTAAATGCGTCAGAATAGACGATTTTCAGCTTGTATAAATATATACCAAATAATGACAATGATATCCGATATGATACGGACAATTAAATAATAACAAAATAATAAAAACCTTAAATATTATCTCATAAAAGGGAGATAATATTGATTAACGCTAAGCGTACAAATGAACCGTGATAAATCTATCAAAGCTACACGAATATAAACACAAAATAAAGACAATCACACAAAACTCACCAATTTATGGAACTGAGTAAATGTATAATGAACATCAACAGCTAAACTGTCACTTCTGAGCATACATATCTGTACTCAGAGCAATATATGGTATCCGTCAATACAGATCAAGATAACCTGTAAACAATTACATAATATTAAATACACAGACCTATAAAATATAGGCAAAACATATACAATTCATAATATCATATCAAGGTGTTCAAAATAGAAATTACTTTGTCCTAGATCTTGATCTGTTTACAAAACAAACATAATTGACGTCATAATCGTGAATACCATACCAAAATAGAAGATCGAAGTCGCTGTAAAAACAACTCACAATAACATACAATACACAATCAGACGGCCAATCACTCAAAGCAAACATTCTTCTCTCAAACGAAATTTCTATCACTCATGGGCGAAAAGGAAACTTACTTTTAAACTGAAGAAAATAAATAACCATATCTGGAATCAAACTCTGTTTAATCTGGCTGAACAAAGACTAACAAAATAAATGTAACTTACCAAAAGTAATGAATGTCCTGATCCAAAGTTAATGTTAATATAAAAGTCTCAATATTTTCCAAAAATCTAAGCCAATATGAATCCAATCAAGATCAAACAATAATGAATATCAGTATACCAATAATAACGAAAGTCTCAAAACACTGATAAATTTGAATCTCCGAGAATAAAACAACAGCCATGAAAATTGAATTTCCCTCTCGGACTAAAAATCACGTGACCAACATACAGGTAAAAATACAGGTAATAACTACAGAATAAAGCAGAATCGTCTGCTATAATAACTACAAATAAAAATAATAGTTACAATGTTTCCAACCAGAGGAAAGGATACAAAGGCTGCAAAATTCCACTCTACCACAGGTGCAACAAATTCAATACATGTGCAATTGTTATGTGAAGTTTCAGAGATCTGGGTTGTAAACTGCAGGAGGGTTGATAAAAATAGATACCCCATTTCCCCTGCCCGCCTGACTAAAAACTATACTATAGCCCAAAAATCAGAGTGAAACTCTAAATTGCAAAAATGATCTTAAAGGCAAGGCCTACAAATAACTCGTTTGGTCCATGATTGTCAAATGACTTCTTTTTGGAGTTATTTCCCTCGAATGAGAATTTATGAAATATCAGTTTTCTCTTTTGAAATAAAAAAACTAGAGCAGCAAAAGTAAAATTGTAAATAACAAAAGTAATCAGACAATGTATGTTACAGCAGCAAATAATCCTTTTTTCAATACATTTATAAGCACCATTTGTTTAGTTTAAATTCCCCTTTAAGTCGATCAAAACTTTAGAATTTTTATGTTGCTGTGGCCTGAACATGAATGAATTTTTAACTGATCGAAATTTAACTCTAAATGTACAACTATTAAATGCTGTCTGTAAATTAAAGTGCAGAATACTGTTGATCTTACATGCTAGTGAACACAGTTTTCTTAAAGTTTAAAATACAAGATTGTCCTATTGTTAAAGAATTTCTAACCCGTATCTTATTCAAACTATACCGAGACAGTTAACAAGAAGCCATAAAAACAACGATTAATTGTAGTTATGAATACACTATATTATTTTCTGAACATTTAGGTCTGTGTGGACTACGGGTGTTGGTGTACTAGAAATGTAAGTGGATTATAAATCTATTTGGAAAATAAGTATGTATGGACCATAGGTTGTGTGGACTATGGGTTTGTATGGACTAGAGATCTGTGTTGACTACAAGTCTGGGTTGACTATGGGTCTATGTGGACAACAGGTCTGGCTGTATGATAGTCATTAGATTTCAGTGTCCTGATTTCAGAAATCTACCGGTCACAGTTTATGATACTCATATTTTTTTTATAAAAGGGCACCATACACCAATTAAATTCTGTTGATAATGTGTCACGAGGCATGCTTTGTTTGTAAAAGCAGTTTATTACCGTCTCCATGGGAGACGGTATACATAGTCAAATGACGATCAGTCTTCGTAGTAAATGACTCTCTGTAACTTGATTGGGTGGTTAACTAAATCTATAAATATTTTTCTCATTTCATTGGTTTACGTCAGGATCGCACTAGTATGTGTACTGAAATTTCGATATATTCTTAGGTCGAATCGGGGTTGTAATCAGTATTTTAGTGTAGTAATGTAACGTTCCACATATTGACTTCTATTTCATTCAATGCATTGGTCAGTGAACAATTATAACTAAAGGTAAACATTGTACCAAAATCTCCCTACTTTATAAAGCTGTTTTGGAAAAAAAATATATGTTCTACATCTTTATTTTCGTTAATCAGTATTTTAGTGTAGTAAATGTTACGTTCCACATATTGACTTCTATTTCATTCAATGCATTGGACAAGGATTGCCAGTTTTCCTACCGCAGGTCGGGGGTTTTCTCCGGGTACTCCGGCTTCCTCCCCCAATAAAAACTGGACGCCACGATATAGCTGAAAAATTGCTGAAAGTGGCGTTAAACACCATCAAACAAACAAACAAACAATGCATTGGTCAGTGAACAATTAAAAAAGGTAAACATTGTACCAAAATTTCCCTACTTTTTAAAGCTGTTTGGGTTAGGAAAAAAAATTATATGTTTTGTATCTTTATTTTCGTTCTGATATTGATGCAAATTTAACAAAACATATTTTACCGCTAATTTTGAACATTGTTGTTTAGGGAGTCTACTTTTGTTTAATTATTTTTTTAAAAGCACGTGTGAAGTGAAGACAGGCATTTAAATATCTCAAGCACCATTGGATAATATGTTAGCGTAAACAATGCCCTTACAAGGTACATGTACATTGTTTACCTATCTTATATATAAATTAAAAAAACAGATACTAGTACTTTAATAAATCCATAAAATTTGCAATGCAGCTAAGAGACGGTTAGCTTTTTAGAAAAGCTAAACTTGTATGCTTCATGTCCAAAATTTATATCAGTTTTGGGTCAAAATTTAGTGATCTTTTCTATTGCTATAGTGTTTGAAAGAGGGAGAAGTGTAAAGAGGGGAGGGAGGAAGGAGCAGAGGAGAGGGAGAAAGGAGCAGAGGGGAGGGAGAAAGCAGCTGAGGGGAGGGAGAAAGGAGAAAGGTACCCCCTGTCCACACCCTCCTATGTATTGGTCTACAATCATTCAGATGAAAGTAAAGCACGATATAAAGGCAAGCGGTCTACATTTCTGATATGGCCTGATAGCGTAGTTCTGAAATAAAGTATACTGCGATATTTAGAATTTTAAAATTACTAGACATCGGTATGCTAGTAACCGGTATGTAGAATTTAAATAACTAGTAAGCGGTATGCAGAAGTTGAACTAACTAGTAACCGGTATGTAGAAGGTGAACTAACTAGTAACCGGTATGTGGAATTTAAATAACTAGTAAGCGTATGCAGAAGTTGAACTTACTAGTAACCGGTATGTAGAAGGTGAACTAACTAGTAAGCGGTATGGGGAATTTAAAAAACTAGTAAGCGGTATGCAGAAGTTGAACTAACTAGTAACCGGTATGTAGAAGGTGAACTAACTAGTAACCGGTATGTATAATTTAAAAAACTAGTAAGCGGTATGCAGAAGTTGAACTAACTAGTAACCGGTATGTAGAAGATGAACTAACTAGTAAGCAGTATGTATAATTTAAATAACTAGTAAGCGGTATGCAGAAGTTGAACTAACTAGTAACTGGTATGTAGAAGGTGAACTAAATAGTAACCGGTATGTGGAATTTAAATAACTAGTAAGCGGTTTGCAAAGTTGAACTAACTAGTAACCGGTATGTAGAAGGTGAACTAACCAGTAACCGGTATGTATAATTTAAATAACTAGTAAGCGGTATGCAGAACTAACTAGTAAGCAGTATGTAGAAGGGGAACTAACTAGTAACCGGTATGTAGAAGGTGAACTAAATAGTAACCGGTATGTAGAATTGAAATAACTTAGACAGCGGTATGCAGAGTAGAACTAACTAGTAACCGGTATGTAGAAGGTGAACTAACTAATAACTGATATGTAGAATTTACATAAATTAGACCGCAGTTTACAGAAGTTGAACCAACTAGTAACCGGTATGTAGAATTTAAATAACTTAGCGGTATGCAGAATTAAAGTAACCGGTATGTAGAAGGTGAACTGACTAGTAACCGGTATGTAGAAGCTGAACTAACTAGTAACGGGTATGTAGAATTTAAATAACTTAGACAGCGGTATGCAGAAGTTGAACTAACTAGTAAACGGTATGTAAAAGGTGAACTAATTAGTAACCGGTATGTAGAATTTAAATAACTTAGACAGTGTTATGCAGAAACTGAACTAACTAGTAAGCAGTATGTAGAAGCTGAACTAACTAGTAACTGTTATGTAGAATTTAAATTACGTAGACAGCTG
This sequence comes from Limnoperna fortunei, assembly GCA_944474755.1. NCBI lineage: Eukaryota > Metazoa > Mollusca > Bivalvia > Mytilida > Modiolidae > Limnoperna > Limnoperna fortunei. The sequence continues at coordinate 48,582,384 of OX104116.1, forward strand.
TATGCAGAAGTTGAACTAACTGGTAACTTGTTTGTAGATTAAATAACCTAGATAGCTGTATGCAGAAACTAAACTAACTAGTAAGCGGAATGTAGAATTTAAATTAACTAAACAGCGGTATGCAGAAGCTGAAGTACGTAGACAGCGGTATACAGAAGCGATATGAGGTATATAGAAATTGAAATAACAGAATAACAAGACAGAGGCATGTAGAGGCAGAAATAACTACACAGCGGTATACAGAACAAGAAATAAAAAGACGACAGAAGCTGTAATTAGTAGACAGTGGTGTGTATAAGTGTGCTTGAATGGGGTTTCCCATCAATTTGTTAGCTAAATAATGGCGTCTCGTATCTGTAGGAAAAAAGAGGTTAAAAAACTGATTAAGGATGATCGCTGGTCAATTTTTGTGAGATTTCTGTCAGATTTTCAGAATCCTCTAGATTTTACCATTCAAATAGGGATAATTTTTTTGCCCAGCAACCCCCTATTTTCTTTTTATAATAGGGTTTATTGGGTCATTTAAAGCTAATTTTCAAAGTCTTATAAATTTCGTGTTATTTTTTCATAGGTTTTTACACTAAAACATGTCCAATGCTAAACCTATGAAATAGGCAGAGAAAGCTTTTTCCCGCCAAAGTTTGGATGCTTATTATCTCGAAAAAGAGTTCAGCAACCTATGAATTTTTTAAGCTTATTTTGTACCTTTAACTATGGTCTATTTATCAAATATATAAATTTAGATACCTTGTTATTTTCAACATGACCAGCGAACATCCTTAAGCAATGAAAAAAGTAATTTTACCTATACTTGCTGTTATACAATGTTATACAATATATTATGTTTGAGGAAGGTTTAATACATTTTTAAAAATGACAATATTAATTATATTAAAAAGTAAGTAACCCATACAAATTTGGACGCCAAAATTGTGTTTGTTTAAAGGATGTTTAACGCTACTTTTAGCAATTTTTCAACTATATCATGGCGTGCAGTTTTTATTGGGGAAGGAATTTGGAGTACCCGGAGAAATGACAACAATTTGATGAATAAATACGTGGAAGATTATGCACATCTCTACATCATACAAAATTATTCCTACCAAATATAAAAGTTATCTGTCAAGCGGTTCAAAGAAGTTGTGTCCACAAACGGCTGCGGACGGGCGTACATACTATAATCAAAATTGTGGAAGTATGCACAATTACCGATCATAAAAATTAATCCTAACAAATAACAAAACAATTTATCCTGCAGTTTTCGAGATGTGTCCGCAAGATCTACCATTCAAAGTCTTACAAAACGGTGGACGAGTATATTATATTATATTATATTATATTATATTATATTATATTATATTATATTATATTATATTATATTATATTATATTATATTATATTATATTATATTATATTATATTATATTATATTATATTATATTATATTATATTATATTATATTATATTATATTATATTATATTATATTATATTATATTATATTATATTATATTATATTATATTATATTATATTATATTATATTATATTATATTATATTATATTATATTATATTATATTATATTATATTATATTATATTACAATGTACTGAAATGGTCCCATTACTCCAACAAAATTTGATGAATCAAAATGAGAGTCGATTTTGCACATTTAAATGAGAGTAGAGTATGCACATCTACACATCATCAAATATCAAAGTGAAAGTAATCCATCAAGCAGTTTCAGAGTAGTTGGTTCCAAAAAATGTGCAGTGGACAGACGGACGGACGAAGAGCACAACAATGTCCCTCTGATGATTCGCAGCAGGGGACACAAATCAGGAAAAACGTTTCACAGCTGATAAATGAAAGAGCAAAATTTATTTGTGAGTTATGAACTCATAAGAGGTATTTTATTGTCGTTATTGTTGGAAAGAACCTTTTAGTAAGCTTATTACATGTTCTAAGACCAGAGTCTCTTAAGAGCCTGTATCGCTCACCTGATTTTATAGGCAATGAAGATGACATTTCCCTGATGTTAAAGTAAGTCCTGTAATTTTCAATAAACTTAAAATAGAACCATCCAAACAATATTACTAGAAAGCTTTGTTTCCATTGGTTAACCGGTTGTATAGAGAAGATCTTTTTTTATTTTCCCATAGGGTCCTATGTTAAACTAATTCCTGCGGTAGCGGCCATTTTGAATTTCCAATTACCATAAAAACACAAACTTTATAGAGGACCATCCAAACAATATTGCTAGTAAGTTTTTGTTTCCATTGATTAACCTGTTTCAGAGAAGGAGCCCTTTTAAACTTTTTTCTCATAGGGTCCAATGTTAAACCAAGTCCTGTGGTGGCGGCCATTTTGAATTTCCGATTGGGATAAAAAACATGAACTTTATAAAGGACCATCCAAACAATATTGCTAATAAGTTTTGTTGCTTTTTAACTTTTTTCCCATAGTCCTATGTTAAACTACGTTTTGCGTTGGTGGCCATTTTGAATACCAACTGTCATAAAAAACTTTATAGAGGACCATCCAAACAATATTGGTAGTAATTATTGTTTACATTGGTTAACCGGTTTCAGAGAAGACGCCTTTTTTAACTTTTCCCCATAGGGTCCTATGTTAAACTAAGTCCTTCGGTGGCATCCATTTTGATTTTCCAATAGGCATAAAAAACCTTATCTTTATAAAGGACCATCCAAACAATATTTGTAGTAAGTTTGGATTCCATTGGTTAACTGGTTTCAGAGAAGAAGCCATTTTAAACTTTTTTCCCATAGGGTCCTATGTTAAACTAAGTCCTGCTGTGGCGGCCATTTTGAATTTCCAATTGCCATCAAAACACAAACTTTATAGAGGACCATCCAAACAATATTGCTAGTAAGTTTTGTTTAGATTGGTTAAATGGTTTCTGAGATAAAGCCCTTTTAAACTTTTTTCCCATAGGGTCCTATGTTAAACTTAGTCTTGAGGTGGCAGCCATATTGGTTTACCAATCAAAATAAAAAACACAAACTTTGTAAAGGTTCATCCAATGAACATTATGGCCAAGTTTGGTTTCAATTGGCCAAGTGGTTTCAGAGAAGAAGATTAAAATGTAAAAAGTTTACAGATGCCGCCCTTTGGGTCAGGTGAGTAGTGTGTAAAGGGGGTTTCTGCCACACTAAGGGAAAATCCTGCTTGGAAATGCCGATCCGGACCAAAAATGTAAACGGGGAGGGGTTCCTATTAACTATGGGGTAAATACAATCATGGCAGACAAGTCGCCCCTGAAGATAGTTAGAACACCTTAAAGACAAGTGTGTGACAAGGTAAATACAAGAATGAGTGTGGAACACACTGCTTTCATCAACACGCCCCAGCCCCAAGACAAGGAAGATGACTTCATCAGTGAAGGTGTCTTTCAGGAAAAGGTGCAGGACCAGAATCAGGAAGCCATCAAATGGAAGGACTTAACCATCGGAGTGATCTATAAAATCATGGAGGTGATTGAAGTGGATGGTAAGTATGGGAAATGCAAAATCCTTACCCTGAAAGACAGAGAAGGAGAGACATCCAAAGTATGGGCTTGCCCCACGCTCAGCAAAGAGACGACTCCCTTGGAAGGAGCTTTCGTTCGCAGCACGGGATTCAAGTTGAGCAAGAAGTCCAAGCAACAGTACCTCTCATACGATCTGGTGAGGAAATGAGGGGTGCAAAACCAATCTCTTGGGGGGTGGGGAACGCAAAATTTCCCGATCCGTTTGGATCGAGAAATTTTTTTTTTTGCACCCTTCATTTCACACCTCATTTCCTCACCAGATCGTATGAGGCATAATATTGACTGCTCAGCATGTATCCCGTGCTCCGAATGAACATTCCTTTCAAGTCATGCTCATAGTCATTGTTGAGCTCGTGGGGTGCCCAGACTTTGTATGTCTTTCCTTTTACGTTTTTCAGGGTGAGGATGTATTCTCTTATTCCTTCGCCCCTCCATTCATCCACCTCCATTATCCTAAAGATTACCCAGGTGGGCAGGTCCTCCCATAGTCCGGCTTCCATGATTAGCTTCGTCATCACTTCTTCCTGAAAGACGCATTCGCTTATGAAGTCACTTTCACAGAAGAAGTCTTCCTCTTCACTGTATTCGAAGTATTCTTCCTCCTCTTCATCCTCCTCCTCACTGGAGTAGGAATCTTCTTCCTCCTCTTCATCCACCTCCTCCCTGGAGTAAGAATCCTGCCCATCGGAGTGTAGAAATAACACCTTAGAAAGAAATAAAGATAGGGTAGATACAATGAACACTGAAACAGTAGGTTACAGTCTTGCCCAACTCCCCCCACCCGTATGCGAAGAGGAAGATTCTTACTCCAGGGAGGAGGTGGATGAAGAGGAGGAAGAAGATTCCTACTCCAGTGAGGAGGAGGATGAAGAGGAGGAAGAATACTTCGAATACAGTGAAGAGGAAGACTTCTTCTGTGAAAGTGACTTCATAAGCGAATGCGTCTTTCAGGAAGAAGTGATGACGAAGCTAATCATGGAAGCCGGACTATGGGAGGACCTGCCCACCTGGGTAATCTTTAGGATAATGGAGGTGGATGAATGGAGGGGCGAAGGAATAAGAGAATACATCCTCACCCTGAAAAACGTAAAAGGAAAGACATACAAAGTCTGGGCACCCCACGAGCTCAACAATGACTATGAGCATGACTTGAAAGGAATGTTCATTCGGAGCACGGGATACATGCTGAGCAGTCAATATTATGCCTCATACGATCTGGTGAGGAAATGAGGTGTGAAATGAAGGGTGCAAAAAAAAAAAATTTCTCGATCCAAACGGATCGGGAAATTTGACTGAAAGGAACCTGAATGAAATGGGAGAGATAGGAGCGAATGGAATAACACAACCTACGATGCATGCGCATTCAGTTCTTCACTAAATAGGGTAGAAGGTTGACGCAACCGATCCTTTTCATCGTAGTAGCTCTTCAGACAGATTGCAGGAGCACCGTCTTCACCGGCCAGCTGGGTCTTGAAGGATCGGGCTAATCGCACGGTATCTTGATGCTTCTTTTTCTTCTTGGCGACTCGGCGTGAGATCAAGGAAAATACTAAGGTACCGGTGGCACATAGGCAGGCTAGGGTTCCAAGGGGGATGGATGCCACAATACCTACGCCAGTCAGGGCAGATCCTATGGTACCACTAGTCAGCAGTAGACTGCCCACGGAACACCCACCCTGTGCAATGGAGATGACCTTATCCAAACGGTTATAGATTCTCAAGGCATGCTCATACCTCTGGATCTCTGAGGTGAGTTCTTCTTCCATGCGTGCGATACGACTGGCATCGATTTCATCCATTTATTTATAAGAGCATGCCGAGCAAGGGGATATTCTTAAATGGACTATCGGGTCCTAAGATCAGACCGGAGCCATCGTGGAACTGCCGACCCTGCTTCAAGTAGAGCCCATCCCTCTGGACGATTCGTGCGGTCGAAGGCTTCAGGTAGAGTCCATCCCCGCTGGGTTGCACGGTGCAGATGCATCCGCCGCGTTTCAAGTACAACCCCGAACCGACTGCTTTGGATACGGCGACATTACCTAACCCACTCAAAGCTCCAAGGCCTAGGGCCGGCAATACGGTCTTCGCGATCATGGGAAGAGCCCTCGCAGCCAGCCCGGCCAGCATGGGTAGGAAACCCCCCACCTTCTGCACGTTCGCCTTCAACTGAGAGGTGCTCATCCTCAGAGTCATACCACCGGTACCCTTCTGCAGGAGCTTGAAGATCTTTTGGATCTGCTGCGTGGTGAGCATCATCTTGTGGTCGCCTCGCAAGTTCGCGTGGGACAATCGAATGGCGATCGGGCAGCCTTTCTTCACAGCCCGCTGGAGCTTATCGGCCTGACCTTTCGTCAAGCTCAAACTGTATTCGGAGTAACTCATTTATCTATACTTCGCGAAGATGAAAACGAATGGTGAGATTCTCACCCCTGAGATCGATGGGGGTGCCGTTCTGATCGGTGAGATGAGTCTCCATACGATTGATGGTTCGCAAAGTCACGGGCAAGTACACTAGATTTTGGGGGGTCTGAAGGATCTTCATGCCTGGGTCCACGTCGGGGAAGAAACTGTAGATGGTGGACTGCTGGGTTCCGTTCACGTAACTTCCATGGATGATGTCGCTATTCACCAGAATGCTGTTGATGCTGATGATGTTGACGATGAGATCACCCTCCGTGTAACCGTTCGTGCCTCGGTCATAAGCGTAGACCTTGCGCCCGAAGCCCAGCACGGTGTTGATGCTGTTTTCGACGTCGAAGTCCACTTGATAATCTCTGGCGAGGGTTAGAGTGGCTCTCAGCGTCGCGCGGTTGGCGTCGAGAATGATCTTGGTCTTGTGACCGTTGAGACGCAGTTGACGCTGAATCTCATTGTTGATGTCTTCAATGCCATAGGACCCGGTACTCAGTGCGATGGGGAACCAGTTGGCACCACCGTCCGCGGAGTAGCGGAAGGAATTGTTACCCGCATGGATATTGGGAAAAGAGTAGTACGTCTCCAGATTGACCAAAGCCATCTCGTAACTTTTTCCCTCGCTCAGTTGCAGGGGTGGGCTGAATTGAGTGAGAATCCGACTTTGGTTGTCGGACACAATGAAGGAAAACCCCTGCTTAGGGGCAGTGTTCTCGACGATTCGCTGTAGCAAGGATTGATCCATTTATTTATACTAGAATACGACGCTCATCTTCTGGCCGTCGGACTCGAACTGAAGAATCCTATCAGAGATTACGAGGGCGAACGCTTGAGTATTGGCTGGCACGTTACGCTCGAATTCGGCGCGGACCTGAATGTCGACCGTAGACTCTTTCAACCGCTCGGACTGATGACTTACGTCGATGACGAACAGTGGGTACAGGTCGATGTAGTCGTTGGGTGTTATGTTGCAGTTACTGTGGCGAGGATCCATGTTGTAGTAATTCTTCCGGAAATCTGCCGCGGTCTTATAGAGTCTAGCGGTCCGATTTTGGGTGAAACCTGCATTAAAGTCTACGGCGGGGTAGCGGTCAGCGTTGAGAGTGACGTAGATGTTTCGCAAGCGGCAGTGGTCGAACACGGCAGCATTTTGGGTCTGGTCGTTGCTCTTGCCGGTTTGAAAGGCCACGATGACGTATCTGGGTTTCTCTCGACCGCTCTTGGCTGTCAACCGCCAGTTGAACTGAGACGTTTCGGGGACGGCTATGGAATCGCACTGTCGCATTCGGAAACCGCAATCGATTTTACCCTTGCTCTGGATGGTCTTGTACAACCGCAGTTTCTCCTGATCGGAGGGGGTGACATGGGGAATGAACCAGGAGATCTTACTCAGGATGATTCTTGCCGGGTCATTGACGGCTGCAGCCCTCAGAATGGCATTGGCGTCCGAATCGCGCACGAGAGACAGTTCATGCTTGAACCCGTACACGATCTTATCATAGTCGTCCGCAAAGCCGAAGATGTGCTTCAGGGGAATGGCGAAGGAGAACGACCCCTTGTTGGCAGGTTTGACGATGGTATACCCGTGGCGAATTGCAAAACCGGAGTTCTCTGCGGCGGCGATAGCGGTGGAATCCTTGAACCACAGTTGGTTGAGACCTTGAGATTTGGAGAAATCGTCGGGATAGGTCAGCATCCCTAGCATGGTGGTGGCGATGCCAGGGTCGTTGATGTGCTCGATCTGTTGACCGGAGAGCCTGTAAGTGATGGTTCGAAACAGATACATGATACCGTTGTGGGCGAGCGAGACGAGATCCGCATTGGCATAGGCGGTCCCATCATTCTTCTGGAGCCTTCCTTCCACCAAAAGGTAACTTTCAGCGGGATGAAGGAAGAGATCCTGGGTCTCAATATTGATGCGTATTTCAGCACCGGCGTTATTCAGTTGAGCCCCGGCTTGAGGTTCGTATTCGTGGACTTGATATTCCTGGAGGCTTTCATCGAAAGCTAGGGGTTCGACGATGTCGAGAATGTTTGACATGATATATTTTATTTATAGCGGCGGACGAAGTCGTGAATTGTGGCAATACCACTTCCAGAAATTAGATCGTTCAGCCGGGCTTGATGATGGGAGGTCATCGTGGAATTATTTCCCGAGATCAGATTGCTCAACCGAGCTTGCTGATGGGGAGTCATCGTGGGGTTACTTGGCTTGACGAGGTTGCGAGGTTTGGAGGTCGCCTTATCGATCATATAGTCCACAGCTTTGGAGGCCCCCTTTTCAACCCCTTTCAGGGCGGCATTGGTGGCGGCGCTCATGGCCTTGCTTCCCAAGGTCTTCGCGGCTGAGGAGGTGAATATGCGTCCGGCCAAGTTAGCGACCGTATCGAATAGCCCCCGCCCGCCGACGACGTATTTTCGACGATATCCGTGCTTAATCAACAATGGCATCGTATATTTATTTATAGGAGAAGGCTGCGATGGAGTTCTCTGTAATAGGAGTCGTCGATGTGACCGAACGTCCTCATAGCATCGAGGATGGCCACCACCTCGTTGCGCACCCCATTATTACCAGCCTTATAGGCGGCGGCGCAAAGTTCGAGGCGATCTATCAACGAATCGAGGTCTTTCGGTAAGAATACCGTTTGGAGTCCGGAGCCATGTCTGTCTTGCCGGTAGAGATGAGAAACGATCTCCTTCCATTTGTAACTTCGGCTCGACTTGGGGGTCCGCGAGAGAACGGAGTTTCCTTGGTACATGGCACCCGAGGTTCGCAGGATATCTCCATAGGTCATCAAATCTTCGGGATCGAACGATTCTGGGCGCTTCTTGACAATGAGCTCCCAAAGACCGCGGGTTCCCTTGTGGCGCACGCCATCGACGAAGATATCATCTCCATCGAAGGTGACGGGCCGACTTCCGATCATGATGGTATCGTCCTCTACCCTCAATCCAATGGTATGGTCGGCTGCTGGAGTCATGCTGAGCTGCAGATACTGAGTCGCCCGGGGGCCTAGGCGGATGTCTTGAGGTGGTTCAATGGCTAATGGATGGGCTAAATCGGTTGGGGGAGGTAGCGCAGGCATCGGCGCAGGCAGTTCCTCGATCGTTTTAGTGATCTGCGAGGCCGCTTCCTTTTGAGCTTCCACCACGGGCTTGAACATCCTGGCGAGGTCGCGGTCGAGTCCGATATTGTCGAGGCGATGCTGCATATTGCTAGTCTGAATACTTCGCTTGAGATCCTGCAATTCCCTAGCGAGCGCCTCACGTTGCTTGGGGTCGGTGATCTTAATGAATGTCATTTATTTATAGCGTTGATCGCTGTTGAATGCCCCCGAGCGTTTGGTCCAACGCCCCCTAAGCGTTCGAGAGCGTTTGACGGAACGCCCCTAAGCGTTTGACGGAACGCCCCTAAGCGTTCGAGAGCGTTTGACGGAACGCCCCCTAAGCGTTGGAGAGCGTTTGAATATCGACTGCCAGCGTGGAGGAAGCTGATAAGGGTCGATCCTTGAAGGATTCAAGTGCCTTCTGCATTTATCGCTACCCGGCTGGCATGGGAATGTGCATTGGTGTCCACGGACCGTTTTGAACGAACATGGAGGTTGGAGGGATCTGGCAGGGATCTGGTTTCTCACCCCGTTATGGCGACGAGCATTCAGTGTATCAAAATCTGCTTCATCGAACATAGGTCTCGTTGGCTCCATTCCACACTTCATACAGTAAGATGACTTTGTGTTCGGTGACCATACCATTTCATGAGGATGACCACTCTTCATACAGTAAGATGACTTTGTGTTCGGTGACCATACCATTTCATGAGGATGACAGAGACTCTCTCTGAGTTCCGTAGGTAGGTCCTGGCAGAAGCCGCAGAGTGGGTATACATCGCTGGGGTCTCCGATCTCCGTTCGGCACTCGCACCTATTCTTGAGGTAATCCTCAAACTCCCACTTAAACTCAGGGGCACCTAAAGGACTCTTCAGCATGATCTGTAGCTCGACGGTGGTTGGTGGTCTACCTAACTCCAGCTCGATCTGCTCCACCCAAGATTCGTACTCCAGCAGTATATGATTAAGCAAAAAGATAGGTTCCAGCTTGATCATGCGCTCCCTCTGCTCGATCTGATCCATCAAAGATTCGTGATTCATGATTTTATCTTAGACTAAATAGAACTCTTCTAATTTGTATCGATATTTTCCAGCCGCCTTGAGACTCGTGAGGTCGATCGTCATGAATCCGTAAGGTTCGGACCAGCAGCGGTCGCAAAGGACGTCAAACTGCTCCTTGGTGAGGTCATTGCAGTGATCGCGACGGATGTGCTCGCGGTTCTTAGCATCTTGTTCGAAGAGGCAGATGAAGTTGGTATTTTCACGGATCGATTGCCGGGGCAGCTTGAAATAGTTTTGGCAGAGGTAGAAGCAGTCCACGTTGTTGTGACGACCTCTCACGTAGTAATCTTCACACTTACTCTGCTTGCTCATCATCAAGTCGTCGAAGATCATGAGATTCTTGCGGGTGGGATCGAGTTCGCGGGGGTCTGGCACATCGTCTCCATGCTCAAAGAAGAAGGCTTCGATACCGCCGGGGTTAGGCGATGGATTCAGCACTTCCACCACATCGATCAACGGGTATGGGCACCTATCTTTGATGGAGAGTATTTCTTTCCAGCGCCCGCCGCAGCAGCTGGTAGATGGGTTGGTGGAGCGATTTCCCGAAGACGTATAGTCGATCGTAGTCTAACAACCCTTCGCGCAAGAGGAGGTTATTCAGCAGCGTCGTCTTGCCACAGTCCGACTTGCCTATGATTAAGCCTCGGATTGATCGCTGCGGGAGAAGGTAGTGATTGCACCTGGTCGAGGTGGACTCGTTATACGAAATATCTTCAACGTCCATTTTATATATATAAATGGGAATGTACTGTTTGAAGTGCAAAACGAAGACCGAGACGAATAGCCGCGGAGTGATCCCGACCAGCAACGGACGACGGAGGAAGGTGGGTATCTGCGCCGTATGCGGTTCTAGGAAATCTCAGTTCATCCGGTCCGTGGAGGGTACTGGGTTCATGAACCGCCTGATCAACCGACTACCCATAGAGATGCACCTTCCAGGCCACAATTTCACCGGACCTGGGACCAACCTCGCCAAGCGGCTGAACGTCGATGGTACCCCCAAGGATTGGTCGAAACCCATCAATCGAGTGGATGAGGCCGCGTATCACCACGATCTCTGCTACGCCAGGCATAAGGACACGGCCTCGCGCAACTCCATCTGCGACGCGACCATGCTGTCCTCCCTCGATGCCATTTCCGACCCCACCGCACGCGAACGCCTGGACCGTAGCATCGTCAAGCCCATCATCGGTACCAAAGCGCGATTTGGATTGGGGGTTAAAAAAAACCCTCGTTTGGTCGGACGAACTAGCCGAGGAACTGCACAAGCCAATCCGCCGCAAATTTCAGAAGCGTCGCGTGGTGGTGGGTGGAATAGATGCAACCTTGGCGGCCGATCTCGTGGATATGAGTGCCTTTTCCCGAGACAACAAAGGCCATAAGTTCATCCTGAGCATCATCGATGTCTTCTCCAAGTATGGGTGGCTAGTGCCGCTCAGGGATAAGAAGGGGACTACGGTACGCGACGCCTTCCATGCAGTCTTCAATTCTCGCATCCCCAAGAAGCTATGGACGGACAAAGGAACGGAATTCTACAACAAGGAGGTGAAGGAGCTTCTCCAGAAGCATGACGTCGAGCTCTACTCCACCGAAAACGAAGAGAAGTCGAGCGTCGTGGAGCGTTGGAACCGTACCATGAAGGAGAAGATGTTCAAGTACTTTTCCGCCAACTCCACGCGAACCTATATCGATGTGCTAAGCGATCTGGTTCATCAGTATAATACCACCAAGCACCGCTCCATCAAGATGACTCCCACTGCCGCCAGTCAGAAGGAGAACGAAACCAAAGTCTTCTGGGACCTTTACGGAGATCTCCCTCCCATGCAACCACCGCGATTCAAGGTTGGCGATAAGGTTCGAATCACCAAGAAGAAGGGCGTGTTCGAGAAAGAATATACTCCACGCTGGACCGAAGAAGTCTTCACCGTATCCGCGGTCTTAGGAACGCAACCGCCCACGTATCGTCTCAAGGATCTCAACGACGAGGAGATTCAGGGATCTTTCTACGAGCCTGAGCTCCAGAAGACCACCCAGGAACTCTTTCGCATCGAAAGGATCTTGCGGCGACGCACCCGGCAAGGAGAACGGGAAGTCTACGTCAAATGGCGAGGCTATCCCAAGACGTTCAATTCATGGGTAAAGGCTTCCGAGCTCCAATAGTCCTTCGATTTTCCAGTCCCTGGAGTGGGGGACTAGAGAAGCGGAGGAGGGGGTCAACCGATCCTGCCGGGAGTAGGAGGCTTAAACTTCACGTACTTTTCAAGAGCTTCAATCTTTTTCCTGCTTATCAGCCATCTGCTTTTCGAGGGTTTTATATCTAGATTCTACAGCGTTTATCTTCTCCTGCATGGTTAAGGCTAAATCCTGCCAGTTCTTTGCATACCAACCATTCGTCACGGGATCCTTGGAGTCGGTTCCCTCGGGGAGGTTACGAATAGCATGGCCCTGCATATCTATCGCGCCAGTCATCTTACCACCGATCGTGGGCAGGCACTTTGCCACGTCTTTCTCGATACCATTCAAGCGTTTCTCCTTATCCTCGAGCACTTTCAAGACCTTGTCGATCTTTGCTGCGAGCTCAGCAATATCCTTCTGACCCTCTTTCAATTGCAGATTGACCCAGTGCCTCGTCGCAGCGTCCGACCCCTCTCGCGGTGCCCCCAGGCCGGTGATGCGGTTGTCGTTCATATCGAGATCTTGGGACCAGACCAATGCGCGTTTTCTCGAGTGAGATCCGAATTTGTCCATTTATTTATAGCGAGAATATCACGTCATCGAACGATCTACCCTCCGACAGCATCTTGAGTACGTAGAGGCAAAAGTGACCGCACACCACGCCCCCGCGATGCTGCAGCTCATCGGTGTTGTATTGGATCTTCGGACGCAGATAGTCGACCATCTCGTCGGGCGGAGGCAGACCGTAAGAGTCGAAGTAGACTTTGAGTCCTCCGCGCTTGTGCCAACAGGTCCAGTGCGTTCCGGGACCTTGGAAGTCATCGTGGTTCAAGATGCCGCATTCATTAGCTCGTGGCGCTGGTGGTAGGGCATCTCTCATGAATACCCCTCTGAATCGATGGATCCCTAGGGCCGAGGCAGCTTCTTCAAGCTCTACATTTGAGAGGGGTTTGAGTGGGAGAGTTAAGTAGTAAACTCGTACGCTGCTCATTTATTTAGATTCGATAGTGACCGTGCGCGAGGGTGCTGATACCATCAGGTAGGATGTGGCGCTTGTCGTCCTTGGCTGAGAGTGCGATCTTGTTGATCTCCTCGGCGTAGATCTGATGAAGGTGGCTCCGGATGATGTTCATCGGTCGGTAGATCTCCTTCTGAGTGTCGAGACATCGCTTGTAATCCTCGAAGGCGATGTTGCGCTTGATGACACTCTTGGTGACTCCCTTCGCCTTCTTGGTGGTCTGACCGTCATCCACCTTGAAGGCGTATAGCTTCGCTCGGAGCCCCACGAATTCGGTCATGGCCATGCCACCGCACTCGTCCTTAAACATCCCGATCACCTTCTTGTTCACACCGGTTGGGATGCCTGAGGGATGCTTGGCGGGATAGTTGGAAGTGTCGAACTTCGCTTGGACGTGCGGGGCGATGTCTTGGTAGAAATCGGCGGTCTGGATCTCATAGGCCAAGCTATCGGTGTCGGTGAAGAGCAGCCGGGCGTTGTCACCGTACATCTTCTTCACGAATCCGTAGTGGAAGTCGTACATCTGGAGCTTCGAGATGTCCAAGATGCAGGCTCCCAGGTAGACTGGCTTATCGAACTTCAGCTTCGTCTTCTTCATGTGGACGGCTACCATGCTTTCGGTGAAGACGACCCGACGATCGAAGTTGGGCTTAGCCACGAGCTTCAGCGCCTGCTTCTCTGTGGTAACCAGTCGGACGTCGACCCGCTTTCGGATGTTCTCCATGGTCTTGCCGAAGACTGAGCAAACCATGAGTTTGAAGAAATCCTTCTCTGATTCAGTCTTGGCCTCGGTTCGAAGAGCAGTGTTCAGGTCGACGTACTGCTTCAGCCACGGAGATTGCCTGAACCCGATGATTCGGTGGACTTTGGTGAGCTTCATGCCCATCTCCAAGTACAGCTTGAGATTCCTGTAGTGGAGCGTATACTTCTCACGCTTACCTAGATGAGGCACCAGCTTGCGCACCTTGTTGATCTCCACGTTCTCCGGCGCGAGTGGGTAGTCGTTGTGGGCGTTGTGGAGATCATGCGGGTATTCCAGATCACATTCCACCATGGCACCGTACTCGTGATCGTCGGGGTATCTCAAGACGTCCTCGATCGCCTCCGGCTCCATCCACTCGAAGTCTCCCGTGGGAAGGGGCTGTGCCATTGCCCACCCGTAGAGGTTATTGGCGTCGAGGTAGATCAGGTACTTCGTGGGCTGGGAGCGATCGTAGGTCTCCATGTAAGGGTTGTTGGCACGGGCGTGGCGGTGAGAGATCATGGCCACCCCTCCTCTGGTTCCTCGCTCGAACATCAGGAGCATGTCTGGGTCGGACAATAGCTCCAATCTGATCCCAGTGGTTTTGAGAGCAGCATTCCATGAAAGTCCGGGGGAGGTGTAGTAGTGGGCAGGATCGAGCATATAATGCTTCATGCATACATCCCTGAAGTTCTCCATGATGTCGGTCAGCAGCAGTACGTCGGTTTCGAGGTAAAGGTTGTGGTAGTCGCGCATGATCTTGCACCCGAAGACCTCCCAGACTCTCTCAGCGTGTGCATAGTCCTCATCACTGATATGCTCGCCGGAGAGTGTGCTGTAGAAAGCTTCTTTGGGTGGGAGCTGGGCGTCCTCCAGCTTGGACGGTCCATCCATATAATCGTAGGGGAATACTCCCTTACGGATCATCAGCTCGTAGCGGTCGTCAAATCTCGCCTTCACGGTCTTGAACTGGTCGGGGGTGAGGTTCTTGGCCAGGGTATCTAACGAGCAGAGCATGAAGCGCATCGAATCGATGAACCTCATCTCCAGATCATCCACCTGCTTTGAGAAGCTGATGTATTTCTCGTCGGTATTGGGGATGCAGTTGATCTTACCTGCTGTGTTCCCTAACTCTTTGACGAAGATGTGGGCATCATATCCGCTCAAGTTGTGAAAGATGATGGGGACGTGTTTTGGAAGCTGGAATTCCAGATTGCACTGGTTGTGTGCTGCGCCGCGGTACTTGCCGGTGAGATGGTCGTGGTCACGGACCTTATCCCCATTCAATGCACCACTGCAAATGTGGCAGTTCGTACTTGCTTTGAAACTCTCCTTGTCCTTGTCGGTCATCTCCATGGGTTTCGTCTCACTGTATAGTTTGGCGATTGCTCGCACTTCCTCCTCCATGCACTGTACGAACTTTTTGGCCGCATCCTCCCCACAGTAGATGACCGATTCTTTGTAGTCGCCGTGAGCGTACTTCACGCGATAGCAGAAACCCGAGGGTCTCTGTAGTTGATACGCCTTCGTGTAGGATTGTAAAGGATCTGGCTGGCAGGTGTCGAGCTTCTCCGTGAAGCACCCGAAGTCCGCATAGATCACGAATGGGACTCTCATCATTTTCTTGTAGTCGCTGAAGGCTATGGTGGATCCTTCTTCCGGCATCTCGATCCTGACTGCATCCTTCTGACTGCAGTATTCCATGTGTGTGTCGAGAATGTCCTGCCTGGAGAAATGGGACAAGCACCGGCGGCAGAAGTAAACTGACTCTTTGTGACCAGTCACTTGGGAGGTCAAAAGACGCGATAGGCTCTTGATCCAGCAGTAATGCTGCTTGCCTTCGCAGGTCAGGAAGAGGAGATCTACGTGGGTAGAACCAGTGTTCTTGGATATCCTGAGGGGATATACCTGGAGATCTTCTTCACCGTCCTCACCCTTCTTTACGCCATCGAAGCCGAAGACGTTAACGTTGATGGTAACGTTCTGCTTCTCGAACCTGTCGATCGCCTTGAGTGAGACTGGGAATTCGATACCATCGAATTTCAGCTCCTCCTCCCATCTCTTATACTGAGTCACGCGGTGTGTTGACTTCTGGTCGACTTCATCATAGTGTAGGGCTGCCAGCACCGCCCACTGGAAACAACGATCATCCTCGTTTTTCACATTGATGATCGCCTTCTTTTTCGCCAGTATCGATGGGGTTGGTATATACGAACTACCTGCGAGCGGCTTGAATTTACTCAGGTGGATTTCTAGCCGCTCGATGTGTCCGAAGGTCCATCCGCTCCCTTCACGCATGTACTTACCCATATTCTCCCTGACCTTCTCCATCATGAATGTGATCTCCAAATCGAGGTCTGATGACTGGGTGAGGGTAACTTGGTCTGACCAGAAATAGGGGATGACGTAAGTATTCTCTCCGGTCGCGGGGTTCGTTTTCCCTAGCTCTACTCGGAGCAATAATTGCACCTTCAATCCCTTCTTTTGGGCGAGTGCTTCCGAGATGGTGCTGGCGATGGTGCTCCGACTTATTTTCTGAAAGGTGACCATGTCGTACAGCTTCAATGGTTCGATGACGACCGTACCAAAGACGCCATTCAGTGCTTGGCGTCGATCAACTACTTTCATTTCCTCCTCTACCGGAGCATTTTTGATGTTCTCTTCCACCAATCGGAGCAGATCCTCTCTCCTGAGTCTGGAGTACTTGGTGATACCGCGGCTCTTCGCGAGTGTTTTGAGCTGCTTCTTGCTGAAGACCTCCTCGCGAGTGAATTTCCTGTTAGTTTTCTCCTCGATGAGCTTCACCAAGGCCTCCTTACTTTTCCGACTATATCCCTTCAGACCCTCATCCTTAGCTATTTGATGGAGGGTCTTCATGGTCTCTTTTACCACGATTTTTCCTCCGCTTTGGATGCTCCCGTCTTCTGCGGGCTGCTTCCTGTGCCTCGCGCAGAGACCGTCGATTCCAGGCTTGCTCTTACAGTGTCCCTTCTTCCGCTTCAGTGGGTATCCGCAGGTACGTTTCGCACCATTAGATTCCATCATTTCGATCTCGGGGGTTGGGGTTGGGGTTGATGTTGATACAATATTCATGTTCTTACTATTAGATTCCATTCTTCTATCGTATAATATTTCAATCTGGGAGGTTGGGGTTGGGGTTGATGTTGATGTGCTATCCATGTTCATGTTCATACCATTAGATTCCATTCTTCTATCGTATAATATTTCAATCTGGGAGGTTGGGGTTGGGGTTGATGTTGATGTGCTATCCATGTTCATGTTCATACCATTAGATTCCATTCTTCTATCGTATAATATTTCAATCTGGGAGGTTGGGGTTGGGGGTTGATGTTGATGTGCTATCCATGTTCATACCATTAGATTCCATTCTTCCATCATGCAACATTTCAACATTTCAATTTTCGATGCCGTGATTGTATATTTACCCCATAGTTAATAGGAACCCCTCCCCGTTTGCATTTTTGGTCCGGATTGGCATTTCCAAGCAGGATTTTCCCTTAGTGCGGCAGAAACCCCCTTTACACACTACTCAGGTGAGCTAAAAAGGCACAACAAGATTTGCATGGAGCAGACTTAACTCATGTCCCACTCAAACATCTTAAAACCATATGATATGTAGATTGGATATAATGAATAAAGATTGTAATTGTACAAACTATAACATTTGGGTTAACCTAAATATTGCCCACATTGATGACTAGAATACAAACTAGAGGCTCCCAGGAGCCTGTATCGCTCACCTGAACCTGAAACCAAACAACCCTTTTTTATCCAGCTTTTCGTTGCTATAAGGAATAGCCCAACACCAATGCAAAAATCATTAATTTTGACATTTTAAGGGAAATAACTCCTATAAGGAGGAGCTTTTGATGCTAAGAGTGAGAAGGGAGGTTCACTTCAAATTTGCTGTACCTGTTATACTTTTTTAACTATCAGTCGAAAACTCTCTTGACTCCCACACCCCCCCCCCCTTTTTTCATTTTTTCTATTTTAAGCCAACGTAGCTATGTAGGTAGTCAGGTGTCATAATTTGCAAAATTTTGGAAGAAGACGTCCTAAAGATGTGTGCAATGTTTCAAAGCAGTCCTTTCATTGGTTAAAGAGGAGAAGATTTTTTAAAATCAAGCAAAATTGATAAAAAAAATGTTCAAGGAGAATAATTCCTAAACGGTTCATCAGACAATCTTGACCCTAAAGTCATTTTTGTAGCCCTCATAGAGCAGAACAATTAAGCAATGCTAACTTTTTCTCTAGTTCTAATAATTTTTTAAGATTTTGATGCAAAAATGTCAAAAATAATCAATTTGGACAATTAAAGGGCAATAACTCTTATAAGGAGTCATCATACAACTTCAACCCAATGGAGTGTTTCGTAGAGCTTTTGATGCAGATGAAGGCATGTCTCTTTTGGTTTTCCTGTATTTGTTACACTTTTTTAAATATAAGCCAAAAACTGTATTTTACCCCCCGCCCTTCCATCCTATTTTTAGCCATGGTGGCCATGTTGGTTAATCTGCAGCCATGGTTGGTACAAACTTGGTTGAGGACATTTGACGGTTGATGTGTACAAAGTTTCAAAGCAGTACTTTCAGTTGTTTCAGAGGAGAAGATTTTAAAACCAGAGGCTCTTAAGAGCCTGTATCGCTCACCTGATTTTATAGGCAATGAAAATGGCATTTCCCCGATGTTAAAGTAAGTCCTATAATTTTCAATAAACTTTAAATAGGACCATCCAAACTATATAACCAGAAACCTTTGTTTCCATTGGTTAACAGGTTGTATAGAGAAGATTTTTTTTATTTGCCCAAAGGGTTCTATGTTAAACTAAGTCCTGCAGCGGTGGCGGCCATTTTGAATTTCCAATTGCCATAAAAAACATCAACTTTATAGAGGACCATCCAAACAATATTGCTAGTAAGTTTTTGTTTCCATTGATTAACCGGTTTCAGAGAAAAAGCCTTTAAAAACTTTTTCCCATAGGGTCCCATGTTAAACTAATTCCTTCGGTAGCGGCCATTTTGAATTTCCAATTGCCATAAAAAACATAAACTTTATACAGTACCTTCCAAACAATATTGCTAGTAAGTTTTTGTTTCCATTGATTAACCGGTTTCAGAGAAAAAGCATTTAAAAACTTTTTCCTATAGGGTCCTATGTTAAACTAAGTCCTGCTGTAGCGGCCATTTTGAATTTCCAATTGCCATAAAAAACACAAACTTTATAGAGGACCATCCAAACAATATTGCTAGTAAGTTTTGTTTTGATTGGTTAAACGGTTTCAGAGAAGAAGCCCTTTTAAACTTTTTTCCCATAGGGTCCTATGTTAAACTAAGTCTTGAGGTGGCGGCCATATTGGTTTACCAATCAAAATAAAAAACACAAACTTTGTAAAGGTCCATCCAATGAACATTATGGCCAAGTTTGGTTTCAATTGGCCAAATGATTTCAGAGAAGAAGATTAAAATGTAAAAAGTTTACAGACGCCGCCGCCGCCGCCGCCAACGACGACGCTGACGGACGCAAAGTGATAACAATAGCTCACATGACCCTTTGGGTCAGGTGAGCTAAAAACTGTATTTTGACCCCCTGTTCTATTTTTAGCCATGGCTGCCATGTTGGTTGGTCTGAGGCCATGATTTGGGCAAACTTGGTAGAGGACATTTTACTGATAATGTGTGCAAAGTTTCAAAGCAATCCCTTCAGTGGTTTTGGAGGAGAAGATTTTTGAAGAAAAGTTAACGACAACGACGACGGATGCCAAGTGATGGCAATAGCTCACATGACCCTTTGGGTCAGGTGAGCTAAAAAGGCTAAAAGTAAACAGAAACATTAGATGATAAATACTTTCATTTATTATTCTTTAAACAACAAGCACGGACACAATTTAATAGGCAAAGCTAGGAATAATATACTGTTATTTTAAAACTACCAACAAGATTTTTTAATTTAGGTAAGACAATATTTCTGTAAACAAATTTTATAGTTCATCATGCAACAAAAGATATACAGGTAAAATGCATAAATACTTAAAATTGTTACCTATGGTACAAGATTACATAAATCCCAGAAAAACCATTTATATATATATTAAACAAATAAAAAATTGTTATGCATACAAAATTGCATACCTTCATAATATTGAATAAATTTTCATAATTATTTTCAAACCTGAAACTATATTCCTATACTTTGAGATAAATGAATTTCCCACAAGTCTCATTAACTTGTCCAATGACTTAAAGTAATTTTAGAACAGAACAAATACTAAAACATGTACAGAAATAAATTATCTTGCAACAGAAAAATATATTAAAAAGTAGGATTTATAAAGATATCAAAAAAGCTTTAAAAGTTTATCATGATTGCAGAATATCAATAGCACTATGTAATCTCCAGCAATTCCTTGAATTACATGCTCCACACCATTGAGATGGCTTTCGTTACACCAACATCATTATAGTTAAAATGAATAAGTCCAGCAACTCCAGCCATAGCCAAGGCATACCAAATATATCCGATCCATGGAACAAACTTCTTCAAATAGTCTGTCAGGACACCATCAACACCCCTAAAAATATACAAAAAACTTTAAATTGTTTACAAATATGGAAAGCTACTGGGTCAAAATTGTTCACACTTAATTACTTATTCCTGATTTGTAGTTTCCAATTCTTTATGTTAAATTCATTATTTATGTTTCTTAATTCTTCCATATTTAATCTTCATCTTTCTCTCCACATTGTAAATTCTTCATTTATAAATACAAAATTCTTTACTACTAACTATTAAGCATTAATTTCTCTTTTATTATTAATGGTTCTTATGCAATACTGTAATAATTCCTTCTGAAATAATAACTCTTACTTCTTTATTGCTAAATAAATGTGTTGTACAAAACAAACCACATGGACAGTGACAGATGCTCTGATGTACACTAATGATCATAAAAGAGCAGTTCTCTACAGGTAAATGATATTTTGCAATATGTCATGGTATATTACAGTATGATTTTAAAATATTGTGACATACAAAGTGTATTAGGTTTTGAATTAGTTTCATGATTTTAATAAGATAATACACAGAAACAATAAGAAACAAGTGTGGACTGTGAGCACGCTCACTAAGAGATACCCCCACTTTGCTTTCAAGTCCAATTATCTCCTCTTAATGATATCCCAGGTCAATAAAAATCCTTCATGCACATCTACATATAATGTACTTTCTTCATGCTAAGTTTCATTAAATTTCATCAAGCGGTATAGGAGAAGTTGCGCTTACGATGTCTCCCACTGAATACTATATATAAAGTCTAAGCCCAATTATCTCCCCTGAGTAATATCCTACAGTGACGAAAATACTTCATGCACATCTACATATGATGTACATCCTTTAAGTAAAGTTTCATCAAAATATGTGAAGATGTTTAGGAGGAGTTGCACTTATGAGGTCTCCCAATGAATATTTATTTAATGAATATGATGTACTTCCTCCATGTAAAGTTTCATAAAAATCTGTGTGGCCGTTTAGGAGGTGAAGCACTTACAAGGGATGTAAACAGACAGTCAGACAGACAGGGGGATTCCTATATACCCCCCAAACAAGTTTGCGGGGGGTAAAATAATTGCTTTTCATCACCAGGTACCTATGTACCTATAGACCAAGTTAGAAGTAAATATATTCAGCAGGTTTTAAGTTACTTCTGGACAAGAAATTAACAATTAAGTGAGAAAATCTCACATCCCAACATGTATCTCCTTTCAGATACACTGTACCCACTCCAAATTTGCATCTCATCATGCACTCCAAATCTATATCTTTACACATATCTCTGCAACAAACTAAGTAAGTGTATGACATAAACTAGGAAGTCATAGTTTTATAAGTTTTGATTGAATAATCTATTTTTGGACAAAGACATAATATCCATAAATACTAAAAACATATTCCATGAAGTGAACTGAATAAAACATACCAGAAACCATGTAACATGACTGATGCTGATAAAAGAGCATCCCAATAGGGTCCTTGGAAATATACTGCAGCTGGCATAATGCCCAACATAGAGACTGCCACTATTCTCTCTATCTTCCAATGGGTTGAGGCCATCATCATGTGTTTTCCTTGCTTTTCCTCTGAAATATATTTATCAAACAAGGACTTTTTACGAGGTCAATACGTAGTTATATGGACCGTGGAGGAAAATATTGACCGAAGACGAAGTCCAAGGTCAATATTTTTCTACATGTCCATATAGCTACGTATTGACAGAGTAAAAAGTCCTTAATTGTTATATTACATATGAATTTTTCTCTTTTATCATTTAAATTTAGAATAATGAGTCGGAAGAGTACATGTATATCCGGATCTATTTTTAGAAACAAGCCTTAAATATGCTTTATAAATAGTAACATATCCGAATCTATTTTTAGAAACAAGCCTTAAATATGCTTTATAAATAGTAACATGCCTTAAATATGCTTTAAAAATAGTAACAAGCCTTAAATATGCTTTAGAAATAGAATATATACACAGAATATTTTGGGGGACCACGTGACTAAATAATCCAATGAAAATGTAAGAATCATAAACCATATGTAATATTACCATTTATTATGTAATCTCAGTTATATTAAGCAACAATAAGAAGTCAATCTTAAACATTTCAAGTTAACTATATATTTACATGTAAATCTAGTTGCTCAGTCAAATATTTTTAAAGGGCAAGTTCACTAAGTTTTAGAAAAAAAAAAAACATATAAAAAGTAGCATTTATAGATACGTGTCAATTTAAGCAAGTTTTTTAATTTCATCCATATACATCTGTACCACAGGCAGCCTGTATTTACTCATTTGGAACTAATTTTAAAAGGGGATCTCATATGATGAATGTTTCAATAAAAAATATAATAACGGTTTCATGTACGGTTTTCAATTTATTGTGGTCAAAGGAGCACTGTTATCATTTTGGCATAATAGGCACAAGTACCTGTATCAAATTTGTGAAAAACAAAGAATTTTGATGACACTAAGAGTTAAAATTAAGCAGATTTTACTAATAATTCAAGCCATATAAAGAGCTGACCAATTTCTATTTCTTGGTTGAAAAGTTGGCTAATACTGGGGTCAAATTTTGAATTCCAATTAATTAAATATGTAATATGTGAGCCAAAGGCAAATGGAATATGAGTTCTTAGCAGTGAATGTGACATTATATGACAACGGCTCTGTAAATGACCTTTGACTGAGGGAGAGGAAATTAGTTCTTATTTTGATATTTGGCTGCGCCGAGCTGTAGCATGGACAGTGGATTTATTATTCAATGGAATTTAGATATTAGAGCTGCATTTAAAAAGCAGTTTCATACAGAATTGATAAATAAATTTATTTATATAGTTGGTTAAATGTATTGGATATTTTTCAGCTGATTGTGCAAAGCCCATTTCTGGACTATTTTATGGGTGTTTGTGAGTTTCCTTGAATACCCTTCGGTTTTTCTAAATTTGCCAAAAATTTTATCTGACATGACACCCATAAAATTTAATGTGATATTAGTGAAATGATTTCGGTAGTTTTGAGGGGTCTCTCATTACTCATCGAAACTTGGTGCCCGGGTCAGAGCAAAAAATGTTAATAGTTTCCCCAATAAGAAAATAATTAAGAGGCCGTTGTCATATAACCTGTCTAAGACCGGAATAACTATTATATTATAGCTCATAACTTTAATTAAGAGTATTTAACGGAAAAAAACCAAATATTTAAGTAAAGCGTGGCCTATTTTTTCTGGGGAATTGTTAAATTTATCCATATTTCTTTGCAAATATAGGTTTTGAGTGAACACATAATATTTTGAAAAATACATTCTTAATAAACTTTTTTATAAACAAAACTAAACTCAGGGAATCATCAAATTATGTTATTATTGATAAAATCAAAATAAATAAAATAAATATTTTCCCTTGTGGCACCCCATCATTACTTTAATGACGCTTGGAGAATCAAAGCTCATTCGGGATTTATAACCAAAGTTTATATGAAAACCAACAATATTTTTATTGAACATCCAAAAACATTAGTAAATATTCAATATCAGCAAAAAATTTTCTTTTCTAAATGTAATTTGTCTACTGTTAAAAAAATAATAACCCAATTGTATCCTCAAACTGGGTTGTGTCAAAATAAAAGTTTACTCAGCATATAGTGGACCAAATGAAACCTTTGCAGAGTATAAATTAATGTTGGTCAGGGTATTTAAATTTTTGGAGGATAAACTGTCCCATTGTTAAAGTACAACAGCTATTGTTCTCTTTGCAGTTTATTCTAGTAATTGACACACTTTTAAGTCATTAAAAAATATCGATGGATTGTGGACAGTGTCTTCACTGAAGAATGCATGATGAGGAATTATGGTACTAGTATGATGATGCAGTTAGCATGGATTGTTAACTTTTATTGCGCTAGAGATCAGGTTTCTTGTTTATTGTTTTTGCGGTTGAAACACATTACTAGAGGACACAACAAAATCACGTAGGACTTGTGACTTGCAGCTGTTGTTTGAGCGCTTGGTCCCTTCTATTACTGATATTTGGGTAGTTTTGTTTCTCAATTTTTTCCTTTTTGTTATTCAAACAAATATATTAGGTAATTTAGGTATAATTTTATTTACATCGTTTAAAACATGTTCAGGTTAGACATTGTTGCACTTGTGTACATTTTATTATCGAAGCAGAACAAAGGCAGCCATGATTATTAGTTTTCCCAGGGGCCGCATACAGGATGAAAATGTGCTTTATGTATACTGCTGTAGACATATACATAGCCTGATGTATGCAGCTTGCTAGTCAATCATAATGATAGGTTTTTATGTCAGCTATAATATTTGTTTTTGTACATGTAGATGTTTACAAAATAAATAAAAGTTAATAAGAAAATTCATTAATGCATTACCCTACTAACTATAAATATTAAGAAAAAATACAGAACACCAAGGAAACTGTCAAAAAAGACAATCCACAAATCAAATTTGAAGAAACTGGCAAACTTGAGAACCAACAACCTAATATACAGCAACTAAAGCAAATGTACCGAATTGATACAGGCACTTAAAGAGAAATGGTTGATTAAACAAGGTTTTATAGCATGCAAAATGTCCTGCTTCCAGTACTGTTGTGTGTTGGTTGATGTGTTGATGACATTGGCTGGGTACCATACAACATTTGTAAGTACATATCTAAACAGAACACTGCCTAATTATGTGGTGTACATTTATCAATCATCTAAACAAAGTCAATACTGTGTTTAAGGTACCAGTAAGAAAATTTGGTTTCTGTACACCAAATTATTACCAGGAGTAAATGGCCCTCGTCTAGCTTGAAAATAATGTGACATGACAGGTGATAAAACAATTGTTTTTGCTGTGACATCTTTGTTGATGCTGTTTGGAACAACTGTCTGTGGTCTTATACATAGTCTGCGAGCAGCACCTGAAAGAAAAATGTAAAATTTTAACTAATACCTTATCCGAGTTATTCATAATTGAATACCTGTAGATAATGTGCTGGATAAAGTTCATGTCTGGGGAATACACATCAGTATGCACGTGGGTAAAATAAACTACAAAACTTTATCAAGTTTCAATCTCTTTAACTGTATCTAGCTTTTATCAACAAGATGTAATGATTTTAGCAATAGCTTCAAATAAAATGCATAACCAGTAATGAGTATTATTGTTTTCTTGGTTTGAATATAATACCACAGTCAACATTAGAAATTTTTCAGCTATATATATCATGGGATTCAGTTTTTAATTGCCTTTTAAAATAGTACAGGCTTGGATGCCATTAACAAATTCTTTGCTGAGAATTCTTTTTTTGTTAAATTTCAGCTATTATCAAAACTTCGGTTTTCTCAATTTTTATGGTAATTAAGAAAAATCTGATTTTAAACTGATTTATCTGTTATTTCCTGGGCACAGTTCTTCCTTCTATAAACTATTAGAAACAAGTGGCTATTAATACATAGCTCACCTGGATCGAACTCTTGTGCTTGTTTTTGTTATTTTTTAATAAATATATTGTACAAGAATACTAACTTTTGATTTTTTTAAAGTATTTTCTATCAGACAGTTTCAGTCTAGTTGTTATAGCTTTTAAGTTACTGTGCAAAAACTTAACATTTCTTCAAAAAATTTTAATTAAGTACAATAACTCCTATAAGGTGCCATCAGACAATTTATCATACAAAAACTGTTCATTTGTCCAAATTCATAATTAAGGGCAATAACTCCTATAAGGAGTCATCTTGCAATTTTGGACTAAGCAATCATTTGTAGGGCTTCTAATCTATTGCTGATCATTTGTGCAATATTACAGTTTCAATCTAGCTGCTACAGTTTTCAAGTTAAAGGACGAAAATGGAAAATTTCATTAAAAAAATTGTCATTTAAGGGCAATAATCCCTATAAGGAGTCATCTGACAATTTCAGATTTCAGACAAATTAAGTGAATTGTAGGGCTTTTATTCCTGATCATTTTTGCTAGGTATAATTTCACTCTAGCTGTTATGGTTACAGGAGAAAAACGGAAAATTTCATAAAAATTGCAGTTTAAGGGCAATAACTCCTATAAAGAGTCATCTGACAATGTCAGACTTATATGGTGAACTGTTGGGCTTGTATTGCTGATCATTTTTGCATTTAACAGTTTCACTCTAGCTGTTACAGTTTTTAAGTTACAGGACAAAAACGGAAAATTTCATAAAAAATTGCCATTTATAGACAATAACTAATATAAGGAGTTGTCTGACAATTTCAGACCAATCAAGTGAATTGTGGGGCTTTTATTGCTGATCATTTGTGCAATTTACAGTTTCTATCTAGCTGCTATAGTTTTCAAGTTACAGGATAAAATTTCATGAAAAATTGTCATTTAAGGGCAATAACTCCTATAAGGAGTAATCTGACAATTTTAGACTAAAACAGTGAATTGTAGGGCTTGTATTGCTGATCATTTTTGCAATTTACAGTTTAACTCTGGCTGTTATAGTTTTTAAGTTATGGGACAAATAGGGAAAATTTCGTAAAAAATTGTCATTTAAGGGCAATAACTCCTATAAGGAGTCATCTGAGAAATTCAGACCAATTAAGTGAATTGTAGGGCTTTTATTGCTGATCAATTTTGCTTTTACAGTCTCACTCTAGCTGTTACAGTTTTTAAGTTACAGGACGAACAGAAAATTTCATAAAAAATTTCCTTTTATGGGCAATAACTAATATAAGGAGTTGTCTGACAATTTCAGACCAATCAAGTGAATTGTAGGGCCTTTATTGCTGATCATTTGTGCATTTTACAGTTTCAATCTAGCTGTTATAGTTTTCAAGTTACAGGACAAAAACGGAAAATTTCATTAAAATTGCCATTTAAGGGCAATAACTCCTATAAGGAGTCATCTGACAATTTCAGACTAATACAGTGAATTGTAGGGCTTGTATTGCTGATCATTTTTGCTACTTACAGTTTTACTCTAGCTGTTATAGTTTTCAATTTATATTGTATATACCAAAAATTTTGTCAAAAATCGTCAATAAAGGGCAATAACTCATACAAGAAGCCAATACACAACTTCACAAATAGCAACTATTGTAGACCTTAATGTGTTGATCAATTTAAAGTGATGGTTTTCTCTATAGCTATTATAATTTTTGAGATAATGATCAAAAACCTGTGTTGACACCCATGTTCTATTTTTAGTAACAGCCGCCATCTTTGTCTATTGATCAACACCCTGGGTACAAACTTGAAACTAGGAACCCTAAGGATGATTGTGGCTAAGTTTAAAAAAATTGGCCCAGTGGTTTCAGAGGAGAAGATTCTTTTAAAAGTTTACGATGGACGACGGACAACAGACGACGGATGCCAAGTGATTGCAAAAGCGCACATGGACCTTCGGTCCCAGGTGAGCTAAAAACTGTCATGGAGACATGCACACATATTACTCAGTTAAAAGAAATCGTTTTGTGTTAATCTTTCTGTTCAAAAATGTCTAATTAGGCAAAAAAAATTGAGTTTATTCTGATGTTTAAATTTATTTTTAAGTATAAACAAAAAAATTTTCTTTATTGAGGGATAACAAAATTAATTTTAATGTGTAACTAATTTTGTCAAAATCTTGAAGATTATCAAGATGAATTCATATTTTAATTGTTAAGAAAAATTTCTAAAATTTTTTCAAATTAAAATATATTCAGATGATTTACATTTTTTCTTCAAAAGAAGAGCTTTCTGTTTCTGTAAATTACATGTACTTAGACATTTCGAAATGAGTTTACTTATAAAGTACACTTGAATTTCTTTGATGAAATGTCTTGCATGGTGGGTTGTTTTCATGAATAGTAGTTTGGTTGAAATACTAAATATAAACTGTAAAATGTGTGTGTAAAAAAAGTCACATGATCCATATGAAATGGTAGCTGAGCTATCCCAGGAAAATATTGAAGACAAGCACTAAAATAATTAAAAAAATGTGTGATATTGATAACATTTATGAATTTTTTTCAAACAACAACAAAAAATCAAAGAACTGACAATTGATTCATGCAATGTCAAAAACACATCAGTAAAAGATGTCATGTGAACACTGGAATGCAGAGGCATTGTTGGGGTGAAAGGAAAGCAACAGCATAAATCATAAAATGTGTGACAATTGGCAGTCCTTGGTTTAGTGAAAATATAGAAATCTCTACTGTGAAAGGCTACAAAGTAATTACATTGTAATGATCCTCCAATAAGTTTTTCTTGCCATGCCCACCTGTCAATGAATTCAATCTCATCAGGACTTCAAAGAGATTGACAATTGACAAGTAAATCATCACTTCATGCACATCTGATTTATGTTGAATTCCCTAACATTAATATATATATCTATTAAATTAACAATAGTGTGAAACAAAAATAAAATTAGCCTGGCATATTAAGGAGGTCAAAATATGTTACAAAAATGTGTATATGAATTCTTATGCATTTGGAAATATGTTTTTCTCACTGAAAATTAGTGATAAGTAGTGATACTTGTAGGATCTTTTTATGGCAAGTCCTGGACTCATCACTTTTGAAAATGGCTAGTCCCAAAAAGTGTCAGTCTTCTGGAGTATGATTCAATCGATCGCAATCAATACTTGAAACATGCTGATCATGATGTTTGCCATTAAAGAGAGACTTTGGTCTTGCCTGACTCTTGAATGTCCAAGATCAATGTTCGTGTTAATAATATTGATATTAATATTAAAGATTACATTGTTTTCTTTAGAAAATTTAGAAAATGATCCAATTATTTTTTCTCACTGTATGCCCAAGCAAGTACTTAAATTATAATTATTATTCCTAATTAGAACATGATACATACATTCAAGTACATGTACATGTATGAAATTAAACAGAATGATTAAACTGACAATTACCACATTAATGCTTTATCAGATCCTTGTCTATAGCAGTATCTAATTGTTATGTACAAAAAAATATATTTTAGATAACTAATTTAATGTTCATACTGAATATATCTTGTACCAATCAAGAATTCTTACTTTAAAAAAACTTAAGACTTTTTAAGATTGCAACTGTAAGGTTAAGAGGGTCCTGTAAAAATTGATTTACTTGCACTTTTGAATGATACTAGTTCTGCATCGATTTTGTTATAGAATGGGAGAAGGGAAGAAACAAGAGTCATAATCTGCAAACTTTAAAATTAAAAAAAATATTACAGCTGTAATTTATTATTGAGGAGTCATTTGTTTAACGAAATAAATGCAATTCATTTTGCGTGATATTTTAACAGTAATTTCATCTTAAATTCATTGTTTATGTTGCTGAATGAAGGAAAATCATCAAAATTTCGAGTTAGGGGACCAATTTCAAAGTCATATTTTCTTAGGTATTTTTAACAATTATGGAAGTTATTAGTATACAATGTAGGTTTAGATATTGAATATGTAATTGTGTCTTTCAAAACCTACATTTTGGACTAAGTGTTTCATCAGATTAACTTTCATTATGCATGTACATGTTGTGGTAGCACTACCTTTTTTGAAAAAAAAACTGGTAGGATTTTACCTTTTTATGCGTCAACATTTTTCATAACTATGTCACCCTGCTTTTTAGTCCTATTTACTAGGTATTCATAAACCTGATGAAAATTTCAAGGCGAAAATGTCTTAACTTTGAACAACTCATAATCTATTTAAAGTTTTTTTCATCTAGAGCATATTTTTGTGCAATGTTTACATTTGATGCCAATGTCAGTTACAGGAGCTATACAGTTTTATTCACCTTGTGCCTCATTATTCTAATATGACGTGCTTTAAAGGCTTTGAGACCACAACTGTGATAAAATATGATTTATCCATAAGCAACACACGCTGAGGAGGGCGTGTTTTAAATGGCTGTTCCAATTATAAAACTTTAACTCCCACCGGCACCGGAAAGCTATTGCATATGACATATAAATCTTATAAATAGCGACACCCGCTATCATTATCCGTTGCAATATAATTGTGTGTTACATTAAATGACGAAACAGCCAGTTCATGACGGAAATGATGTTTTCTATAGGTACACAGGGGCTGCTCTGGCTTCTAAAAAGCTGGCGCCAAAAAAATCGCCAACTGCAATTTTCCGTCGCCAGTTTTGTAAAAGTGTCGCCATATTAGAAATCGCTAGATTACTATATGACATGGCGAAATTGTTTAACACTATGTAGTATGTGTGACATATTCTGTAACGTCGGACGAAATCCAAGTTTGCCGGACTCTTAATTCAATTTTTCAAAAGTTTGGTCTCGAGCAGCCCGTACACTAATTGTATTTTAATCATGAAAAGATGTGTGAGTGATTTCTTGTTGGCAGAAAACCAAAATTTTACAGTAATTTATTAGAAAACATATATTCCCGTGAATGAACTTAAACCGGAAATACTGAAAATTAAAACTACGCATGTGTAAGAGTTTTCTAATTACGAAATTAAGACGGACATCCGGTCCGGAAATCACTCAACAACGACGTCAGTTTTCATACCTGTATTTTATTAATTACATTATAAAAAAAATATTGCTACAAAAATATGTTTGTTTTGTTATTTTTATAAATTAATTAACAGCATCAATTGTTTTATGACACGTCTACTCAATGTGATGCAGGTAAAGCTGCTTTTCATCAGACAACTTTGTTGATTCATTTATTGCCCAGTGATACTTGTAGGATTTTTTTATGGTGAGTCCTGGACTCATCACTTTTGAAAGTGGTGAGTCCCAAAAAATTTTCATGAGTCCCACATATCACAGATGAGTCCAGCTAAGTGCTTGCATACAACAGTTTTCTTTGATGACCGACCCATTCAATGTCTTTTCATAAAAAGATATAATATGGCTTGTAGAATGTTTATCCCATGATATTTTATATCATTAGTAGCTGAGTTTATAAGTCTTTTGGATTATGATTGAACTGCACTCATTACTTGAAACATGCTAATTTGTTTGCCCATTAAAGAGAGACTTTTGTCTTACCTGGATATCATATTTCTTCCAAACAACTATTACCCACCCACCCCCTTTTTTCAGATCCTAGTCTATAGCAGATGTTTTTGATATATACAAAAAATAAAAGTTTATTAGATAACTAATTAATGTTCATATTGAAGATATCTTTGTACCGGTCAAGAATTCTTACTTTAAAAAAAATTGTAATGAGTGCAACTGCACGTGCAAGGTTCCGACCGTGTATTAAAATTTGAAACGAGAGTATTGTCAACACTTAATTTTAACCATAAAAAGTGTCCATCAACACTGCACGTTTATTGTTCAATAAACATCTTAATTGAAGCATATTTGTCGCCCGAGTGATTGCTACCTGCTGAGAATCGGACGAAACAGGTAATAATCGATCGCCATTTGTAAGAATATGTAATCACGCATCAGAGACGGAACTGACATGACGGAATGTCGTACGCGTCTGACAACGACACGGACGTGTACTGGGACGCGTTAGATGTTGAAAAGGTGCGTCCAGAACTGAAAAGACGCGTACAATACGCATCTAGACGCGTTGCGAGGATCCCTGTTGCCGATTTCCGTTTAATAACTCCAAATAACACACATGTCACTGGATACTACACAATACACGTGTATTTACGACCATAGAAGCCGACAAAGGATCTTTAATGATGCAATTGTCGATTACCGATAAATTTAAAACGTGCATGCATCGTTTAACACTATAAAACCTTGGCGCCAAAAAAATCGCCAGACGCAATATTTTGTCGCCAAATGAAAAAAAAAATCACAATTGGCGACATTGGCGAAGCCCAGCGCGACCCCTGGGTACAAAAATATTATAAAAGTATCGTAATTGTCTTATTAGAATAGAAATAATTCACGGAGGGTGTGATTTATCATTGTTTTACAATTAAATAAGAAGTCTCTTGAAACAAAGACTATGTGAAACTCAGTTACATGTATCAGCCACTTAAAGCCAAAGGGAGGTAACCCCACAATTTTCAATTTGCAATCTGTGAAGTTTTTGGAAATGTTACAGGATATGTATTTCAAAGCTATGGAATCTTACTTCCTTTGTTTTCATGTATTTGGATGCAAATCAAGTTGGTCAGTGGGTAGCGCTACTACTAGTATTATATATACTGTAGGTCATTGAAGATCTTATACTATACTAGTACACCAGAATTTCGGTGATGAAAGTGTGTCAGTTTAACGGACATTAATTTTCGTTGAAACGCACTATATTTTGTTATTTAGAAGTCATTTGATTAGAGCAATAAATGCACAATATTTTCAAAGTAATTTAGCCTTGGGTTCATTGTTTAGATTGCTGAATGAAGGAAAATCACCGAAATTCGAATAAAACAGTGAAGACGATATTGCATTAATTTTATTTATACTGAACAATCAAACCTTTAAAAAAACAATATCTTATTGATCTGAAACAGAAGAGTAAAATACTTACCTCACAAATAAATACGCACGTGTATGTCATATTGTGTTTTTGATAACGCTAATTTCACAATAATTTCAACGACGTGCATTCAGATTTTAAACATTGCTGCGTTTTCTTAACACACACATTTACTGTATAGCCTAGCGCGACCACTACAGTCAGAATGTTGCAGGAAATGTCCTTGAACATTTGTCAGTATATATCAGTTTGTGAAAGATAATAGAATTAAATTGATAAGCTTATTGATAAATCTACCCTTAAAACTTTTACAATATATTGTCTGCAAATAGAGCGACCGAGAAGTAGCAATATTTTACCTCCGCATGATCGAAGCAGACAAATTGTTGCCATTTTCTATCAATCAGAAGATGGTTTGAAAGGGAGACAACTGTTATCGGAAAAAATAAAATAAAGCATCGAAAAGGGATACAGGAAAAACCATAAAAGGCTCAAAATATGCACCAAATTCAATGTATTATGTTTTGTTACTTACATTTCCTCAATGGTTACATCGGGTAACAATGGTTACATGCATGTAAAAACTGGTCGCACATAAATTTTTTCACATTTTTATTAAAAATGCACTAACTTTGCTGCTGATTCCGAACTTGGACGCTTTCCATAACATTTTGATATTATTAGCATATGTTAAAGTATTAGCAATTTTACCTTTTAGTTATTAAAACAAACCATTATTCCCCATCATTCATCCTTTTATATCTAAAGTGTTCTGCATTGGTTCGTTTTTTGTTTGTTTTTTATATTACCCATTTTTATTATCTTTTAGTTATTAAACTAACTACTATTCCCCATTTTCTCCTTATAAAATCTAGTTAGGATTTAAGTGCATAAAATGCATTTTATTATTAATGTTGTAAATTTCTGTGAATAATATCACACTAAGCAATAAACGTGTACTTCACTGGTGTGTACCAGTGGAGGTGTTCCATAAATGGGATGTATACATTCAACAGAACAAAACAGGCATAGGTTAGAAAATCTGAATTCTTCATTTGTTTTCCTTCCAGCTGCTTATAAATGTTTAAAGAAATACATGATGTCAAAAAGCCTTCTTGGTACAGATCAATAGCTTGCATCATTGGTAACTTACCAGATATACAACAATATCTATTTCTGCATTCAAAAAACATGTAACCTAATCACAAAGCAACATTATATTGAACTATGGAGAGTGCAGCTTAGCAATTTTTAGACAGGAAAGCTAAAACCTTATCTTACAGCGAAAACAAGTTTTGGCATAGAAAGATATCTTTCAGTAATAACAAACTTTTAACAATGAAGAAAATGTATACAGCAACGTATATCTGCTCACAAATTGCAACTAGAGGCAGAATTGGGCTCTACGAAAGGTAGAAGATGAAGCACATTTTCTGTTAAACTGTAATGCCCACAGTATAAAGCGAGAAAATATGTAAGTAAATGTTCAAGGTAAATGCCATAATTTTCAATATTTGAGTGATGAAATGAAAACTATTTGGATATTAAATAGTGAAGATTTCGTCAATAATATTTTTGATACTTTAATCATGTTTTGTAGTTCATTGTATTATATTTTGGACATTCTGCACTAGACATGAGTAGGAGAACTCTTTTTGACACCCTCCCTTGATGTCTTGTGCAAAATCTCTACTAGAAGTTCTGTATATTTGTATGTTTAATATGATTGTTACTGGGCACAGCAACAATGAATCCAGGTCTTTAAATCACTATCCTTGGATGTTCATTGCTGCATATGTTATATGTAAACAATTCCAATTTATATACAACAGCTTTTATCTTACCAGGACTTAGGAAACTATACCTTAATTTTAATATATTTGTTCTTTATGCCGGTATGTCTGGTTGTTTGTAAGATATTTGTAAGAAGATCTAGTACTGTACTGTTATACTCGTATAAATACTTTTTTATGTGTATACCAATCATAACTGTTGTATGCCAATGCCTTCATGGGCCCTAATTTGGTTAATAAACATTTTGTATTTGTATTGTATTGTATTTTATTGTTGCTATGCTAAACGGTAAGGCATAACTAGTCCAATAATCCTCTGCCGTTCCAACGTTTTTTAGACTTTGATGGGAGCGTGGGACTCCAGACTGAACTATAAATAATATTTTAAAAATAATCCAGAAATGTAATAAGATGAGCCGTATTTGTGGCAAGCAATTTAAGAAATAATTATTTTTGTAATGTGTTTAGTAAACTATATACACAGTTATCGACATTTTTCTAGTATATCTGAATTTATTTTTTATTGTATAGATTCATATACATTTTTCGAAATTTCACTTACTTTTTAATGTTAGTTTTAAGGACTTCATATGCTATCCATTGTGTGGTAATTTCATTCTATTAGTATCTAAATATATTTTGCATTTTTTAAGTTCTTGCATGTTTAAATCTTTAAATAAATAAAAATCCATATCTTTTGTGACATTATTTGTTAACAAGAGATAATTTTTCAATATCTTCTACTGATTTCATGCAGCTCTGTTAAGAAATGTGTCGATAACATGTTTCGGTTGTGTTATCTTCTTTTGTATCATAAGTAGAAATGATAGTTTTCGTGTTTGATTTTTTGCAATATTTCAACTTCTTAAATGTACGATCTCGCTTCCTTATCACTTGTTTTATTTGTGTTGTCAGCCTTGTATGGTATATATGTTACGTTTTGCTTTTGATGGAACATGCTTGGCCACTATATGTTACAAAATGTATTTTGTTTGTTTAAATAAAAATATAAAAAATTTCTTTCGTGCTTTAGCTTGTTCTGTAATTTGATAAATATTCTTCAGTAATTTTTTTATTTGATTTCTGATATTTTCCTAGTGTGTCTTTTTATATTGTTTTATAATTATCGGTGTTCTTAGTTTTCTGCCAGTCATTACGTTTAGTTTTTGGCACACAATATCATGATCTGATGTTCCTAGACTCGGGGGGTGTTTTTATGTACTGAATGAGATATGGTTTGTTTAAAAAAGAGATCCACATTTTTTCTGGGAGCCTCGGTGGCCGAGTGGTTAATATTATTCGTCTACTATTGATCACGTGGTCTGTCAACACTGAGGTTGTGGATTCATATAGTCTCATTGAGGGCAGGATGTACTATACTCCAACCGAAGTTCGGGGTTCTCTTCGTGTACTCCGGTTTCCTCCCCCAATAAATACTGAACGCCACGAAATAGCTGAAAAATTGCTAAAAGTGGCGTAAAATATCAATTAAACAAACAAACTAAATTATTATCTTGTCTGTTTGTTATTTTTACTATTTGTTAAATGTTATTACCATTTATAATCAAGATAATTTGCATACAAAGTTATTTAAGCTCTTGTTTTTATGACGGGAAGGTTGAAAGATATGACTGTTCGTTGGTTCTCTTAGTAATCATCCACTGCGCTCTTTCATACGTCATTGTCAATATCATGGGGTTATAATTAGCACATACATAAATACAAGTAGTAATTTTCTGTTAAGCTAAACCGTTTTATATGAAAAAAGCTTTAGATTTAAAATTCAGCCGCCTTTTGTGGGTAAAAGAAGAGTAATCGTCTATTTTGCAATTTTCTCTATGTAACACGGGGGCCTTCTACGATTTATCAATATAAATTTGTTTCTAATAGGACATATTGCTTGGATAAGTAAAAGATTGATATTTTTATGTTGACTGAGAAAGTAGAAGATTGATATTTTTATGTTGTCTGGGAAAGTAGAAGATTGATATTTTTATGTTGTTTGTGTAAGCAGAAGATTGATTAATTGTGTTTAACGCCCGAGCAGCAATATTTCAGTATATTCAGGCGATGAACATGAAATGGATGATAAAATGAACATGAAATGATGATGAATGAAAATGGGATGGGACACAAGGAAAAATAGGGGTAACGGATTTTAGATTGCCACTGGCAAATGGGAGGATGGATAGGGTCGGGCAATTTAGCCTCCTGTAGCGGGATCGAAATCCCTACTCATAGCGAATACTACAGCAGCGTTCTTTAACGTGCGAGGAACGTGGCATTTTTCCCAACACGGTGCACTAATATGGTTTGCGGTCAGGTTTTCCGTATTATGGCCTGACAACCCCAGCTTGCCAGGGGTACCCCATTCAACCACCTGGGGCACACATCCCAGTCGGTCTTTAGGCAAACCGACCTGACACGCCGGTCAGGGTACTGGGCGCTATTTAGTCGCCTTTTACAACAAGCTAGCGCGGTCTATTCTTTTAGCCACCCGGATCCCGCACGGGGCACAGAAGATTGATGTTTTTATGTTGTCTAGGCAAGGAGAAGATTGATATTTTTATGTGTTTAAGGTAAGGAGAAGATTGATATTTGTATGTGTTTTAGGTAAGGAGAAGATTGATATTTGTATGTGTTTTAGGTAAGCAGAAGATTGATGTTTTTAAGTTGTCGATTAAAAGAGAAGATTGATGTTTTTATGTCGTCTCGGTTAGGAGAAGATTGATATATTTATGTTGTTCGTGAAAGAAGAAGATTTCTATTTTTATGTGTTTTAGGTAAGGAGAAGATAGATATTTTAGATGTTGTTTGTGTAAGGAGAAGATTGATATTTTTATGTTACTTGGTTAGAAGATTATGTTACTTGGTTAGATTGATTTTTAAATGTTGTTTAGGTAAGGAGAAGATTGATATTTTTATGTTGTCTTTGAAAGAGAAGATTTATATTTTTTATGTGTTTTAGGTAAGGAGAAGATTGATATTTTTATGTTGTTTGTGTAAGGGAGGATTGAAGTTTTTATGTTGTCTACGTTAAGGCAAGATTGATGTTTTTAGGTTGTCTAGGTAAGAAGGAGATTAACATTTTGATGTTGTTTAGATAGGGAGAAGATTAATGTTATTAAGTTGTCTGGGTAATGGGGAGATTGCTACTGGACATGTTATCTGGGTGAGGAGAAGATTGATATTGTTATGTTGTCTGGGTAAAGAGAATCTTGATGTTTTCATGTTGCTTTGAAGATGAAGATCAGTATTGGACATGTTGTCTGGGTAAGGAAAAGATTGATATTTTTGTCAAGATAAGACTATAAATATATTCGACAAAATTGCCAGCATACATTAAAAGGGGAATATGAGCAAATCTATTCCTTTACATTAGATACAAGTAAAAAGGTGTTGTTTTCTAGTAAATATAAAGGCATAATCAGATGTTTAATGTTCTTAAACAAATTTCATCAATTAATGTCATCTTGCTTAAAGGAAGTGGCTGTTAAATATAATAATGGTAAGACAAATGCCAAGTTTGGTTCAAATTTCCTACGTGGTTTTAACGGAAAAGACTAATTATGAAAAGTTTGTGGACGGACAAAATGTTGTAGTTATAGCTCACCCTGACATGCGGTCATGTGATTCCCAAAAACTGTATCACCAGAATTGAAAGATAAATATTAAATTTGCAGGCAGACAGCCAGCATGTAGGGAATTAAATAGATGGATAAGATAAAAAAATTATTTAAATGCATGCAATGGCTCGGCCCTTTTGCAGTGTGAAACGCTATGAGAAATAATCCTCATTTTTGAACTTCACTAGCGATTTTTTTTTCATCAAACATTAACTGTCTTAAAAATTCTTGACATGAGATAAGTTGCAATAACACCTAGTTAACTCACTGTTCGGTCGTTTTTCTTGCTATTTTTAAATTGTAATAAATGTAACTATTTACTAAATTCGTCAGGAACTTAAGTATATAGCATAGTGATATCCCTTGGAAATAACAGTTCACCAACGTCCTGATAGATACCAAGGTTAAAGAATTTACTAAGTATGAACAATTTAAGATAGCTTTGTGTTTGACGCTTTTCAAGATTGTACTCAACGCATCCGATCCGCTGAAACTACGCAACTTATGTTTATGACACTCTAGTTACTGTTCAAATTATCACGATTTCGTCCATATAGGCATGCGAATCAAATTCAAAGCTGACAAGAAAATCTTTTGCGGCCAGATTTCAAAATCATGATACACACACAGAACAAGGACGCCAATATTAGTCTGCGCTATTCTATAATTACATAATTTGCCGTCAATTTGATGTGTAAACATTACTTTATATATTTCATTGGTCTTGGCGATAATCTCGTTATAGAAACAGAAAGGGAAGCCATAAAAATCTGATAAAGTGCATCATTTACGTCAAAGTAACATTTATTGATAGTTGGCATTTATAGTGATTTACTGTATTGACAATTAGCTTCTATGTATCCGTTTTGTTTATTATGCACAATGACATAATTAGATACAATAAGAAACCATCATGTTAGTATGCCTGAAGTAATGTAGAACGCTTATATTTATGCCAAATTAGACCATTATCGACAAACAGTAATTGTCATATTTGACGTGTACATTGTTTGTAACAAATTCACTTTGAATGTGCAGCGATAGTATTTTGGTAGAAATAAGACTCACAAGGCTACGTTGAATATTCATCAAAATCGCCAAAGTACCTAAGTGTCTTTAGAAATCACAGCCATATGTTAGACTTCTTCATTTATGGCAAGCCATTGTGCAGTTTATTTCCTATTTATTAATTTTTATAAGTTATTTATAAATCGCATTATGGGTTCTTTAATAGTTGAATGCAAGAAACGTTAGAAGCACTCAGATTTGAACTGATATAAACCATTAAAACGAAAAAGGTCATTTTCCAAAAGTAAAAAATCAGAATATGCCCCTAGAATGATACGGTGATACGGGTATAAACACACCGTGTGCAGAGGGTGTACGAACATTATTACAAATAATGGCAATAAGAAGGTTAGTGATCTTGTCTGCCGTATAATGTGAATACATGGATTATTTAATCGGTTGAATTTGAGCGTTTACTAGTACGCTTAATATCTAAGCACTATTTAAATTGCGGCTACATGTGCAGAAGAAGCTGCCTACCTAACAGGAACACACAAGTCCTATCAGTGTGTAGTTCGTCTGTACTTACCTTACTTGAGCCTGTCAGTTCTCTTGATGTGTAGCTCATGTGTACTTAGGCTAACCGGAACACACGAGTCCTACCAGTGTACGTGTTATTCTTGTCTGTACATTTCCGGAGCTCATAAGTTCCCTCGGTGAATTGCTCGTCTGTATTTACCTTACCGGAGTATATTAGTTACTTCAGAATTTTAGTTCCCTCCGGCGTTACTTGTCTCTCCTTTCTTAACAAAAGCAAATTAGTTTTCTTCGATTGTGGCTCGTCTGTACTTACCTCACCGATGCACATTAGTTCTGCCAGGACGTTGGTCGTCTGTACATACCTTACCGATG
The DNA here is from genome assembly GCA_944474755.1 of Limnoperna fortunei. NCBI lineage: Eukaryota > Metazoa > Mollusca > Bivalvia > Mytilida > Modiolidae > Limnoperna > Limnoperna fortunei. The sequence goes on from OX104116.1 coordinate 48,622,757, forward strand.
CACATTAAAACTGCCTGGGCTTGACTTGGTGAGTTTTTTACGTCCTACACCGACATCTTAATGCCCTTGGTCGGACGGGAAACTGCCTGAGTGTTGCTCGTCTATATTTATCTTATCGAAGCAAATTAGGTCTGCCGGGGTGTTGCACGTCTGCCTATCTAGTTCTACCAGGGTGTTTCACGTCTTACCGAGGCACATTAGTTCTGCCAGGGTGTTGCTTTTCTGCACTTACCTATGCCAAGATTACAGTACCCCTGGAACATCAAAGAGCTCCCTTAGAGTCTGTTACACGGCTTATTATTTACCGCATGTGTTAATTTCACCGAGAGATAACAGTGGCACACATTGTAAATGTATCCGTCTCCGTTGATCACACTAATTTATTAGCAGATAGTTAAACAATAATGAGGACCACAGGTGGTCTACGGGAAAATTTAGTCGTATATTCTTGGCATGCTTACCGAAGCACATTAGTTCTGCCAGTGTGTTGCTCATCTATAGGTTTCTCTTTGTTTTCCAAGTATGCAGTATTTGTTTGTGTTTTTATCTATATCAATTTACGATCTATCACGTTTTGGTTTTCTCTGCTTTATTTATAATGTCATATAAGCCACGCCGATCAACCGACTTGTATCATTTTAGTGAAAAATAGTATGACACGATGAAAAACATGTTCGAAACGATGAAAACGCAGGTAAGAATTTTTCAAATTTTTAAGTTTTTAATTTTATGTAGGGAATCAAATATATTAAAATACGATTAAGCATAGATTTGACAATCGATATATTCCGTTCATCTCTTTGTTTTTCCAACTTTATTATTAAATAAACGGAAAAATGCAGATGAAGAACATAAAAATGATAAAATGATCTTTTTTCAAACCGATCGTTTCAAATCCATCTCTCAAATACGATCGGACATTTTCGCTGAGTCATAGGTAGTCTTTCATATTTCTGGATTTTACTTTTTCATAGACATGACGATGAGTAAATCGGCGGGTGTCTAATCAGAGGCAGGCACCGATTAATCGTCCGAGCACCCGAATGCACCCATTGCTTTTATTGAGCTTACTCACTATCTGTTTTTGTGTGTTTTTTTTGTTTTTGTTTTGTGTTGTATATGTTTGTCAGGATATGTAATTGTCCATTGGCTTTGTTACCATTTTTCGTACCATGGATTTAAACCTTAGACCTTGACTTTAGACCTGATTTCTTATCACATTTTTGTATATTGCACGACAAATAAGAAGTGCGGGATTTAAACTTTTTTGTCGGCTTTCGAGGTAGGCGTTTGATATTTGGTATGTGTGTAGACCATTGGAATGCAAACTTCGATCTTAACATTTTTCCTTTATTATTACATATTCCATCCTGGGCTATAAGTTGTTTGTTTTTCACAAATCACAATATTGTATACGGCGGGTCCCAGAAGTATAGATACCATCACTCATATACATTGTATTAAGTTTCTTTATGCAATAACTTTACAGATCAATCGTGGATAAAGAAAGATTTCGGGTCCCGGGAAACGTTTTACGGATTTTTTTAGAGTATGCGCGGGAAATAGGAAGTAGTGGTCCAACAAGTGTTCAAATATTTTACATCATACAATCCTTTAATAGTAATCCCCTTATGTAATATCCAACCATTCCGACTAACGAAATACGAGAAATGTTTCACGGAAGGTTTTTATGCGGATGGGCGTTTTCCTTTTCAGTTTTATGTAAAAGATAACAGTGTAACAGTTTAATATGACGTATTTATTCTTGAGATGACTTCTCATGTGTACGCTAATTCACTATATTATACATTTCTACTCGGCGTCTTTAATAAAAATTATTAGCAGTCCGTGTTTGCTCAAATTCATCCCCTCTACTTGAAATAAAGTTTACATAAATAATTATATTTATCTGCACAGTAGATGTTATTCTCATAAAGTTCCGTCTTTATACATTTGAATGTCAGCATAGTATAAAATAGATATAAAATTCCATTGTTCGTTATGTTAATATTTGTTGATGGGTTCGAACTCACATGTATCGACATTTAACGTAAGCCCGCTTCTAGGATCGTTTTAATGAGACCATTTACTCTATGTTTAATGCCTCACTCTGGTTTTAAGATGAATTAAATCGCTGCTTCGTTGCTTATTACTTGGTTTTGTGTCAAGAATGTATACACCATATTCCTTTTTGTATAATATTCAATGGTATACAGACATTAGTTGACAGTAATTAAAATGCCGCTTTTGGAATTATAATAATATAACTTGACATATTAGCGGCTTCTTTATATCGTGTCAAATAACATTCTTTCATCGTATCATTACAAAAACACATGAGCTGGTTAAACATTTTTAGCATCGCATTGTTTGATTGTGTTTCAGCAATTTTTCAGCTATATCATAGCGTCCAGTTTTTATTGGGGGAGGAAGCCGGAGTACCCGGAGAAAACCCCCGACCTGCGGTAGGAAAACTGGCTATCCTTGTCAATTAAGATTGGAGTCAAGTACACCCTGCCTGCAGTGGGAATGGAATCCGCAATCTCAGTGTTAACAGACCACGTGATCAATAGTAGGCGAACTACCTTGACCACTCGGCCACCGAGGCCCCCTTTTTAGCATCGGAAGAAATTGGATAATTGACCTTTTAACAAAAACAATTGATAAGGAGATATATTTATAAAAGCTGCAATTTGGCATTTCTACGATGCATACCAGTACATTTGGAACAGATTTTCAGATTTTAAAGGAAAATATTAGTTTAAAAAATTGAATATGTTAATATGCTTAATCCTTTTTTACTACACTGTAATTGCTACGGTGAGTATTTCAAGTAGAAATTCGACAAAAAGTCACCTGTATACTTATAGGTCTTAAGGTGTTTTGATAGGTTTTTTTCATATTTTTTCATAGGTTCACACTAATTTTCACCAAAATGATACAAGTCGGTTGACTTAGTCTATGAATTATATTGGAATACGTGCATAATATGTCCTTTTAGATATATGATTCTTGATCTTAAATTTAAATGATTAGCGTATGTGTAAGAAAAGAAATATGCTAATGAAAAATAAAAACCGATTCAGTATAATAAAGTCGGTCAGGAAAACTTGCTTAAAGATTTACAAAACGATTATAATCTCAGATTTCTGACATGTCATTTCGGTTATTTTTAAAGATTTTTCTTGCGTGTTCTTATGGTTGCAGTTGACCTGTGATTTTTTTCCCTAAATTATCATTTCTCTAATATGTTATTCCGGCAGTTTGGGTTTATTCGGAAGTAATTTCCATGTTTGTTCGACATTCATAAATCTTTCTCAGATAATTAAAGCATGTCAGGGAAAGTGAAATTTACTCGTGTTGACAATTTGTTTAATATGTTTTCTTCGAGTAAGAATTGAAATACTTCTACTTGATTTCACCTTTAACGTGCTTTCTAAAGCTGAAAAAATAAATTGATCAGTTTAAAAACTGTGAAAGAAAAATTGTTTTCAGCCGCACTACTTTGTTTTGTGATGTTCGTTTTAAAAAAGTTTGAAATGTCAAATTGAAACTGTTGAAAATGTTTTTATTCTGGCAAAATAAAATTCTGTCGTCATGAAAAAATGTGATCAGACAGGCTGTATAATACTGTTTACCAGATATGTAAATTGGTTTTTAACCAGTCAGAGACTTTTCGGGACACCTGAGGTCGCACATGATTTTTTGTATTGTGTTTGGGTTACTCGCTTTTATTTTCGTTGTTGTGTTTTTAGTTGTGTGCTTCTCTTTTGCTTTTCATATTTGGGACTTTATTGACAGAAGAATCTTTGAAGAAATTTGTAAGCTAAGCACATAATGAAATCAGACGTATTTTGTATAGTGAACGAGGAGATATTTCCTGTTTCCAGAATCCCTCGGACGTCATCACAGAGGCTATAATGTTTTCAGGGCATTAAACAATATAAGGAATGATCATTTTTTATAGATGTCTTTCTGATTAATTGATATTTGGTTATTGTAATTTTAGTCTACTAAGCGCCATTCCAAAGAGGACGGTGTATTTTGTGTCTAAATTGACGTTTTTTATAATAAACTATAGAGAAAAAAAATGTGGTCTTTTGCAGTAATACAATAATAATACAAGGAATAGTCTGCTGTATTAACGAAGACAGTTTGAAAAGTAATAAGAGTAAAATCAATCAGTATCAATCACTAGAAATTACATGAACAATCGAGTGTTGGAATTAAATTTAAAAAGATATTTCAAATAGTTTTACGCTGTACATTAACTCTGTTATCAATGTTTGGTCAAGCGGAAAATTTGTTTAATGTTATTAGATTTATTTGAAAGTTTGTATAAAAAATGGATAAGTGTATTTCATGCCTAGCAATCTCCTCATATATATGCAATGTCTGATATTCATCTTATAGCTATACAGAAATTATTAAAAACTTCAAAATACTGCTTACAGATAGGTACAGCAATTTGCGGGACCTCGAGTTTAGTTTTGCTACTGGTTACTTATGTATAGCATTTATATTTCCCGTACTTACCATCATGGCCTTTAGAAAACCCAAGAGTTTAAAGGATCAGTTGGTTAGAACAGATATATCGTCACGTAGCTCCTAACATGACGATGTAGCATCGGTGTTGACGGTCAATGTATTGTATATAGAAGCAACACACCAAATTTTTAATCAGCACCAAACGCCAACCAATTTTGCAGTCACGTCAATTGATTGGAACTGCCAAAGTGAAAACGTCGTATACAAATTACAATATGGTATATGTAATCTCCAGTATGCTGGCGTCTTCGTTCAAATGTTCAAACGCATGAATGGACACAGACGTGAAACAAGATGTCGGCAAAACTTGTCCCTTTTTAGGCATCTACTAACACCCGATATTGCCATATTCAAAAACTTAAAAAAAACCTTCAGACTGTAGACATGAAACATCCCTTCTATGCATATTCTTGCTGAACTGTAGGTCGTCTTTTTACCGTAAAACTCCTTGTATATAATTAAATGCTTATTACTAGTGCTACCCACTTAAACATAGTTATATAAACATGTGTAATAACACTTACCAAAAGGATTTTTTTCGTTTAATATCATGTATCAATACTAGACTATTTGTCAGTTGATGAAGCCTGTTTGTGAGGCAATTATTTATGTTATTTTTAAAAGCGTAAAACCGCGCATTATAAATTGTATTCATACGTGATCAATATTTATTATATTAGGGTCTCGTTGTAATTTATATATTTCTTGACCTTCGATTACCACTTTAAAGTCAATATATAATAACATGTATATATATATGATAAAGTGTATATTTTGATAAACACGTAAGGGCAAAGAAAAATCCATCCTACATAAAAATAGAAGACGAGTAATTTCATCAGTCAAAAAGAATGATGTGTGATATCTTTTTTAAATTGTCTTTATAACTAACGAATAAAAATGACATAAAACATCATTATCTCAGAGAATGCTGAATAAAGACAAAGATCTAGATTGGCAGTATTTGGCCACAGCTTTATTATACAAGTACAATAATATATATATAAATAAATAAATAAATAGATAAATAAATAGATAAATAAATAAATATATATATTTGAAATATAAGATAAGATTAAAGTTCAAGTCTATATATTGGTCGCCGCAACTTGATGGCAGACCATAAATGAATTAGCAACTGATATATATGGGGGATGAGCAACCCTGGGAAACAGAGGTTACTCCAGAATTTAGATATTTGCTAGTTGACAGTTAATAAAAAAGGGGGGCCAGTGCAGTGAAAAATCTGCCAAATTGTCCGAAACCACCATTTGCACTCTTCTCACACTCCACGGCGATAACAAGACTGTGCTTAGCCTTTTTCCTTGCAAGGCTCCTCAATCCTCAAGCTCCAAGCTGTCCCAATACCTGAAAATATTCAAGAAAAGGAAGCGAAGTACAAATTTCATTAACAAGATTATTAGCAAAATATATTACAAAATGTATTAACGTTGTGCGTTTATGTAATGGAGGTGGGTGGGAGGGTTTAAAAAATGTAGATTGCCAAACCGACATTTTTCCTGTCACCTCCTTGCAGACGATTTTCAAAAAGACCGAACCTCGATTTGGTTTTTCTATTTTAAGACAGGTTTAACCAATCACCAATCATGTGTTTAAGGAATACTAGAGCGAAAGCAACAACAGCCAACAACTATACTAGTCAGTCTTCCTTCGATAAAGGAATTTAATGCTGAATACATTAAATTGACTTATCTCAGAGAATGCTGAATAAAGACAAAGATCTAGATTGGCAGTATTTGGCCACAGCTTTATTATACAAGTACAATAATATATATATAAATAAATAAATAAATAGATAAATAAATAGATAAATAAATAAATATATATATTTGAAATATAAGATAAGATTAAAGTTCAAGTCTATATATTGGTCGCCGCAACTTGATGGCAGACCATAAATGAATTAGCAACTGATATATATGGGGGATGAGCAACCCTGGGAAACAGAGGTTACTCCAGAATTTAGATATTTGCTAGTTGACAGTTAATAAAAAAGGGGGGCCAGTGCAGTGAAAAATCTGCCAAATTGACTGAAATGACAGATGCTCGTCATGTGTCGTTTCAGGCAACCGCCACAGAATGGGGGGGTTTGAACTGCACAGCTGTGCCAATACTGTTAAATATATATCTATAAACTAATATATAACTGATATATAACTAATATATAATATAGTGTATTTCTAGTATATATATGGCATATTTATATATATAAATAACAAATTGAAATTCAAATACCACTGTTATATTCAATATAATATATTTTTACTATATATATGGCATATCTACATCAATATAAATGTGAATAACAAATTGAAATAGCACATGAATGTCTGTGCTTGAATGTATATTCAAATTCAGAACTTCTAGTATACTTATGTTGTTGGTTTGAATGTTGTTGAACGCCACTTACAGCAATTTTTCAACTATATCATGGCGTTCAGTTTTTTTATTGGGGGAGAAAGCCGGAGAGCATCCCAACCTACGGTGGGAAAACTTGCTCTAGTATATAAATTTAACTAAATATTTGCAAAACAGATATACAATTAGGAATTTTTAGTATGCATATGTCATAGTCAACTAAATAATTGCAGCATGTAGATTTGTCTAAATATTTGTTTATGTAAAAATTTCCAGCGACCAGAGCATAATAACATACAGAATTGCATTCTAACCAATACATTACCAAGATCATTCCGCCCAATATTTATCATAATAAATTTTTGGAGGGTCTTCCAATTTAATACGAATTTTTAGTATGTATATGTCATAGTAATCTAAATAATTGCAGCAAGTAGATTTGTCTAAATATTTGTTTATGTAACATTTTTAGGTCAATAACACAACACAATTTGTCAAATTATTTAAAAATTTCCAGCGACCAGAGAATAACAACATCCAGAATTGCATTCTAACCAATACATTACCAAGATCTTTCCGCCCAATATTTATCATAATAAATTTTTGGAGGGTCTTCCAATTGAATAAAGGTTCCAATATAACCATTGAGTTAATGCATTCCTTATGATGTATAAGCAAACCAGGCAGAACTTGTGTTTCCTTGCAAGGCTCCTCAATTCACAAGCTCCAAGCTGACCCAATACCTGAAAATATTCGAGAAAAGGAAGCGAAGTACCAATTTCATTAACGATTTAGCAAAATATATTACAAGATGTTTGACCTGCCAAACTTGTATAGCATTCGGAATCTGTAGTGTTTTGCTAATATGCATGTATATACTAGAATTAAAAGCAACAAACGTTTATAAAGATATAAAGTGTAAATTATGTGTAAACAGTTAAAATTTAGTTACATGAAGGGATTCTAATATAATTTTTGAAAAAACATTGGATTTCTGCATTCCAAGAGATTTTATATCTTCAGTTGACAATTATTTCCATGGAGGAATGTGTTGCCATACCAATGTGAAATTAGTCTTTGAATTAAACAGGTAGTCCGGTGCCCACTGCGTGTTGGATCAAGTCTGGGCCTCTAAAACGCAGAACTATAGACGCCCAGCTGGCGTGTGCCAAGAAATAAGATGTTAAATTATTTTGATAATAAAAATTGCCGGAGATACATGTAATTCATTTATTTTAACTGACCATATCATAAATTGTTGCAAAAACAACGGTTACCATAAAAGAAATGTAAAATGAAACTGATGCCGGTAGTTCAATCAATTTTGTAACCAGTCTTAGTTAAGGTGGGTCCGGTATGACTGGTGCCTTTATTAACATAAATGGTTGCAGAAAATTAAGGTGTATTCATTCCTGTGAATACAGAACAATAATATATGTTAAAAGAAAATGTGGACAAAATACAAATACGAATACGAATACAAATATTTACTAGCACAAACTCATGGTACAGTACATGTTAAGGCACAATTTAAAGGATCAATACAAAGTGTGTTATACAAATGTAATACAATTCTTTACATTAATTGTATTTATTATTATATTATATAGTATACAGATGATATAACCAATTAAAATTACGTTTTATATGATACAACTTCTTCTTAATTCAAAGCATTCTAAAATTCTAAAATAAATGTAGCAGTAAGTTTTAGACAAAATTCAGATTTGCTATTCAACAAAAAAGATTTGGGATTAAACTTTTGATTTTCTTAAGAAATGTACTTCTTATCAGCTTATAATGTTTGCAATGCAACAGAAAGTGTTCTTCATTTTCAATTTCTCCTGCATTGCAAACTAGACAGTTTCCATCTTTTCTATTTAGTTTTTGGTATCTTCCCTTTCCTATCATTAGATTATGAGCACTGAAACGCATTTTACAAAGAGCAGCCCTGTCTTTAGCTTTCTTTAAGATATCTAAATAGCGAGGTCTGCATCCCATTTAAAAACAAAAATTTTGAAAAAAATTCTAGTTTTGGAGATGTCTATAAGTGTATTTTGATTTTGGAGATTTTGATCATTTGATCTAATTTTTATTTGATTTAAGTATTGTTTAAGTGAGCTTAAATCATGAAAAACCTAAATTATTTAATACTGTTTTCAGTTTGATAAACCAATTGGTTGAGTGAACAGAATTTTCAAAATTAGTTTTTACTAAAGAATTTTCTGAGTCTATAATATATTCTAGATATTTGATGCTTGAGTACAGAATTTTACTTTTTAAGGGAAGTCGACATAGTTCAGCTCGACATGCATCATTAGTAGCTTTGCAATGTACACCTAGAATTTCTTTTATAAATTAAGATGTAATTTTTCAAATGGTTCAGTATCTTTAAAGTTGGAGAAAATACCCCATATTTAACTGCAGTATGTGATAATGGGTAAAATTAGTGTATCAAAGAGTTTTTCTAATAATTTGCAAGGGTTATTTAATCCAATTAGCTTTTTAATTTCAAAATATGCTCTTTGGCTTTTTCCATCAATGTGTTAATAGCTAGATTAAAGTTGCCATTACATTTTATTAAAATGCCTAGATAACAGTATTGAGATACTGTTTCTAGATATATAAATTTTTATATTTTAATTGGTTTAAAAAGGTTTTACCATTCGAATTAAATACTACTACTTTGGATTTATCAGTATTTACATGTACATATTGAACAGTATTCCTGCATGGCAATGAGACAGTTTTGCAACCCTTCCTTACTCTGAGATATTAGTACAGTATCATCAGCATAAAGAAGAATGCTTACTCTAATACCACCAAAGACCAATGGGTAATATATGTTGTTTTCCAGTTTTTTTGTTATATCATCTATAAAAAGTTAAGGAGAAGAGGACTCCAAACATCACCTCGTTTAACACCTCTTTATGATATAAATGGCTCACTTAGATCATTTGAAAATTTAATTTTACATAGTATCAGTATACATGGAGTATATAATTTTAAATATTTCATTAGGAGTGTTATGTTTTAGCAGTTTATAAATAAAAACCGATTCTCCACACTGTGTCAAAGGCTTTTCTTAGGTCAGTGAAGGCTGCAAACACTTTGATTTTTCATTTTATAGTTATCTGTGATAGTTTTTAAGAATAAAAATGTGATCAGAAGTCCTGCACTTCTCTTTAAATCCTATTTGGTTCTTATTTTATTAGAAAGTGATTATTTATAAATTCCAAAAGTCGATTGTATATAATCTTATTAAATAATTTTCCTAAGTTTGAGCTGATAGATATTCCCCTATAATTATTAGGGTCAAATCTATTACCTTTTTTATGTAATAAAACTAAATAGTTTTCATTCCAAGATTTAGGGAAGATACCATGTGAAAAAAAAATTTAAAAAGTTTACAGAGTGGTTTAATTAATGCTGTGGTACTATTCTTCAGCATTTCATTAGAGATGAGGTCTGATGATGCACTTTTACCATTTTTAAGTAATTTAATTGCTTTTATCATCTCCTCACAGGTGATTTCATTGTTCGACTCACCTGAGACTGAGAAGTTAATATTTGATTTTAGGGTCTCAAATTCCTGAGTGATATTTTGTTGTTTATTACTATATGCAGTGTCAGCTTTATTTAGTTTTTTGTAAAATGATATGAATTCTTCCTTTGGAATATCAGTGTCTTCAATTTGACCAATTGATTCCCTTTCAAGTTTATTTATCATGTTCCAAAATACATTTGGATCTTGGCACAGTTGTTACTTAATTCAGAACAAATTTTGTTTTATATGACTTTTCTTCAAATTTGCAAAGATGTCTGTATTTTGATCTAAATGAATAGAATTTTCCTATATTAATCTTTTCCAGGAAATCTATTAACAAGTTTTTCATAATTTTTTTTTTTTTTTTGTGTTCCTGAGATCTTTACATGAATCTGAGAACCAGTGTCTAGTTTTATTATATTATTATTTTTTTATATATATATTTTTTTATTTTATTTTTTTTTTTTAAATGTTGCTAGGGGGTTTAAAAATTTAGCTGATTTTTTTTTGCATTTTCTTGTAAAATTGTGGTTAAGGAATCAGTAGACAAATTAATGTCATTAAATTTAGTTGTCATAAATGTATCAAGTGACAAGTTTTTGTTTACTTTCAATGCTATTTATATTCTGGGAATACAGTTAGACCGATTCTTTTGTCGATATAAATTTACATGGAAGTGGTTCCAATGAATTTTGAAAGCTGCTCTTTACATGAAAATTTGCAATGAACAACTAACATACAATGGTTTCATAAAGAAGTGAAATCATGTACCGTAAAATCAGCAAAAATATATCATTAGAAACAATAATATAATCCACACAACATCCATTATATGTAACACAAAAGTGTATTTTCCTAATAAATCTCCAATTGTTCTACCATTTAGTATTTTTAATCCAGATTCTTGACACGTATTCAAGAAGTTTACCACTTTTATCAATTGGTTTACTGTCAAGAAAAGCTGTGACCGTGATAGGAGGGAAGCAGGGCTTTATTCCTATTTTTATTTAAATAGAAATGCTTTACTCGTATTAATATGTCCATAACATAACATTAGTATTATTATTGTTTAGGGGAAATATGAAACTAGAATTACAAGATATTGATAAAATGTCGGGAGCTCCACGATGCTTCCCGTTGTGCTAAAATTAAAGAAATTGTTAAACCATCCTGAGACCAAATAACATTTTTCGAGATTTCTGGGTTTGGAAGATAATTAAACAATTTTTTCTTCCAAAGAAGTGTTGTTGAATGGAAGATTAATAAGGATTAAAAAATGTAGATTGCCAAACCGACATTTTTCCTGTCACCTCCTTGCAGACGATTTTCAAAAAGACCGAACCTCGATTTGGTTTTTCTATTTTAAGACAGGTTTAACCAATCACCAATCATGTGTTTAAGGAATACTAGAGCGAAAGCAACAACAGCCAACAACTATACTAGTCAGTCTTCCTTCGATAAAGGAATTTAATGCTGAATACATTAAATTGACTTAATATCAGTTGACGTATCGTTGTCTCGGCTGTTATCACAGTAAGTGATGGGATACCATTAGGTAAATTCTAGGCATGGAAATGATATTAATCAAATACCAAAGTTCATGCATCAACTGGTCGTTGTTACATCGGCCCTTAATTAGTTCATGCTTGAACCAACTGATGAATCGTGAGTATGTTTTTGACAACATGCATGTAGACATAACAAGAAAAGATATGGGTTAAACCCATATCCAGATATGTTCGATTATATGTTATAGGTGTATCCGATTTGGTTTAATAGTTTGGTTTTTTTTCAATTTGTTTTATTTAAAATTTCATCATATGCTGTAAAGGGTTGCAAATGTAGACGAAAGGCAAAAAATTATCATCTTGATTATAATATCTCAACTTTGAGAAGAGAACTTTAATAAAAAAGCAAAGTTTTGGGAAGACAAATGTTTACCAATAAAAATACATTGATCATAGTCACGTGGTTCTGTGGGGAAAAAAGTGAATGTAAGATCGGCAGTTATCGCGTCCTCGGAAAATCAAAGAAAACATACCAACAAGTTACAATTTCTATTGATTTAGTTTTACTGTAATTAAAATTGTTTCAAAAGATTTACAATAAAATAAATTTCAAACGTCAAAATAGCATTCATGTGCATAAACATTGCTAAGAACTTATAAAATTTTCAGAATTTAAAATAAAAAAAGAACAATTAGAAGAAGAGTCTTATTTTGCAAAACAATTTATGATATTATTAACTTCTAAGATGTTGTTGACCTTTTTTCGAACGTAACTGAATTTTTTTCTTTTGTATTATTATATATATATATATATATAACTTGCTTAACATCAAAATTTTTAAATCTTGAATTAAATAAAAATCTATATCTTTTGTGTTTTTTTATTATTGAGAAATTTCTTTTCCCTACTAATTTCTACGACATTTTTCACTAATTCAAACATCAATTTTTTTTAAATAACATGCCTATTTGAAAATATTATTTTTATATAAAAATCATAATCTAAATTTGCATTTTAGGGGCTTATTATGCGAGTCTAAATGGTCTTTTATTATTACCTTTCATCAAAGTTCAGTGTCAGGTAATAGATAAATAAGGCACATACAATTATATCACAGAAATATCTCTGCGCCCGCCTCCCTTAAAACCATCACTACCACACAGGAATCGTTCACGAGAGTTTGGAATTTCGAAAACGTCAATAAACAAAATCCAGAGAAATTAAATTTAATGTTTCAAGATTGACTAATTTACTACGTAAAGGTTCCATTTTCTACCTTATAAATTATGAAATAATCCAGAAATAAGATCAAGGCTTTCTGCATGAGTGGTCACAAGCGGGTTAAACAAAATCTAAAAATGCACTTTTATTATCAAAATATCTGAGTAACTAATAAAAGAAACAGAAAAAATACATTTTATCAGGTTACAATAAGAATGCATAAACAAATCACGAAGCTTACGATATAAATCATGAAATAATCCCAGAAATACAATTGAAGCGATGAAATACATTAAGTAATATAACATAACAAAATTTTAAAATGTCTTTTTCTTATCAAATTAAATAACTAATGAATAAAAGAAACGCAAGTATATACATTTTATTATGTCAAGAATAGAATGCATTAATAAAAATACTAGGCTTCCCCTATAGATAGTAAAATAATCCAAAGATAAAAATTGAAGCGATCTAGTAGTTGGATACTGGTATAGCGCGCATTAATATGCAATTTTGTACATCTTTACTTCTTCTTATTAGATCGGGACAAGAACGTGTATTTTAAAGCTTGAAGGATTAATCAAATACGAAAAACTGTAAATGAAATATTTTCTTTAATTAGCTATTTTATTACTTACAACGTGAACTATATTGTAGAGTATGGTTTTTCACCTAACTACTCAATCGTACCCGAAAACAATTATATATCATTAAGAGATAATAAGAAGAGATCAAACATATGAAAAGGTTTCATAGCAGATGTAAAGATTGGTTAACCCATGTTAACCTTTACAGTTCTGGCAATATTGAACTGAAAGTTTAGACTTCGATTGAATAAAGAATTTCAAAACATCACAGACTTAACTGACATAAAACGGGGACAATTATGAATTAATCACATGTGTTCCATGTGTGTTTATTCAAGCTGAATTTGAATTAAGGTAATAAAACTAAATGAACTGACCATTCCTTCAATCAATTCTTCAATGATACTATCAATTCTCCCAACTAAATGACAATTAGGTCATCATGTGATCTTTTGGGTTATACATATATATATTGAACAAATTGTATCTTTTGAGTCTTTGATTAACTGCAAACTAATAAGACAATATTAATGGTTTCATCTTTTTTATATTAGGTATATGTAATGATCAAAGGTACTTGGGGTCAGGATACTTTTATTTTATGTTATAAAATGTTAATTAAATGAGTTTTCAGTGTGTATTCACTCCTTTGGTAACCAAATTGACATGTCTCATTGCGAAACATTGCCCTCAGAAAAATAATAAATTTCTCTATTATACTCAAAAATTTTCTGAGGGCAATGTTTTTCGCAATGAGACATGTCACTCTGGTTAATACAGGTTGAAAAGCAATACACTGAGTCAGCATTCTGTCATAATTTCACCATATGTTTGTATATTAGAACGAACGATCAACCGGAAGTTCATAGAGTTAGATCCATTAATCGAACACCATTAAAGCAAACTTTTGTTGCTGTGGAAACGGCTTAAGTGCACGTACTCAACAAGCATCGATAAAACCGGCCTTTTATTTTTTCCAGCTGTCCTCGGGATACAATGCTTAGCTTAGTAAAAAATTTAAGAGTACACAAATAAAATATTAGCTACAATAATGTAAATCCCTTATAACCTGGTTCTCTGGTGCAATATTTTTACGAGTGAATACAGGTTGAAAAGCAATACACTGAGTCAGCATTCTGTCATAATTTCACCCTATGTTTGTATTTTAGGACAAACGCTCAACCGGAACTTCATTTACGCAAGCTTCACTTTCAAATATCAAGTATATTCGAACCGGAAGTCCGCTTAGGGTATTGAGAATATTCAGTCAGGATCCTAGACTAAGGTCCCTTATGGATCAAAAACACTTTTGCAATTTATACATAGTTTCCGCTATCAAACTGCTGTCTTAGTTTAATGAATTTTTTCCTTCTCCGCCGTTCAGTTGTCATTTTTACCATGTCTTATTAAATAACTTTACACTTTTTCGTAATCATGGCATTGCAATCAAAATTGAAATTGTGGAGTGTAGAATTTTGGAATCAATCGGTAAAAATTGTATCCGTTATAACTACAGTGATCCTGAATTATATTTTTTATTACATTGACATCGATGAAACTTCGAAATTTCTCAGTAAAATAAATTCTGGTAAATAACATGTGAAATAAATCGAGTCTTTTCATTACCTGGAAGTGACGTCACAACAAATGTCTTTAACGACGTCGCTGGTAAGAACATTAAAAAAACAGTACCTCTAGGTTTTCGGCGAGAAAAATATTTGTCAATGTAATAATTTGTATAGTGGGGTTTAATACGGAAGCTGGTTTTTCACTTGGAAGGTTTTAAAGTGGGGATGACATTTTGAGAGAATGTTTTCCCGGCATGTAGGATTCTGGATATATATGGTGTTGGTCAAGTAAAACTTAAACGAACTGAACGAGCTATACATATTCAAAAATGAATAAAATTAGTAGAAAATCTTAAAGAATTGAATTAGTGTTTTTCCCCTTGAACTGGAACCCTTGAACCTTATTGTAATGATTCGCAGTGCTCGACAAACATAGCTGCCCATCGCGTTCTCAGGTGGTGAAGTGGATTGTTCGGTCATAATACAGAAAACCTGACGGCGGACCACAGTAGGTAACGTGTTTGGAGAACGCCAGATAAAGAGCCGTTTGTAGATTTTGATACGACTAAGCCCGTTGTAGCCGCTACAAAAGGCTACATTTTCCACCACTATCCATACTCCATACCTTTCTCCGGTGGGAGTCAACATTTTTTGCCCTTTGCTCCATCTTTTTGTAATTGATTGTTTTGTGAACCTGTTCTCGTCCTGAATATAGCTGAAATACTGCCCGCTGGATATATAGCAAACATCCAGGAAGTAAATGAAATGTTAAATTCGGTGATAGTTTTGTATCACTGCATACTTTATATTGGACCTAAAAAATCATGCTAAAAGAATATGAAAATATTCGTTCATATTTTTTTGTTAAAATTTTGAAACCTTTGAAATTTTGAGATCGTCATAATTACTTCTCATGCGTTTAAATTTTAGCTTATTTCTCCGTGAATGTGAATTAAAACAACAAAAAGTGAGATACAATTACACTGCACTACTGTGAAATGTGTAACTGAAAGTAAGAATAGCATATATTGTTCATAGTTCTAGCAAATTAATTACCGAAAATATGTAAAAAATGAACCTCATACTGTTGGTTTCGTTTAATGTACTTTTGGAGTTTATTTGAATAAATGTGCCTTCTTTTAATTTTAGATTGTGGATGTAAAATGTTTTGCTCGAAAAACCAAAATGAACAAAATTTTCATCGTGGCGCGCCTTCGTTGAGAGCGGAAAACAAAACAGATGGTTAATGTGATACAACTTTTGAGATCTTTTTGAAAAATGTTTGTCCAATTTTTAAAAACCGCCTTGTGCGTTGCACAGAGTGTATAAACACAATTGATGAGTTTATATTCCGTCATTAACTGAAAATTATTTTTTTACGCATTATTCATCGACAATTACCACGTAGTATAATTATGAAATATTTCCTGAAATGGAATTAGATTATTTTTGTCAGTTTATGAAGACCTATAAACAGCTTTGACAATGCAGCAGGTGTAAGATAACAAACGCTTCGTAATATATGACACCAAGCGGTGTATTTGACAAAGTTAATACAGATCGTAATATCCTTCAGTTTCTCAGACACATGTTGGAGCTGCACATTTTGCCAGCAATTTAAAGCAGATCTATCGCAGAAGAATTATAATTACTGGTTAAGTTCTTTTAGATTTAAAAACAGTAGTCTGCTTTTCTACGTGACTTCCATCGAAGCTCGCATGGAGGATGAATTCTTCTGATTTTAAAACGCAATAACAGTTTCATTAATCATAAATTTTTGGCTTTGTTCTTACATTAAACACGCGGTATTTATCATTTCTATTACAAGAATGTACCAGCTATTGACATAATTCATAGCATCTTCATTGAATCTGTACAGGAGGTGGCTTGTTAGTTAAGTGCCAAATTCATCTTAAAAAGAATTTATAAGCTGCATTGTAGCACTGCGAACCATCACAATATGGTATATCTGCCCTACCCATCTGTTTTACTTTTTATATTGGCAGTCAATTTTCTGCGCATTGGGTCATCCTATCATTGATGAACAGTGTGTTAAATCAATCAATCAATCAATCAATCAATCAATCAATCAATCAATCAATCAATCAATCAATCAATCAATCAGTAATTTACTAATAAACGATTGCTAAAAATGAAAAAAGCAGCATTAACCTTTTAACTTGCACATGTGGTCATTCTAAGATAAGATCAAACACTCGAATTTAAGAATTGCTCTAAACTAAATTACTGAAATTAATGAAAATTAACATTATATTTTTTGTGGAAGAAAGTCTTTCTGTGGGGACTGCTGAGAAATGTTTTTTTCATTATTCATACATTGATTTGAAGTACGTGTAACATATAAGGCTATTGTGACTAACATGTAACAACAGTGGTGTCCTGCATGAATTAATTATCGTCCTAAGTAATGATGTTCATTCGGACTACACGAAAGTACCAATAAATTTACAAAGTCTTTGTTTAGCAAAATGCATGTCAGTACTTTAGACTTGTTGTGTTGACAAGTTACCTGTTCAGAGTACGATCAAACTTTGTCTTATAAACAGTAAACTACAGTTGTTAAATGTGACACGAAACGATTCTATTCCTTTAAAGAAGTGTGTAGTTCAAGTGTCAACTAATGTGCATCTATAGTGATATATTTTGTGTATTACAATTCAATTTTGTGTCCAGCTTGTGCCTTTTTACCGGTTTTTTTATCGTTAGTTGTTCTAGCTATTGGAAACTGGCTCTTTTTGATGAAGTATATTTCATTAGGGAAATTTTTATTCAGCTATATTCTTTTGTGCCTTTTATATCCGTATTGATTTCTTTGTTGATTAATTTCAAGAAACTGATTAATTTTGAGAAATGTACGAATTCTAATAAAATATACACCGTCTGCTTGACTGACAGAATCACTGATCACGTAGGAGACTCCCTGAGGTTTAATTTGCTTCGTGATAAGTTGTATGAACAGAATATTTCTGAAAATTGAGATATTATTTTCCTCGAAGCTCTGTTATCTTACGAAATGTTAAATTGTTTGCTGCCAAAACTAGGATGATTTTAATACAATAATAAATATTGTAAAAGAATCACAACTAAAACTAATTTAACTTGAATAACAATCTTATTTGTATGCCGCACAAAATTTTAACTTTGATATCTAACACTAAACGAAATGTTTACTTGTAAATTAAAAAAAGGTTAAATATACTGTAAAAATAAAATCTTAAGAAGTAAGTTTAATATCAATTTAATTTTTCTATTACTCTATACTTAAAATACAACTGCTTGCGTGGATTTTTTACAGCCACAAGAAACAAAGAAACATTTAATGACAGAATAATTCCACAAAAGCGACGTAACAAGCATTTCTAAACAAAATAATCAGGTTTACAATATTTCTTCATTTCTTCACTGGTGTTTCATTTAACCAATTCAATCTGCTCATATTGGATTTGATGTGGTTACTACAAGCATGACTAAAATCACATTTCAGAGTTTTTATTATATTACTTTTGTGGGAAACTCGGTGGTCAAGTGGCTTATGCACTTAGTCATCTTACATTACTGATCACATTCGTTGTAAAATGTGATACAACCTAAAAAGCATAAGAATGACCCTTTTCCGTGACGATGATAAAGATTTTCAATAGGTACTTTGTTTAATCTCCCCCCCCCAAACAAAGAAATAATGGACGACATAACAAAAAGCTCAAGTGTTGCTGAAAATTGACAAATGGCGTAAATGTACTCCCCACTCAAAAAATTACCAACACACAAACAATTACTATTATTAACTTAGGGACCCCGGGTAGCCGACGGTTGTTATGGTAGTTCGTCTACTATTGATCACGTGGTCTGTCAACACTGAGCTTGCGGGTTCGAGTCTCACTGCAGGTAGGGTGCACTCGACTAAACTCTTAATTGACAGTTTTCTTACCGAAGGTCATAGGGTTTCTCCTGGTACTCCGGCTTTCTCCCCAATAAAAAACTGGACGCCATGATAAAACGGACAGATTGCTGCAAGTATTGAGACACAATCGATGATATCTTTCGATTGATAAAATAAAAAAAATATTTAACTTTATAGCTAACTTCCTATTGACATCAACTTCAGGGCAATCTACCAACAGGTTAAAGATGTTTTATGTATATAAAACTTATCTAGTCCTCGCTTTCATAAAAAGAACGGCTACTTTTATTTAAAAAAAAAACGAACAATTTGAATGCAGTACTTTTTCTGTAATGTTTATTTGTTATATTTCTCGATTTCTTGAGTACTTATAACATCTTTCTTAAAATTGAATCGGTTTCGGCTAAAATCTTCTAGAGATTCCCTTTTAACAAAATTTCTCTGCTATAATTTGTAAATGGATAACGCAAATATTTTAATAACAGTTTGATGTGGAACAATTAGGATTGTCTGATTTTAAATGTTATCACCAACTGTCACAATGATGTGAATTTAGAATTGATGGTAAGATTATAGACCTGAACAAAATTGAGTACTACTGAGACAGTAGTTAGCATGTGCACTGAACTGGTAAATTAAGAAACATTCAGTGAAGTCATATACGCCTGCTATTTAAATTTCGATTAAACGTTTTTCAAATAATTGAATCTATCATATGTGGTCTTTCTCCGTCACGGATTGGCTTTTCCTAGACGTGACAATTAGTTTATTCGACAGGTGTCTAATAAGAGGCAAGCACTACTTTCTAGTCCAAAGCACCTGAGTGTACGCATTGGTTTTATTGTGTTCGGCTATGCACTTTCTGTTTTAGTTGGTTTTATTGTGTTCGGGTATGCACTTTCTGTTTTAGTTGGTTTTATTGTGTTCGGCTATGCACTTTCTGTTTTAGCTGGTTTTATTGTGTTCAGGTATGCACTTTCTGTTTTAGTTGGTTTTATTGTGTTCGGCTATGCACTTTCTGTTTTAGTTGGTTTTATTGTGTTCGGGTATGCACTTTCTGTTTTAGTTGGTTTTATTCTGTTCGGGTATGCACTTTCTGTTTTAGTTGGTTTTATTGTGTTCGGCTATGCACTTTCTGTTTTAGTTGGTTTTATTGTGTTCGGCTATGCACTTTCTGTTTTAGTTGGTTTTATTGTGTTCAGGTATGCACTTTCTGTTTTAGTTGGTTTTATTGTGTTCAGGTATGCACTTTCTGTTTTAGTTGGTTTTATTGTGTTCAGGTATGCACTTTCTGTTTTAGTTGGTTTTATTGTGTTCATGTATGCACTTTCTGTTTTAGTTGGTTTTATTGTGTTCAGGTATGCACTTTCTGTTTTAGTTGGTTTTATTGTGTTCAGGTATGCACTTTCTGTTTTAGTTGGTTTTATTGTGTTCAGGTATGCACTTTCTGTTTTAGTTGGTTTTATTGTGTTCGGCTATGCACTTTCTGTTTAAGTTAGTTTTATTGTGTTCGGGTATGCACTTTCTGTTTTAGTTGGTTTTATTGTGTTCGGCTATGCACTTTCTGTTTTAGTTGGTTTTATTGTGTTCGGGTATGCACTTTCTGTTTTAGTTGGTTTTATTGTGTTCGGGTATGCACTTTCTGTTTTAGTTGGTTTTATTGTGTTCGGGTATGCACTTTCTGTTTTAGTTGGTTTTATTGTGTTCAGGTATGCACTTTCTGTTTTAGTTGGTTTTATTGTGTTCAGGTATGCACTTTCTGTTTTAGTTGGTTTTATTGTGTTCAGGTATGCACTTTCTGTTTTAGTTGGTTTTATTGTGTTCGGGTATGCACTTTCTGTTTTAGTTTGTTTTATTGTGTTCAGGTATGCACTTTCTGTTTTAGTTGGTTTTATTGTGTTCGGGTATGCACTTTCTGTTTTAGTTGGTTTTATTGTGTTCAGGTATGCACTTTCTGTTTTAGTTGGTTTTATTGTGTTCGGGTATGCTCTTTCTGTTTTAGTTGGTTTTATTGTGTTCGGCTATGCACTTTCTGTTTTAGTTGGTTTTATTGTGTTCAGGTATGCACTTTCTGTTTTAGTTGGTTTTATTGTGTTCGGCTATGCACTTTCTGTTTTAGTTGGTTTTATTGTGTTCGGCTATGCACTTTCTGTTTTAGTTGGTATTATTGTGTTCGGCTATGCACTTTCTGTTTAAGTTGGTTTTATTGTGTTCAGGTATGCACTTTCTGTTTTAGTTGGTTTTATTGTGTTCGGCTATGCACTTCCTGTTTTTTGTTGGTTTTATTGTGTTCAGGTATGCACTTTCTGTTTTAGTTGGTTTTATTGTGTTTGTGTATACACTTTCTGTTTTAGTTGGTTTTATTGTGTTCGGCTATGCACTTTCTGTTTTAGTTGGTTTTATTGTGTTCGGGTATGCACTTTCTGTTTTAGTTGGTTTTATTGTGTTCGGCTATGCACTTTCTGTTTTTTGTTGGGTTTATTGTGTTCGGCTATGCACTTTCTGTTTTAGTTGGTTTTATTGTGTTCGGCTATGCACTTTCTGTTTTAGTTGGTTTTATTGTGTTCGGGTATGCACTTTCTGTTTAAGTTGGTTTTATTGTGTTCGGCTATGCACTTTCTGTTTTAGTTGGTTTTATTGTGTTCAGGTATGCACTTCCTGTTTTAGTTGGTTTTATTGTGTTCAGGTATGCACTTTCTGTTTTAGTTGGTTTTATTGTGTTCGGGTATGCACTTTCTGTTTTAGTTGGTTTTATTGTGTTCGGCTATGCACTTTCTGTTTTAGTTGGTTTTATTGTGTTCGGCTATGCACTTTCTGTTTTAGTTGGTTTTATTGTGTTCGGGTATGCACTTTCTGTTTTAGTTGGTTTTATTGTGTTCGGCTATGCACTTTCTGTTTTAGTTGGTTTTATTGTGTTCAGGTATGCACTTCCTGTTTTAGTTGGTTTTATTGTGTTTGTGTATGCACTTTCTGTTTACTAGTAAGTTGGTTTTATTGTGTTCGGCTATGCACTTTCTGTTTTAGTTGGTTTTATTGTGTTCAGGTATGCACTTTCTGTTTTAGTTGGTTTTATTGTGTTCAGGTATGCACTTTCTGTTTAAGTTGGTTTTATTGTGTTCAGGTATGCACTTTCTGTTTTAGTTGGTTTTATTGTGTTCGGCTATGCACTTTCTGTTTTAGTTGGTTTTATTGTGTTCAGGTATGGACTTTCTGTTTTAGTTGGTTTTATTGTGTTCGGGTATGCACTTTCTGTTTTAGTTGGTTTTATTGTGTTCGGGTATGCACTTCCTGTTTTTTGTTGGTTTTATTGTGTTCAGGTATGCACTTTCTGTTTTAGTTGGTTTTATTGTGTTCAGGTATGCACTTTCTGTTTAAGTTGGTTTTATTGTGTTCGGGTATGCACTTTCTGTTTTAGTTGGTTTTATTGTGTTCGGCTACGCACTTTCTGTTTAAATTGGTTTTATTGTGTTCAGGTATGCACTTTCTGTTTTAGTTGGTTTTATTGTGTTCGGCTATGCACTTCCTGTTTTTTGTTGGTTTTATTGTGTTCAGGTATGCACTTTCTGTTTTAGTTGGTTTTATTGTGTTTGTGTATACACTTTCTGTTTTAGTTGGTTTTATTGTGTTCAGGTATGCACTTTCTGTTTTAGTTGGTTTTATTGTGTTCGGCTATGCACTTTCTGTTTTAGTTGGTTTTATTGTGTTCAGGTATGCACTTTCTGTTTTAGTTGGTTTTATTGTGTTCGGCTATGCACTTTCTGTTTTAGTTGGTTTTATTGTGTTCGGCTATGCACTTTCTGTTTAAGTTGGTTTTATTGTGTTCGGCTATGCACTTTCTGTTTTAGTTGGTTTCTATTGTGTTCGGGTATGCACTTTCTGTTTTAGTTGGTTTTATTGTGTTCAGGTATGCACTTTCTGTTTAAGTTGGTGTTATTGTGTTCGGCTATGCACTTTTTGTTTTAGTTGGTTTTATTGTGTTCGGCTATGCACTTTCTGTTTTAGTTGGTTTTATTGTCTTCGGCTATGCACTTTCTGTTTTAGTTGGTTTTATTGTGTTCGGGTATGCACTTTCTGTTTTAGTTGGTTTAATTGTGTTCGGCTATGCACTTTCTGTTTTAGTTGGTTTTATTGTGTTCAGGTATGCACTTTCTGTTTTAGTTGGTTTTATTGTGTTCAGGTATGCACTTTCTGTTTTAGTTGGTTTTATTGTGTTCAGGTATGCACTTTCTGTTTTAGTTGGTTTTATTGTGTTCAGGTATGCACTTTCTGTTTTAGTTGGTTTTATTGTGTTCAGGTATGCACTTTCTGTTTTAGTTGGTTTTATTGTGTTCAGGTATGCACTTTCTGTTTTAGTTGGTTTTATTGTGTTCGGGTATGCACTTTCTGTTTTAGTTGGTTTTATTGTGTTCGGCTATGCACTTCCTGTTTTTTGTTGGTTTTATTGTGTTCAGGTATGCACTTTCTGTTTTAGTTGGTTTTATTGTGTTCGGGTATGCACTTTCTGTTTTAGTTGGTTTTATTGTGTTCAGGTATGCACTTTCTGTTTTAGTTGGTTTTATTGTGTTCGGGTATGCACTTTCTGTTTTAGTTGGTTTTATTGTGTTCGGGTATGCACTTTCTGTTTTAGTTGGTTTTATTGTGTTCGGGTATGCACTTTCTGTTTTAGTTGGTTTTATTGTGTTCAGGTATGCACTTTCTGTTTTAGTTGGTTTTATTGTGTTCGGGTATGCACTTTCTGTTTTAGTTGGTTTTATTGTGTTCAGGTATGCACTTTCTGTTTTAGTTGGTTTTATTGTGTTCGGGTATGCACTTTCTGTTTTAGTTGGTTTTATTGTGTTCGGCTATGCACTTTCTGTTTTAGTTGGTTTTATTGTGTTCGGCTATGCACTTTCTGTTTTAGTTGGTTTTATTGTGTTCGGCTATGCACTTTCTGTTTTAGTTGGTTTTATTGTGTTCAGGTATGCACTTTCTGTTTTAGTTGGTTTTATTGTGTTCGGGTATGCACTTTCTGTTTTAGTTGGTTTTATTGTGTTCAGGTATGCACTTTCTGTTTTAGTTGGTTTTATTGTGTTTGTGTATGCACTTTCTGTTTTAGTTGGTTTAATTGTGTTCGGCTATGCACTTTCTGTTTTAGTTGGTTTTATTGTGTTTGTGTATGCACTTTCTGTTTTAGTTGGTTTTATTGTGTTCAGGTATGCACTTTCTGTTTTAGTTGGTTTTATTGTGTTCAGGTATGCACTTTCTGTTTTAGTTGGTTTTATTGTGTTCGGCTATGCACTTTCTGTTTTTTGTTGGGTTTATTGTGTTCAGGTATGCACTTTCTGTTTTAGTTGGTTTTATTGTGTTGAGGTATGCACTTTCTGTTTTAGTTGGTTTTATTGTGTTCAGGTATGCACTTTCTGTTTTAGTTGGTTTTTATTGTGTTCGGGTATGCACTTTCTGTTTTAGTTGGTTTTATTGTGTTCAGGTATGCACTTTCTGTTTTAGTTGGTTTTATTGTGTTCGGGTATGCACTTTCTGTTTTAGTTGGTTTTATTGTGTTCGGGTATGCACTTTCTGTTTTAGTTGGTTTTATTGTGTTCGGGTATGCACTTTCTGTTTTAGTTGGTTTTATTGTGTTCAGGTATGCACTTTCTGTTTTAGTTGGTTTTATTGTGTTCGGGTATGCACTTTCTGTTTTAGTTGGTTTTATTGTGTTCAGGTATGCACTTTCTGTTTTAGTTGGTTTTATTGTGTTCGGGTATGCACTTTCTGTTTTAGTTGGTTTTATTGTGTTCGGCTATGCACTTTCTGTTTTAGTTGGTTTTATTGTGTTCGGGTATGCACTTTCTGTTTTAGTTGGTTTTATTGTGTTTGTGTATACACTTTCTGTTTTAGTTGGTTTTATTGTGTTCAGGTATGCACTTTCTGTTTTAGTTGGTTTTATTGGGTTCAGGTATGCACTTTCTGTTTTAGTTGGTTTTATTGTGTTCGGGTATGCACTTTCTGTTTTAGTTGGTTTTTATTGTGTTCGGCTATCCACTTTCTGTTTTAGTTGGTTTTATTGTGTTCAGGTATGCACTTTCTGTTTTAGTTGGTTTTATTGTGTTCAGGTATGCACTTTCTGTTTTAGTTGGTTTTATTGTGTTCGGCTATGCACTTTCTGTTTAAATTGGTTTTATTGTGTTCGGCTATGCACTTTCTGTTTTAGTTGGTTTTATTGTGTTCGGGTATGCACTTTCTGTTTTAGTTGGTTTTATTGTGTTCAGGTATGCACTTTCTGTTTTAGTTGGTTTTATTGTGTTCGGGTATGCACTTTCTGTTTTAGTTGGTTTTATTGTGTTCGGCTATGCACTTTCTGTTTTAGTTGGTTTTATTGTGTTTGTGTATGCACTTCCTGTTTTTTGTTGGTTTTATTGTGTTCGGGTATGCACTTTCTGTTTTAGTTGGTTTTATTGTGTTCGGCTATGCACTTTCTGTTTTAGTTGGTTTTATTGTGTTCAGGTATGCACTTTCTGTTTTAGTTGGTTTTATTGTGTTTGTGTATGCACTTCCTGTTTTTTGTTGGTTTTATTGTGTTCGGGTATGCACTTTCTGTTTTAGTTGGTTTTATTGTGTTCGGCTATGCACTTTCTGTTTAAGTTGGTTTTATTGTGTTCGGCTATGCACTTTCTGTTTTAGTTGGTTTTATTGTGTTCGGGTATGCACTTTCTGTTTTAGTTGGTTTTATTGTGTTCAGGTATGCACTTTCTGTTTTAGTTGGTTTTATTGTGTTCGGGTATGCACTTTCTGTTTTAGTTGGTTTTATTGTGTTCAGGTATGCACTTTCTGTTTTAGTTGGTTTTATTGTGTTCGGGTATGCACTTTCTGTTTTAGTTGGTTTTATTGTGTTTGTGTATGCACTTTCTGTTTTAGTTGGTTTTATTGTGTTCGGGTATGCACTTTCTGTTTTAGTTGGTTTTATTGTGTTCGGCTATGCACTTTCTGTTTTAGTTGGTTTTATTGTGTTCGGGTATGCACTTTCTGTTTTAGTTGGTTTTATTGTGTTCGGGTATGCACTTTCTGTTTTAGTTGGTTTTATTGTGTTCAGGTATGCACTTTCTGTTTTAGTTGGTTTTATTGTGTTCGGGTATGCACTTTCTCTTTTAGTTGGTTTTATTGTGTTTGTGTATGCACTTTCTGTTTTAGTTGGTTTTATTGTGTTCGGGTATGCACTTTCTGTTTTAGTTGGTTTTATTGTGTTCGGCTATGCACTTTCTGTTTTAGTTGGTTTTATTGTGTTCGGGTATGCACTTTCTGTTTTAGTTGGTTTTATTGTGTTCGGGTATGCACTTTCTGTTTTAGTTGGTTTTATTGTGTTCAGCTATGCACTTTCTGTTTAAGTTGGTTTTATTGTGTTCAGGTATGCACTTTCTGTTTTAGTTGGTTTTATTGTGTTCGGCTATGCACTTTCTGTTTTAGTTGGTTTTATTGTGTTTGTGTATGCACTTTCTGTTTTAGTTGGTTTTATTGTGTTCGGGTATGCACTTTCTGTTTTAGTTGGTTTTATTGTGTTCAGTTATGCACTTTCTGTTTTAGTTGGTTTTATTGTGTTCGGCTATGCACTTTCTGTTTTAGTTGGTTTTATTGTGTTCGGCTATGCACTTTCTGTTTTAGTTGGTTTTATTGTGTTCGGGTATGCACTTTCTGTTTTAGTTGGTTTTATTGTGTTCGGCTATGCACTTTCTGTTTTAGTTGGTTTTATTGTGTTCGGGTATGCACTTTCTGTTTTAGTTGGTTTTATTGTGTTTGTGTATACACTTTCTGTTTTAGTTGGTTTTATTGTGTTCAGGTATGCACTTTCTGTTTTAGTTGGTTTTATTGTGTTCAGGTATGCACTTTCTGTTTTAGTTGGTTTTATTGTGTTCGGGTATGCACTTTCTGTTTTAGTTGGTTTTTATTGTGTTCGGCTATGCACTTTCTGTTTTAGTTGGTTTTATTGTGTTCAGGTATGCACTTTCTGTTTTAGTTGGTTTTATTGTGTTCGGCTATGCACTTTCTGTTTTAGTTGGTTTTATTGTGTTCGGCTATGCACTTTCTGTTTAAGTTGGTTTTATTGTGTTCGGCTATGCACTTTCTGTTTTAGTTGGTTTTATTGTGTTCGGGTATGCACATTCTGTTTTAGTTGGTTTTATTGTGTTCAGGTATGCACTTTCTGTTTTAGTTGATTTTATTGTGTTCAGGTATGCACTTTCTGTTTTAGTTGGTTTTATTGTGTTCGGCTATGCACTTTCTGTTTTAGTTGGTTTTATTGTGTTTGTGTATGCACTTTCTGTTTTAGTTGGTTTTATTGTGTTCGGGTATGCACTTTCTGTTTTAGTTGGTTTTATTGTGTTCGGCTATGCACTTTCTGTTTTAGTTGGTTTTATTGTGTTCAGGTATGCACTTTCTGTTTTAGTTGGTTTTATTGTGTTTGTGTATGCACTTCCTGTTTTTTGTTGGTTTTATTGTGTTCGGGTATGCACTTTCTGTTTTAGTTGGTTTTATTGTGTTCGGCTATGCACTTTCTGTTTAAGTTGGTTTTATTGTGTTCGGCTATGCACTTTCTGTTTTAGTTGGTTTTATTGTGTTCGGGTATGCACTTTCTGTTTTAGTTGGTTTTATTGTGTTCGGGTATGCTCTTTCTGTTTTAGTTGGTTTTATTGTGTTCGGCTATGTACTTTCTGTTTTAGTTGGTTTTATTGTGTTCAGGTATTCACTTTCTGTTTTAGTTGGTTTTATTGTGTTCAGGTATGCACTTTCTGTTTTAGTTGGTTTTTATTGTGTTCAGTTATGCACTTTCTGTTTTAGTTGGTTTTATTGTGTTCAGGTATGCACTTTCTGTTTTAGTTGGTTTTATTGTGTTCGGGTATGCACTTTCTGTTTTAGTTGGTTTTATTGTGTTCAGGTATGCACTTTCTGTTTTAGTTGGTTTTATTGTGTTCGGGTATGCACTTTCTGTTTTAGTTGGTTTTATTGTGTTCAGCTATGCACTTTCTGTTTTAGTTGGTTTTATTGTGTTCGGCTATGCACTTTCTGTTTTTTGTTGGGTTTATTGTGTTCAGGTATGCACTTTCTGTTTTAGTTGGTTTTATTGTGTTCAGGTATGCACTTTCTGTTTTAGTTGGTTTTATTGTGTTCAGGTATGCACTTTCTGTTTTAGTTGGTTTTTATTGTGTTCAGTTATGCACTTTCTGTTTTAGTTGGTTTTATTGTGTTCGGGTATGCACTTTCTGTTTTAGTTGGTTTTATTGTGTTCAGGTATGCACTTTCTGTTTTAGTTGGTTTTATTGTGTTCGGGTATGCACTTTCTGTTTTAGTTGGTTTTATTGTGTTCAGGTATGCACTTTCTGTTTTAGTTGGTTTTATTGTGTTCGGGTATGCACTTTCTGTTTTAGTTGGTTTTATTGTGTTCAGTTATGCACTTTCTGTTTTAGTTGGTTTTATTGTGTTCGGCTATGCACTTTCTGTTTTAGTTGGTTTTATTGTGTTCAGGTATGCACTTTCTGTTTTAGTTGGTTTTATTGTGTTCAGGTATGCACTTTCTGTTTTAGTTGGTTTTATTGTGTTCGGGTATGCACTTTCTGTTTTAGTTGGTTTTATTGTGTTCAGGTATGCACTTTCTGTTTTAGTTGGTTTTATTGTGTTCGGCTATGCACTTTCTGTTTTAGTTGGTTTTATTGTGTTCGGGTATGCACTTTCTGTTTTAGTTGGTTTTATTGTGTTCAGGTATGCACTTTCTGTTTTAGTTGGTTTTATTGTGTTCGGCTATGCACTTTCTGTTTTTTGTTGGGTTTATTGTGTTCAGGTATGCACTTTCTGTTTTAGTTGGTTTTATTGTGTTCAGGTATGCACTTTCTGTTTTAGTTGGTTTTATTGTGTTCAGGTATGCACTTTCTGTTTTAGTTGGTTTTATTGTGTTCGGGTATGCACTTTCTGTTTTAGTTGGTTTTATTGTGTTCGGCTATGCACTTTCTGTTTTAGTTGGTTTTATTGTGTTCGGGTATGCACTTTCTGTTTAAGTTGGTTTTATTGTGTTCAGGTATGCACTTTCTGTTTTAGTTGGTTTTATTGTGTTCGGCTATGCACTTTCTGTTTTAGTTGGTTTTTATTGTGTTCAGTTATGCACTTTCTGTTTTAGTTGGTTTTATTGTGTTCAGGTATGCACTTTCTGTTTTAGTTGGTTTTATTGTGTTCGGGTATGCACTTTCTGTTTTAGTTGGTTTTATTGTGTTCAGGTATGCACTTTCTGTTTTAGTTGGTTTTATTGTGTTCGGGTATGCACTTTCTGTTTTAGTTGGTTTTATTGTGTTCAGGTATGCACTTTCTGTTTTAGTTGGTTTTTATTGTGTTCAGTTATGCACTTTCTGTTTTAGTTGGTGTTATTGTGTTCGGGTATGCACTTTCTGTTTTAGTTGGTTTTATTGTGTTCAGGTATGCACTTTCTGTTTTAGTTGGTTTTATTGTGTTCGGGTATGCACTTTCTGTTTTAGTTGGTTTTATTGTGTTCAGGTATGCACTTTCTGTTTTAGTTGGTTTTATTGTGTTCAGGTATGCACTTTCTGTTTTAGTTGGTTTTATTGTGTTCAGGTATGCACTTTCTGTTTTAGTTGGTTTTATTGTGTTCGGGTATGCACTTTCTGTTTTAGTTGGTTTTATTGTGTTCAGGTATGCACTTTCTGTTTTAGTTGGTTTTATTGTGTTCGGGTATGCACTTTCTGTTTTAGTTGGTTTTATTGTGTTCGGCTATGCACTTTCTGTTTTTTGTTGGGTTTATTGTGTTCAGGTATGCACTTACTGTTTTAGTTGGTTTTATTGTGTTCAGGTATGTACTTTCTGTTTTAGTTGGTTTTATTGTGTTCAGGTATGCACTTTCTGTTTTAGTTGGTTTTATTGTGTTCAGGTATGCACTTTCTGTTTTAGTTGGTTTTATTGTGTTCAGGTATGCACTTTCTGTTTTAGTTGGTTTTATTGTGTTCAGGTATGCACTTTCTGTTTTAGTTGGTTTTATTGTGTTCGGCTATGCACTTTCTGTTTTTTGTTGGGTTTATTGTGTTCAGGTATGCACTTTCTGTTTTAGTTGGTTTTATTGTGTTCAGGTATGCACTTTCTGTTTTAGTTGGTTTTATTGTGTTCAGGTATGCACTTTCTGTTTTAGTTGGTTTTATTGTGTTCGGGTATGCACTTTCTGTTTTAGTTGGTTTTATTGTGTTCGGCTATGCACTTTCTGTTTTAGTTGGTTTTATTGTGTTCGGGTATGCACTTTCTGTTTTAGTTGGTTTTATTGTGTTCAGGTATGCACTTTCTGTTTTAGTTGGTTTTATTGTGTTCGGCTATGCACTTTCTGTTTTAGTTGGTTTTTATTGTGTTCAGTTATGCACTTTCTGTTTTAGTTGGTTTTATTGTGTTCAGGTATGCACTTTCTGTTTTAGTTGGTTTTATTGTGTTCGGGTATGCACTTTCTGTTTTAGTTGGTTTTATTGTGTTCAGGTATGCACTTTCTGTTTTAGTTGGTTTTATTGTGTTCGGGTATGCACTTTCTGTTTTAGTTGGTTTTATTGTGTTCAGGTATGCACTTTCTGTTTTAGTTGGTTTTTATTGTGTTCAGTTATGCACTTTCTGTTTTAGTTGGTGTTATTGTGTTCGGGTATGCACTTTCTGTTTTAGTTGGTTTTATTGTGTTCAGGTATGCACTTTCTGTTTTAGTTGGTTTTATTGTGTTCGGGTATGCACTTTCTGTTTTAGTTGGTTTTATTGTGTTCAGGTATGCACTTTCTGTTTTAGTTGGTTTTATTGTGTTCAGGTATGCACTTTCTGTTTTAGTTGGTTTTATTGTGTTCAGGTATGCACTTTCTGTTTTAGTTGGTTTTATTGTGTTCGGGTATGCACTTTCTGTTTTAGTTGGTTTTATTGTGTTCAGGTATGCACTTTCTGTTTTAGTTGGTTTTATTGTGTTCGGGTATGCACTTTCTGTTTTAGTTGGTTTTATTGTGTTCGGCTATGCACTTTCTGTTTTTTGTTGGGTTTATTGTGTTCAGGTATGCACTTTCTGTTTTAGTTGGTTTTATTGTGTTCAGGTATGCACTTTCTGTTTTAGTTGGTTTTATTGTGTTCAGGTATGCACTTTCTGTTTTAGTTGGTTTTTATTGTGTTCTGTTATGCACTTTCTGTTTTAGTTGGTTTTATTGTGTTCGGGTATGCACTTTCTGTTTTAGTTGGTTTTATTGTGTTCAGGTATGCACTTTCTGTTTTAGTTGGTTTTATTGTGCTCGGGTATGCACTTTCTGTTTTAGTTGGTTTTATTGTGTTCGGGTATGCACTTTCTGTTTTAGTTGGTTTTATTGTGTTCGGGTATGCACTTTCTGTTTTAGTTGGTTTTATTGTGTTCAGGTATGCACTTTCTGTTTTAGTTGGTTTTATTGTGTTCGGGTATGCACTTTCTGTTTTAGTTGGTTTTATTGTGTTCAGGTATGCACTTTCTGTTTTAGTTGGTTTTATTGTGTTCGGGTATGCACTTTCTGTTTTAGTTGGTTTTATTGTGTTTGTGTATGCACTTTCTGTTTTAGTGGGTTTTATTGTGTTCGGGTATGCACTTTCTGTTTTAGTTGGTTTTATTGTGTTCGGCTATGCACTTTCTGTTTTAGTTGGTTTTATTGTGTTCGGGTATGCACTTTCTGTTTTAGTTGGTTTTATTGTGTTCGGGTATGCACTTTCTGTTTTAGTTGGTTTTATTGTGTTCAGGTATGCACTTTCTGTTTTAGTTGGTTTTATTGTGTTCGGCTATGCACTTTCTGTTTTAGTTGGTTTTATTGTGTTTGTGTATGCACTTCCTGTTTTTTGTTGGTTTTATTGTGTTCGGGTATGCACTTTCTGTTTTAGTTGGTTTTATTGTGTTCGGCTATGCACTTTCTGTTTTAGTTGGTTTTATTGTGTTCAGGTATGCACTTTCTGTTTTAGTTGGTTTTATTGTGTTCGGGTATGCACTTTCTGTTTTAGTTGGTTTAATTGTGTTCGGCTATGCACTTTCTGTTTTAGTTGGTTTTATTGTGTTCGGCTATGCACTTTCTGTTTTAGTTGGTTTTATTGTGTTCAGGTATGCACTTTCTGTTTTAGTTGGTTTTATTGTGTTCAGGTATGCACTTTCTGTTTTAGTTGGTTTAATTGTGTTCGGCTATGCACTTTCTGTTTTAGTTGGTTTTATTGTGTTCAGGTATGCACTTTCTGTTTTAGTTGGTTTTATTGTGTTCGGCTATGCACTTCCTGTTTTTTGTTGGTTTTATTGTGTTCAGGTATGCACTTTCTGTTTTAGTTGGTTTTATTGTGTTCAGGTATGCACTTTCTGTTTTAGTTGGTTTTATTGTGTTCAGGTATGCACTTTCTGTTTTAGTTTGTTTTTATTGTGTTCAGTTATGCACTTTCTGTTTTAGTTGGTTTTATTGTGTTCAGGTATGCACTTTCTGTTTTAGTTGGTTTTATTGTGTTCGGGTATGCACTTTCTGTTTTAGTTGGTTTTATTGTGTTCAGGTATGCACTTTCTGTTTTAGTTGGTTTTATTGTGTTCGGCTATGCACTTTCTGTTTTAGTTGGTTTTAATTGTGTTCGGCTATGCACTTTCTGTTTTAGTTGGTTTTATTGTGTTCAGGTATGCACTTTCTGTTTTAGTTGGTTTTATTGTGTTCAGGTATGCACTTTCTGTTTTAGTTGGTTTTATTGTGTTCGGGTATGCACTTTCTGTTTAAGTTGGTTTTATTGTGTTCAGGTATGCACTTTCTGTTTTAGTTGGTTTTATTGTGTTCGGCTATGCACTTTCTGTTTTTGTTGGGTTTATTGTGTTCAGGTATGCACTTTCTGTTTTAGTTGGTTTTATTGTGTTCAGGTATGCACTTTCTGTTTTAGTTGGTTTTATTGTGTTCAGGTATGCACTTTCTGTTTTAGTTGGTTTTATTGTGTTCAGTTATGCACTTTCTGTTTTAGTTGGTTTTATTGTGTTCGGCTATGCACTTTCTGTTTTAGTTGGTTTTATTGTGTTCAGGTATGCACTTTCTGTTTTAGTTGGTTTTATTGTGTTCGGCTATGCACTTTCTGTTTTAGTTGGTTTTATTGTGTTCGGCTATGCACTTTCTGTTTTAGTTGGTTTTATTGTGTTCAGGTATGCACTTTCTGTTTTAGTTGGTTTTATTGTGTTCGGCTATGCACTTTCTGTTTTAGTTGGTTTTATTGTGTTCAGGTATGCACTTTCTGTTTTAGTTGGTTTATTGTGTTCAGGTATGCACTTTCTGTTTTAGTTGGTTTTATTGTGTTCAGGTATGCACTTTCTGTTTTAGTTGGTTTTATTGTGTTCAGGTATGCACTTTCTGTTTTAGTTGGGTTTATTGTGTTCAGGTATGCACTTTCTGTTTTAGTTGGTTTTATTGTGTTCGGGTATGCACTTTCTGTTTTAGTTGGTTTTATTGTGTTCAGGTATGCACTTTCTGTTTTAGTTGGTTTTATTGTGTTCGGCTATGCACTTTCTGTTTTAGTTGGTTTTATTGTGTTCGGCTATGCACTTTCTGTTTTAGTTGGTTTTATTGTGTTCAGGTATGCACTTTCTGTTTTAGTTGGTTTTATTGTGTTCAGGTATGCACTTTCTGTTTTAGTTGGTTTTATTGTGTTCGGGTATGCACTTTCTGTTTAGTTGGTTTTATTGTGTTCAGGTATGCACTTTCTGTTTTAGTTGGTTTTATTGTGTTCGGCTATGCACTTTCTGTTTTTGTTGGGTTTATTGTGTTCAGGTATGCACTTTCTGTTTTAGTTGGTTTTATTGTGTTCAGGTATGCACTTTCTGTTTTAGTTGGTTTTATTGTGTTCAGGTATGCACTTTCTGTTTTAGTTGGTTTTATTGTGTTCGGCTATGCACTTTCTGTTTTTTGTTGGGTTTATTGTGTTCAGGTATGCACTTTCTGTTTTAGTTGGTTTTATTGTGTTCAGGTATGCACTTTCTGTTTTAGTTGGTTTTATTGTGTTCAGGTATGCACTTTCTGTTTTAGTTGGTTTTTATTGTGTTCAGTTATGCACTTTCTGTTTTAGTTGGTTTTATTGTGTTCGGGTATGCACTTTCTGTTTTAGTTGGTTTTATTGTGTTCGGGTATGCACTTTCTGTTTTAGTTGGTTTTATTGTGTTCAGGTATGCACTTTCTGTTTTAGTTGGTTTTATTGTGTTCGGGTATGCACTTTCTGTTTTAGTTGGTTTTATTGTGTTCAGGTATGCACTTTCTGTTTTAGTTGGTTTTATTGTGTTCGGCTATGCACTTTCTGTTTTTTGTTGGGTTTATTGTGTTCAGGTATGCACTTTCTGTTTTAGTTGGGTTTATTGTGTTCAGGTATGCACTTTCTGTTTTAGTTGGTTTTATTGATTTCGGGTATGCACTTTCTGTTTTAGTTGGTTTTATTGTGTTCAGGTATGCACTTTCTGTTTTAGTTGGTTTTATTGTGTTCGGGTATGCACTTTCTGTTTTAGTTGGTTTTATTGTGTTCGGGTATGCACTTTCTGTTTTAGTTGGTTTTATTGTGTTCAGGTATGCACTTTCTGTTTAAGTTGGTTTTATTGTGTTCAGGTATGCACTTTCTGTTTTAGTTGGTTTTATTGTGTTCGGGTATGCACTTTCTGTTTTAGTTGGTTTTATTGTGTTCGGGTATGCACTTTCTGTTTAAGTTCGTTTTATTGTGTTCAGGTATGCACTTTCTGTTTTAGTTCGTTTTATTGTGTTCGGGTATGCACTTTCTGTTTTAGTTGGTTTTATTGTGTTCAGGTATGCACTTTCTGTTTTAGTTGGTTTTATTTTGTTCGGCTATGCACTTTCTGTTTTTTGTTGGGTTTATTGTGTTCAGGTATGCACTTTCTGTTTTAGTTGGTTTTATTGTGTTCAGGTATGCACTTTCTGTTTTAGTTGGTTTTATTGTGTTCAGGTATGCACTTTCTGTTTTAGTTGGTTTTATTGTGTTCGGGTATGCACTTTCTGTTTTAGTTGGTTTTATTGTGTTCGGCTATGCACTTTCTGTTTTAGTTGGTTTTATTGTGTTCGGGTATGCACTTTCTGTTTAAGTTGGTTTTATTGTGTTCAGGTATGCACTTTCTGTTTTAGTTGGTTTTATTGTGTTCGGCTATGCACTTTCTGTTTTAGTTGGTTTTTATTGTGTTCAGTTATGCACTTTCTGTTTTAGTTGGTTTTATTGTGTTCAGGTATGCACTTTTTGTTTTAGTTGGTTTTATTGTGTTCAGGTATGCACTTTCTGTTTTAGTTGGTTTTATTGTGTTCGGGTATGCACTTTCTGTTTTAGTTGGTTTTATTGTGTTCGGGTATGCACTTTCTGTTTTAGTTGGTTTTATTGTGTTCAGGTATGCACTTTCTGTTTTAGTTGGTTTTATTGTGTTCAGGTATGCACTTTCTGTTTTAGTTGGTTTTATTGTGTTCGGGTATGCACTTTCTGTTTTAGTTGGTTTTATTGTGTTCGGGTATGCACTTTCTGTTTAAGTTGGTTTTATTGTGTTCAGGTATGCACTTTCTGTTTTAGTTGGTTTTATTGTGTTCGGGTATGCACTTTCTGTTTTAGTTGGTTTTATTGTGTTCAGGTATGCACTTTCTGTTTTAGTTGGTTTTATTGCGTTCGGCTATGCACTTTCTGTTTTTTGTTGGGTTTATTGTGTTCAGGTATGCACTTTCTGTTTTAGTTGGTTTTATTGTGTTCAGGTATGCACTTTCTGTTTTAGTTGGTTTTATTGTGTTCCGGTATGCACTTTCTGTTTTAGTTGGTTTTATTGTGTTCGGGTATGCACTTTCTGTTTTAGTTGGTTTTATTGTGTTCGGCTATGCACTTTCTGTTTTAGTTGGTTTTATTGTGTTCGGGTATGCACTTTCTGTTTAAGTTGGTTTTATTGTGTTCAGGTATGCACTTTCTGTTTTAGTTGGTTTTATTGTGTTCGGCTATGCACTTTCTGTTTTAGTTGGTTTTTATTGTGTTCAGTTATGCACTTTCTGTTTTAGTTGGTTTTATTGTGTTCAGGTATGCACTTTCTGTTTTAGTTGGTTTTATTGTGTTCGGTTATGCACTTTCTGTTTTAGTTGGTTTTATTGTGTTCAGGTATGCACTTTCTGTTTTAGTTGGTTTTATTGTGTTCGGGTATGCACTTTCTGTTTTAGTTGGTTTTATTGTGTTCAGGTATGCACTTTCTGTTTTAGTTGGTTTTATTGTGTTCGGGTATGCACTTTCTGTTTTAGTTGGTTTTATTGTGTTCAGGTATGCACTTTCTGTTTTAGTTGGTTTTTATTGTGTTCAGTTATGCACTTTCTGTTTTAGTTGGTGTTATTGTGTTCGGGTATGCACTTTCTGTTTTAGTTGGTTTTATTGTGTTCGGCTATGCACTTTCTGTTTTAGTTGGTTTTATTGTGTTCGGGTATGCACTTTCTGTTTTAGTTGGTTTTATTGTGTTCGGCTATGCACTTTCTGTTTTAGTTGGTTTTATTGTGTTCGGGTATGCACTTTCTGTTTTAGTTGGTTTTATTGTGTTCGGCTATGCACTTTCTGTTTTAGTTGGTTTTATTGTGTTCAGGTATGCACTTTCTATTTTAGTTGGTTTTATTGTGTTCGGGTATGCACTTTCTGTTTAAGTTGGTTTTATTGTGTTCGGCTATGCACTTTCTGTTTTAGTTGGTTTTATTGTGTTCAGGTATGCACTTTCTGTTTTAGTTGGTTTTTATTGTGTTCAGGTATGCACTTTCTGTTTTAGTTGGTTTTATTGTGTTCGGCTATGCACTTCCTGTTTTTTGTTGGTTTTATTGTGTTCAGGTATGCACTTTCTGTTTTAGTTTGTTTTATTGTGTTCAGGTATGCACTTTCTGTTTTAGTTGGTTTTATTGTGTTCAGGTATGCACTTTCTGTTTTAGTTGGTTTTTATTGTGTTCAGTTATGCACTTTCTGTTTTAGTTGGTTTTATTGTGTTCAGGTATGCACTTTCTGTTTTAGTTGGTTTTATTGTGTTCCGGTATGCACTTTCTGTTTTAGTTGGTTTTATTGTGTTCAGGTATGCACTTTCTGTTTTAGTTGGTTTTATTGTGTTCGGCTATGCACTTTCTGTTTTTTGTTGGGTTTATTGTGTTCAGGTATGCACTTTCTGTTTTAGTTGGTTTTATTGTGTTCAGGTATGCACTTTCTGTTTTAGTTGGTTTTATTGTGTTCAGGTATGCACTTTCTGTTTTAGTTGGTTTTATTGTGTTCGGGTATGCACTTTCTGTTTTAGTTGGTTTTATTGTGTTCGGCTATGCACTTTCTGTTTTAGTTGGTTTTATTGTGTTCGGGTATGCACTTTCTGTTTAAGTTGGTTTTATTGTGTTCAG
The DNA here is from genome assembly GCA_944474755.1 of Limnoperna fortunei. Taxonomy (NCBI): domain Eukaryota; kingdom Metazoa; phylum Mollusca; class Bivalvia; order Mytilida; family Modiolidae; genus Limnoperna; species Limnoperna fortunei. The sequence continues at coordinate 48,660,406 of OX104116.1, forward strand.
GTATGCACTTTCTGTTTTAGTTGGTTTTATTGTGTTCGGCTATGCACTTTCTGTTTTAGTTGGTTTTTATTGTTGTCAGTTATGCACTTTCTGTTTTAGTTGGTTTTATTGTGTTCAGGTATGCACTTTCTGTTTTAGTTGGTTTTATTGTGTTCGGGTATGCACTTTCTGTTTTAGTTGGTTTTATTGTGTTCAGGTATGCACTTTCTGTTTTAGTTGGTTTTATTGTGTTCGGGTATGCACTTTCTGTTTTAGTTGGGTTTATTGTGTTCGGGTATGCACTTTCTGTTTTAGTTGGTTTTTATTGTGTTCAGTTATGCACTTTCTGTTTTAGTTGGTGTTATTGTGTTCGGGTATGCACTTTCTGTTTTAGTTGGTTTTATTGTGTTCAGGTATGCACTTTCTGTTTTAGTTGGTTTTATTGTGTTCGGGTATGCACTTTCTGTTTTAGTTGGTTTTATTGTGTTCAGGTATGCACTTTCTGTTTTAGTTGGTTTTATTGTGTTCAGGTATGCACTTTCTGTTTTAGTTGGTTTTATTGTGTTCAGGTATGCACTTTCTGTTTTAGTTGGTTTTATTGTGTTCGGGTATGCACTTTCTGTTTTAGTTGGTTTTATTGTGTTCAGGTATGCACTTTCTGTTTTAGTTGGTTTTATTGTGTTCGGCTATGCACTTTCTGTTTTTTGTTGGGTTTATTGTGTTCAGGTATGCACTTTCTGTTTTAGTTGGTTTTATTGTGTTCAGGTATGCACTTTCTGTTTTAGATGGTTTTATTGTGTTCAGGTATGCACTTTCTGTTTTAGTTGGTTTTTATTGTGTTCAGTTATGCACTTTCTGTTTTAGTTGGTTTTATTGTGTTCGGGTATGCACTTTCTGTTTTAGTTGGTTTTATTGTGTTCAGGTATGCACTTTCTGTTTTAGTTGGTTTTATTGTGTTCGGGTATGCACTTTCTGTTTTAGTTGGTTTTATTGTGTTCGGGTATGCACTTTCTGTTTTAGTTGGTTTTATTGTGTTCGGGTATGCACTTTCTGTTTTAGTTGGTTTTATTGTGTTCGGGTATGCACTTTCTGTTTTAGTTGGTTTTATTGTGTTCAGGTATGCACTTTTTGTTTTAGTTGGTTTTATTGTGTTCGGGTATGCACTTTCTGTTTTAGTTGGTTTTATTGTGTTCAGGTATGCACTTTCTGTTTTAGTTGGTTTTATTGTGTTCGGCTATGCACTTTCTGTTTTAGTTGGTTTTATTGTGTTCGGGTATGCACTTTCTGTTTTAGTTGGTTTTATTGTGTTCGGGTATGCACTTTCTGTTTTAGTTGGTTTTATTGTGTTCAGGTATGCACTTTCTGTTTTAGTTGGTTTTATTGTGTTCAGGTATGCACTTTCTGTTTTAGTTGGTTTTATTGTGTTCGGGTATGCACTTTCTGTTTTAGTTGGTTTTATTGTGTTCAGGTATGCACTTTCTGTTTTAGTTGGTTTTATTGTGTTCGGCTATGCACTTTCTGTTTTAGTTGGTTTTATTGTGTTCGGCTATGCACTTTCTGTTTAAGTTGGTTTTATTGTGTTCGGCTATGCACTTTCTGTTTTAGTTGGTTTTATTGTGTTCAGGTATGCACTTTCTGTTTTAGTTGGTTTTATTGTGTTCAGGTATGCACTTTCTGTTTTAGTTGGTTTTATTGTGTTCGGGTATGCACTTTCTGTTTTAGTTGGTTTTATTGTGTTCGGGTATGCACTTTCTGTTTTAGTTGGTTTTATTGTGTTCGGGTATGCACTTTCTGTTTTAGTTGGTTTTATTGTGTTCAGGTATGCACTTTCTGTTTTAGTTGGTTTTATTGTGTTCGGGTATGCACTTTCTGTTTTAGTTTGTTTTATTGTGTTCGGGTATGCACTTTCTGTTTTAGTTGGTTTTATTGTGTTCGGGTATGCACTTTCTGTTTTAGTTGGTTTTATTGTGTTCAGGTATGCACTTTCTGTTTTAGTTGGTTTTATTGTGTTCGGGTATGCACTTTCTGTTTTAGTTGGTTTTATTGTGTTCGGCTATGCACTTTCTGTTTTAGTTGGTTTTATTGTGTTTGTGTATGCACTTCCTGTTTTTTGTTGGTTTTATTGTGTTCGGGTATGCACTTTCTGTTTTAGTTGGTTTTATTGTGTTCGGCTATGCACTTTCTGTTTTAGTTGGTTTTATTGTGTTCAGGTATGCACTTTCTGTTTTAGTTGGTTTTATTGTGTTCGGGTATGCACTTTCTGTTTTAGTTGGTTTAATTGTGTTCGGCTATGCACTTTCTGTTTTAGTTGGTTTTATTGTGTTCAGGTATGCACTTTCTGTTTTAGTTGGTTTTATTATGTTCAGGTATGCACTTTCTGTTTTAGTTGGTTTTATTGTGTTCAGGTATGCACTTTCTGTTTTAGTTGGTTTAATTGTGTTCGGCTATGCACTTTCTGTTTTAGTTGGTTTTATTGTGTTCAGGTATGCACTTTCTGTTTTATAGTTGGTTTTATTGTGTTCGGCTATGCACTTCCTGTTTTTTGTTGGTTTTATTGTGTTCAGGTATGCACTTTCTGTTTTAGTTGGTTTTATTGTGTTCAGGTATGCACTTTCTGTTTTAGTTGGTTTTATTTTGTTCAGGTATGCACTTTCTGTTTTAGTTGGTTTTATTGTGTTCGGGTATGCACTTTCTGTTTTAGTTGGTTTAATTGTGTTCGGCTATGCACTTTCTGTTTTAGTTGGTTTTATTGTGTTCAGGTATGCACTTTCTGTTTTAGTTGGTTTTATTGTGTTCGGCTATGCACTTCCTGTTTTTTGTTGGTTTTATTGTGTTCAGGTATGCACTTTCTGTTTTAGTTGGTTTTATTGTGTTCATGTATGCACTTTCTGTTTTAGTTGGTTTTATTGTGTTCAGGTATGCACTTTCTGTTTTAGTTGGTTTTTATTGTGTTCAGTTATGCACTTTCTGTTTTAGTTGGTTTTATTGTGTTCAGGTATGCACTTTCTGTTTTAGTTGGTTTTATTGTGTTCGGCTATGCACTTTCTGTTTTAGTTGGTTTTATTGTGTTCAGGTATGCACTTTCTGTTTTAGTTGGTTTTATTGTGTTCGGGTATGCACTTTCTGTTTTAGTTGGTTTTATTGTGTTCAGGTATGCACTTTCTGTTTTAGTTGGTTTTATTGTGTTCGGCTATGCACTTTCTGTTTTTTGTTGGGTTTATTGTGTTCAGGTATGCACTTTCTGTTTTAGTTGGTTTTATTGTGTTCAGGTATGCACTTTCTGTTTTAGTTGGTTTTATTGTGTTCAGGTATGCACTTTCTGTTTTAGTTGGTTTTTATTGTGTTCAGTTATGCACTTTCTGTTTTAGTTGGTTTTATTGTGTTCAGGTATGCACTTTCTGTTTTAGTTGGTTTTATTGTGTTCGGGTATGCACTTTCTGTTTTAGTTGGTTTTATTGTGTTCAGGTATGCACTTTCTGTTTTAGTTGGTTTTATTGTGTTCGGGTATGCACTTTCTGCTTAAGTTGGTTTTATTGTGTTCGGGTATGCACTTTCTGTTTTAGTTGGTTTTATTGTGTTCGGGTATGCACTTTCTGTTTTAGTTGGTTTTATTGTGTTCAGGTATGCACTTTCTGTTTTAGTTGGTTTTATTGTGTTCGGGTATGCACTTTCTGTTTTAGTTGGTTTTATTGTGTTCGGCTATGCACTTTCTGTTTTAGTTGGTTTTATTGTGTTTGTGTATGCACTTCCTGTTTTTTGTTGGTTTTATTGTGTTCGGGTATGCACTTTCTGTTTTAGTTGGTTTTATTCTGTTCGGCTATGCACTTTCTGTTTTAGTTGGTTTTATTGTGTTCAGGTATGCACTTTCTGTTTTAGTTGGTTTTATTGTGTTCGGGTATGCACTTTCTGTTTTAGTTGGTTTAATTGTGTTCGGCTATGCACTTTCTGTTTTAGTTGGTTTTATTGTGTTCAGGTATGCACTTTCTGTTTTAGTTGGTTTTATTGTGTTCAGGTATGCACTTTCTGTTTTAGTTGGTTTTATTGTGTTCAGGTATGCACTTTCTGTTTTAGTTGGTTTAATTGTGTTCGGCTATGCACTTTCTGTTTTAGTTGGTTTTATTGTGTTCAGGTATGCACTTTCTGTTTTAGTTGGTTTTATTGTGTTCGGCTATGCACTTCCTGTTTTTTGTTGGTTTTATTGTGTTCAGGTATGCACTTTCTGTTTTAGTTGGTTTTATTGTGTTCAGGTATGCACTTTCTGTTTTAGTTGGTTTTATTTTGTTCAGGTATGCACTTTCTGTTTTAGTTGGTTTTATTGTGTTCGGGTATGCACTTTCTGTTTTAGTTGGTTTTATTGTGTTCGGCTATGCACTTTCTGTTTTAGTTGGTTTTATTGTGTTCAGGTATGCACTTTCTGTTTTAGTTGGTTTTATTGTGTTCGGCTATGCACTTCCTGTTTTTTGTTGGTTTTATTGTGTTCAGGTATGCACTTTCTGTTTTAGTTGGTTTTATTGTGTTCAGGTATGCACTTTCTGTTTTAGTTGGTTTTATTGTGTTCAGGTATGCACTTTCTGTTTTAGTTGGTTTTTATTGTGTTCAGTTATGCACTTTCTGTTTTAGTTGGTTTTATTGTGTTCAGGTATGCACTTTCTGTTTTAGTTGGTTTTATTGTGTTCGTGTATGCACTTTCTGTTTTAGTTGGTTTTATTGTGTTCAGGTATGCACTTTCTGTTTTAGTTGGTTTTATTGTGATCGGGTATGCACTTTCTGTTTTAGTTGGTTTTATTGTGTTCAGGTATGCACTTTCTGTTTTAGTTGGTTTTATTGTGTTCAGGTATGCACTTTCTGTTTTAGTTGGTTTTATTGTGTTCAGGTATGCACTTTCTGTTTTAGTTGGTTTTTATTGTGTTCAGTTATGCACTTTCTGTTTTAGTTGGTTTTATTGTGTTCAGGTATGCACTTTCTGTTTTAGTTGGTTTTATTGTGTTCGGGTATGCACTTTCTGTTTTAGTTGGTTTTATTGTGTTCAGGTATGCACTTTCTGTTTTAGTTGGTTTTATTGTGTTCGGGTATGCACTTTCTGTTTTAGTTGGTTTTATTGTGTTCAGGTATGCACTTTCTGTTTTAGTTGGTTTTATTGTGTTCGGCTATGCACTTTCTGTTTTTTGTTGGGTTTATTGTGTTCAGGTATGCACTTTCTGTTTTAGTTGGGTTTATTCTGTTCAGGTATGCACTTTCTGTTTTAGTTGGTTTTATTGTGTTCGGGTATGCACTTTCTGTTTTAGTTGGTTTTATTGTGTTCAGGTATGCACTTTCTGTTTTAGTTGGTTTTATTGTGTTCGGGTATGCACTTTCTGTTTTAGTTGGTTTTATTGTGTTCGGGTATGCACTTTCTGTTTTAGTTGGTTTTATTGTGTTCAGGTATGCACTTTCTGTTTTAGTTGGTTTTATTGTGTTCAGGTATGCACTTTCTGTTTTAGTTGGTTTTATTGTGTTCGGGTATGCACTTTCTGTTTTAGTTGGTTTTATTGTGTTCGGATATGCACTTTCTGTTTAAGTTGGTTTTATTGTGTTCAGGTATGCACTTTCTGTTTTAGTTGGTTTTATTGTGTTCGGGTATGCACTTTCTGTTTTAGTTGGTTTTATTGTGTTCAGGTATGCACTTTCTGTTTTAGTTGGTTTTATTGTGTTCGGCTATGCACTTTCTGTTTTTTGTTGGGTTTATTGTGTTCAGGTATGCACTTTCTGTTTTAGTTGGTTTTATTGTGTTCAGCTATGCACTTTCTGTTTTAGTTGGTTTTATTGTGTTCAGGTATGCACTTTCTGTTTTAGTTGGTTTTATTGTGTTCGGGTATGCACTTTCTGTTTTAGTTGGTTTTATTGTGTTCGGCTATGCACTTTCTGTTTTAGTTGGTTTTATTGTGTTCGGGTATGCACTTTCTGTTTAAGTTGGTTTTATTGTGTTCAGGTATGCACTTTCTGTTTTAGTTGGTTTTATTGTGTTCGGCTATGCACTTTCTGTTTTAGTTGGTTTTTATTGTGTTCAGTTATGCACTTTCTGTTTTAGTTGGTTTTATTGTGTTCAGGTATGCACTTTCTGTTTTAGTTGGTTTTATTGTGTTCAGGTATGCACTTTCTGTTTTAGTTGGTTTTATTGTGTTCGGGTATGCACTTTCTGTTTTAGTTGGTTTTATTGTGTTCGGGTATGCACTTTCTGTTTTAGTTGGTTTTATTGTGTTCAGGTATGCACTTTCTGTTTTAGTTGGTTTTATTGTGTTCAGGTATGCACTTTCTGTTTTAGTTGGTTTTATTGTGTTCGGGTATGCACTTTCTGTTTTAGTTGGTTTTATTGTGTTCGGGTATGCACTTTCTGTTTAAGTTGGTTTTATTGTGTTCAGGTATGCACTTTCTGTTTTAGTTGGTTTTATTGTGTTCGGCTATGCACTTTCTGTTTTAGTTGGTTTTATTGTGTTCAGGTATGCACTTTCTGTTTTAGTTGGTTTTATTGTGTTCGGGTATGCACTTTCTGTTTTAGTTGGTTTTATTGTGTTCAGGTATGCACTTTCTGTTTTAGTTGGTTTTATTGTGTTCGGCTATGCACTTTCTGTTTTTTGTTGGGTTTATTGTGTTCAGGTATGCACTTTCTGTTTTAGTTGGTTTTATTGTGTTCAGGTATGCACTTTCTGTTTTAGTTGGTTTTATTGTGTTCAGGTATGCACTTTCTGTTTTAGTTGGTTTTTATTGTGTTCAGTTATGCACTTTCTGTTTTAGTTGGTTTTATTGTGTTCAGGTATGCACTTTCTGTTTTAGTTGGTTTTATTGTGTTCGGGTATGCACTTTCTGTTTTAGTTGGTTTTATTGTGTTCAGGTATGCACTTTCTGTTTTAGTTGGTTTTATTGTGTTCGGGTATGCACTTTCTGTTTAAGTTGGTTTTATTGTGTTCGGGTATGCACTTTCTGTTTTAGTTGGTTTTATTGTGTTCAGGTATGCACTTTCTGTTTTAATTGGTTTTATTGTGTTCGGGTATGCACTTTCTGTTTTAGTTGGTTTTATTGTGTTCGGGTATGCACTTTCTGTTTTAGTTGGTTTTATTGTGTTCAGGTATGCACTTTCTGTTTTAGTTGGTTTTATTGTGTTCGGGTATGCACTTTCTGTTTTAGTTGGTTTTATTGTGTTCATGTATGCACTTTCTGTTTTAGTTGGTTTTATTGTGTTCAGTTATGCACTTTCTGTTTTAGTTGGTTTTATTGTGTTCGGGTATGCACTTTCTGTTTTAGTTGGTGTTATTGTGTTCGGGTATGCACTTTCTGTTTTAGTTGGTTTTATTGTGTTCGGCTATGCACTTTCTGTTTTAGTTGGTTTTATTGTGTTTGTGTATGCACTTCCTGTTTTTTGTTGGTTTTATTGTGTTCGGGTATGCACTTTCTGTTTTAGTTGGTTTTATTGTGTTCGGGTATGCACTTTCTGTTTTAGTTGGTTTTATTGTGTTCAGGTATGCACTTTCTGTTTTAGTTGGTTTTATTGTGTTCGGGTATGCACTTTCTGTTTTAGTTGGTTTAATTGTGTTCGGCTATGCACTTTCTGTTTTAGTTGGTTTTATTGTGTTCAGGTATGCACTTTCTGTTTTAGTTGGTTTTATTGTGTTCAGGTATGCACTTTCTGTTTTAGTTGGTTTTATTGTGTTCAGGTATGCACTTTCTGTTTTAATTGGTTTTATTGTGTTCAGGTATGCACTTTCTGTTTTAATTGGTTTTATTGTGTTCGGGTATGCACTTTCTGTTTTAGTTGGTTTTATTGTGTTCGGGTATGCACTTTCTGTTTTAGTTGGTTTTATTGTGTTCAGGTATGCACTTTCTGTTTTAATTGGTTTTATTGTGTTCGGGTATGCACTTTCTGTTTTAGTTGGTTTTATTGTGTTCGGGTATGCACTTTCTGTTTTAGTTGGTTTTATTGTGTTCAGGTATGCACTTTCTGTTTTAGTTGGTTTTATTGTGTTCGGGTATGCACTTTCTGTTTTAGTTGGTTTTATTGTGTTCATGTATGCACTTTCTGTTTTAGTTGGTTTTATTGTGTTCAGTTATGCACTTTCTGTTTTAGTTGGTTTTATTGTGTTCGGGTATGCACTTTCTGTTTTAGTTGGTGTTATTGTGTTCGGGTATGCACTTTCTGTTTTAGTTGGTTTTATTGTGTTCGGCTATGCACTTTCTGTTTTAGTTGGTTTTATTGTGTTTGTGTATGCACTTCCTGTTTTTTGTTGGTTTTATTGTGTTCGGGTATGCACTTTCTGTTTTAGTTGGTTTTATTCTGTTCGGCTATGCACTTTCTGTTTTAGTTGGTTTTATTGTGTTCAGGTATGCACTTTCTGTTTTAGTTGGTTTTATTGTGTTCGGGTATGCACTTTCTGTTTTAGTTGGTTTAATTGTGTTCGGCTATGCACTTTCTGTTTTAGTTGGTTTTATTGTGTTCAGGTATGCACTTTCTGTTTTAGTTGGTTTTATTGTGTTCAGGTATGCACTTTCTGTTTTAGTTGGTTTTATTGTGTTCAGGTATGCACTTTCTGTTTTAGTTGGTTTAATTGTGTTCGGCTATGCACTTTCTGTTTTAGTTGGTTTTATTGTGTTCAGGTATGCACTTTCTGTTTTAGTTGGTTTTATTGTGTTCGGCTATGCACTTCCTGTTTTTTGTTGGTTTTATTGTGTTCAGGTATGCACTTTCTGTTTTAGTTGGTTTTATTGTGTTCAGGTATGCACTTTCTGTTTTAGTTGGTTTTATTTTGTTCAGGTATGCACTTTCTGTTTTAGTTGGTTTTATTGTGTTCGGGTATGCACTTTCTGTTTTAGTTGGTTTAATTGTGTTCGGCTATGCACTTTCTGTTTTAGTTGGTTTTATTGTGTTCAGGTATGCACTTTCTGTTTTAGTTGGTTTTATTGTGTTCGGCTATGCACTTCCTGTTTTTTGTTGGTTTTATTGTGTTCAGGTATGCACTTTCTGTTTTAGTTGGTTTTATTGTGTTCAGGTATGCACTTTCTGTTTTAGTTGGTTTTATTGTGTTCAGGTATGCACTTTCTGTTTTAGTTGGTTTTATTGTGTTCGTGTATGCACTTTCTGTTTTAGTTGGTTTTATTGTGTTCAGGTATGCACTTTCTGTTTTAGTTGGTTTTATTGTGATCGGGTATGCACTTTCTGTTTTAGTTGGTTTTATTGTGTTCAGGTATGCACTTTCTGTTTTAGTTGGTTTTATTGTGTTCAGGTATGCACTTTCTGTTTTAGTTGGTTTTATTGTGTTCAGGTATGCACTTTCTGTTTTAGTTGGTTTTTATTGTGTTCAGTTATGCACTTTCTGTTTTAGTTGGTTTTATTGTGTTCAGGTATGCACTTTCTGTTTTAGTTGGTTTTATTGTGTTCGGGTATGCACTTTCTGTTTTAGTTGGTTTTATTGTGTTCAGGTATGCACTTTCTGTTTTAGTTGGTTTTATTGTGTTCGGGTATGCACTTTCTGTTTTAGTTGGTTTTATTGTGTTCAGGTATGCACTTTCTGTTTTAGTTGGTTTTATTGTGTTCGGCTATGCACTTTCTGTTTTTTGTTGGGTTTATTGTGTTCAGGTATGCACTTTCTGTTTTAGTTGGGTTTATTGTGTTCAGGTATGCACTTTCTGTTTTAGTTGGTTTTATTGTGTTCGGGTATGCACTTTCTGTTTTAGTTGGTTTTATTGTGTTCAGGTATGCACTTTCTGTTTTAGTTGGTTTTATTGTGTTCGGGTATGCACTTTCTGTTTTAGTTGGTTTTATTGTGTTCGGGTATGCACTTTCTGTTTTAGTTGGTTTTATTGTGTTCAGGTATGCACTTTCTGTTTTAGTTGGTTTTATTGTGTTCAGGTATGCACTTTCTGTTTTAGTTGGTTTTATTGTGTTCGGGTATGCACTTTCTGTTTTAGTTGGTTTTATTGTGTTCGGGTATGCACTTTCTGTTTAAGTTGGTTTTATTGTGTTCAGGTATGCACTTTCTGTTTTAGTTGGTTTTATTGTGTTCGGGTATGCACTTTCTGTTTTAGTTGGTTTTATTGTGTTCAGGTATGCACTTTCTGTTTTAGTTGGTTTTATTGTGTTCGGCTATGCACTTTCTGTTTTTTGTTGGGTTTATTGTGTTCAGGTATGCACTTTCTGTTTTAGTTGGTTTTATTGTGTTCAGCTATGCACTTTCTGTTTTAGTTGGTTTTATTGTGTTCAGGTATGCACTTTCTGTTTTAGTTTGTTTTATTGTGTTCGGGTATGCACTTTCTGTTTTAGTTGGTTTTATTGTGTTCGGCTATGCACTTTCTGTTTTAGTTGGTTTTATTGTGTTCGGGTATGCACTTTCTGTTTAAGTTGGTTTTATTGTGTTCAGGTATGCACTTTCTGTTTTAGTTGGTTTTATTGTGTTCGGCTATGCACTTTCTGTTTTAGTTGGTTTTTATTGTGTTCAGTTATGCACTTTCTGTTTTAGTTGGTTTTATTGTGTTCAGGTATGCACTTTCTGTTTTAGTTGGTTTTATTTTGTTCAGGTATGCACTTTCTGTTTTAGTTGGTTTTATTGTGTTCGGGTATGCACTTTCTGTTTTAGTTGGTTTTATTGTGTTCGGGTATGCACTTTCTGTTTTAGTTGGTTTTATTGTGTTCAGGTATGCACTTTCTGTTTTAGTTGGTTTTATTGTGTTCAGGTATGCACTTTCTGTTTTAATTGGTTTTATTGTGTTCGGGTATGCACTTTCTGTTTTAGTTGGTTTTATTGTGTTCGGGTATGCACTTTCTGTTTAAGTTGGTTTTATTGTGTTCAGGTATGCACTTTCTGTTTTAGTTGGTTTTATTGTGTTCGGGTATGCACTTTCTGTTTTAGTTGGTTTTATTGTGTTCAGGTATGCACTTTCTGTTTTAGTTGGTTTTATTGTGTTCGGCTATGCACTTTCTGTTTTTTGTTGGGTTTATTGTGTTCAGGTATGCACTTTCTGTTTTAGTTGGTTTTATTGTGTTCAGGTATGCACTTTCTGTTTTAGTTGGTTTTATTGTGTTCAGGTATGCACTTTCTGTTTTAGTTGGTTTTATTGTGTTCGGGTATGCACTTTCTGTTTTAGTTGGTTTTATTGTGTTCGGCTATGCACTTTCTGTTTTAGTTGGTTTTATTGTGTTCGGGTATGCACTTTCTGTTTTAGTTGGTTTTATTGTGTTCAGGTATGCACTTTCTGTTTTAGTTGGTTTTATTGTGTTCGGCTATGCACTTTCTGTTTTAGTTGGTTTTTATTGTGTTCAGTTATGCACTTTCTGTTTTAGTTGGTTTTATTGTGTTCAGGTATGCACTTTCTGTTTTAGTTGGTTTTATTGTGTTCGGTTATGCACTTTCTGTTTTAGTTGGTTTTATTGTGTTCAGGTATGCACTTTCTGTTTTAGTTGGTTTTATTGTGTTCGGGTATGCACTTTCTGTTTTAGTTGGTTTTATTGTGTTCAGGTATGCACTTTCTGTTTTAGTTGGTTTTATTGTGTTCGGGTATGCACTTTCTGTTTTAGTTGGTTTTATTGTGTTCAGGTATGCACTTTCTGTTTTAGTTGGTTTTTATTGTGTTCAGTTATGCACTTTCTGTTTTAGTTGGTGTTATTGTGTTCGGGTATGCACTTTCTGTTTTAGTTGGTTTTATTGTGTTCGGCTATGCACTTTCTGTTTTAGTTGGTTTTATTGTGTTCGGGTATGCACTTTCTGTTTTAGTTGGTTTTTATTGTGTTCAGTTATGCACTTTCTGTTTTAGTTGGTGTTATTGTGTTCGGGTATGCACTTTCTGTTTTAGTTGGTTTTATTGTGTTCGGCTATGCACTTTCTGTTTTAGTTGGTTTTATTGTGTTCGGCTATGCACTTTCTGTTTTAGTTGGTTTTATTGTGTTCGGCTATGCACTTTCTGTTTTAGTTGGTTTTATTGTGTTCGGCTATGCACTTTCTGTTTTAGTTGGTTTTATTGTGTTCAGGTATGCACTTTCTGTTTTAGTTGGTTTTATTGTGTTCGGGTATGCACTTTCTGTTTAAGTTGGTTTTATTGTGTTCGGGTATGCACTTTCTGTTTTAGTTGGTTTTATTGTGTTCAGGTATGCACTTTCTGTTTTAGTTGGTTTTATTGTGTTCAGGTATGCACTTTCTGTTTTAGTTGGTTTTATTGTGTTCGGGTATGCACTTTCTGTTTTAGTTGGTTTTATTGTGTTCGGCTATGCACTTTCTGTTTAAGTTGGTTTTATTGTGTTCGGGTATGCACTTTCTGTTTTAGTTGGTTTTATTGTGTTCGGGTATGCACTTTCTGTTTTAGTTGGTTTTATTGTGTTTGTGTATGCACTTTCTGTTTTAGTTGGTTTTATTGTGTTCGGGTATGCACTTTTTGTTTTAGTTGGTTTTATTGTGTTCAGGTATGCACTTTCTGTTTTAGTTGGTTTTATTGTGTTCGGGTATGCACTTTCTGTTTTAGTTGGTTTTATTGTGTTCGGGTATGCACTTTCTGTTTTAGTTGGTTTTATTGTGTTCGGCTATGCACTTTCTGTTTTAGTTGGTTTTATTGTGTTTGTGTATGCACTTCCTGTTTTTTGTTTGTTTTATTGTGTTCGGGTATGCACTTTCTGTTTTAGTTGGTTTTATTGTGTTCGGCTATGCACTTTCTGTTTTAGTTGGTTTTATTGTGTTCGGCTATGCACTTTCTGTTTTAGTTGGTTTTATTGTGTTTGTGTATGCACTTCCTGTTTTTTGTTGGTTTTATTGTGTTCGGCTATGCACTTTCTGTTTTAGTTGGTTTTATTGTGTTCGGGTATGCACTTTCTGTTTAAGTTGGTTTTATTGTGTTCAGGTATGCACTTTCTGTTTTAGTTGGTTTTATTGTGTTCGGGTATGCACTTTCTGTTTTAGTTGGTTTTATTGTGTTCAGGTATGCACTTTCTGTTTTAGTTGGTTTTATTGTGTTCGGCTATGCACTTTCTGTTTTTTGTTGGGTTTATTGTGTTCAGGTATGCACTTTCTGTTTTAGTTGGTTTTATTGTGTTCAGGTATGCACTTTCTGTTTTAGTTGGTTTTATTGTGTTCAGGTATGCACTTTCTGTTTTAGTTGGTTTTATTGTGTTCGGGTATGCACTTTCTGTTTTAGTTGGTTTTATTGTGTTCGGCTATGCACTTTCTGTTTTAGTTGGTTTTATTGTGTTCGGGTATGCACTTTCTGTTTAAGTTGGTTTTATTGTGTTCGGGTATGCACTTTCTGTTTTAGTTGGTTTTATTGTGTTCGGCTATGCACTTTCTGTTTTAGTTGGTTTTTATTGTGTTCAGTTATGCACTTTCTGTTTTAGTTGGTTTTATTGTGTTCAGGTATGCACTTTCTGTTTTAGTTGGTTTTATTGTGTTCGGTTATGCACTTTCTGTTTTAGTTGGTTTTATTGTGTTCAGGTATGCACTTTCTGTTTTAGTTGGTTTTATTGTGTTCGGGTATGCACTTTCTGTTTTAGTTGGTTTTATTGTGTTCAGGTATGCACTTTCTGTTTTAGTTGGTTTTATTGTGTTCGGGTATGCACTTTCTGTTTTAGTTGGTTTTATTGTGTTCAGGTATGCACTTTCTGTTTTAGTTGGTTTTTATTGTGTTCAGTTATGCACTTTCTGTTTTAGTTGGTGTTATTGTGTTCGGGTATGCACTTTCTGTTTTAGTTGGTTTTATTGTGTTCGGCTATGCACTTTCTGTTTTAGTTGGTTTTATTGTGTTCGGGTATGCACTTTCTGTTTTAGTTGGTTTTTATTGTGTTCAGTTATGCACTTTCTGTTTTAGTTGGTGTTATTGTGTTCGGGTATGCACTTTCTGTTTTAGTTGGTGTTATTGTGTTCGGGTATGCACTTTCTGTTTTAGTTGGTGTTATTGTGTTCGGCTATGCACTTTCTGTTTTAGTTGGTTTTATTGTGTTCGGCTATGCACTTTCTGTTTTAGTTGGTTTTATTGTGTTCGGCTATGCACTTTCTGTTTTAGTTGGTTTTATTGTGTTCGGCTATGCACTTTCTGTTTTAGTTGGTTTTATTGTGTTCGGCTATGCACTTTCTGTTTTAGTTGGTTTTATTGTGTTCGGCTATGCACTTTCTGTTTTAGTTGGTTTTATTGTGTTCAGGTATGCACTTTCTGTTTTAGTTGGTTTTATTGTGATCGGCTATGCACTTTCTGTTTTAGTTGGTTTTATTGTGTTCAGGTATGCACTTTCTGTTTTAGTTGGTTTTATTGTGTTCGGGTATGCACTTTCTGTTTTAGTTGGTTTTATTGTGTTCGGCTATGCACTTTCTGTTTAAGTTGGTTTTATTGTGTTCGGGTATGCACTTTCTGTTTTAGTTGGTTTTATTGTGTTCGGGTATGCACTTTCTGTTTTAGTTGGTTTTATTGTGTTTGTGTATGCACTTTCTGTTTTAGTTGGTTTTATTGTGTTCGGGTATGCACTTTTTGTTTTAGTTGGTTTTATTGTGTTCAGGTATGCACTTTCTGTTTTAGTTGGTTTTATTGTGTTCGGGTATGCACTTTCTGTTTTAGTTGGTTTTATTGTGTTCGGGTATGCACTTTCTGTTTTAGTTGGTTTTATTGTGTTCGGCTATGCACTTTCTGTTTTACTTGGTTTTATTGTGTTTGTGTATGCACTTCCTGTTTTTTGTTGGTTTTATTGTGTTCGGGTATGCACTTTCTGTTTTAGTTGGTTTTATTGTGTTCGGCTATGCACTTTCTGTTTTAGTTGGTTTTATTGTGTTCGGCTATGCACTTTCTGTTTTAGTTGGTTTTATTGTGTTTGTGTATGCACTTCCTGTTTTTTGTTGGTTTTATTGTGTTCGGCTATGCACTTTCTGTTTTAGTTGGTTTTATTGTGTTCGGGTATGCACTTTCTGTTTAAGTTGGTTTTATTGTGTTCGGCTATGCACTTTCTTTTTTAGTTGGTTTTATTGTGTTCAGGTATGCACTTTCTGTTTTAGTTGGTTTTATTGTGTTCGGGTATGCACTTTCTGTTTTAGTTGGTTTTATTGTGTTCGGCTATGCACTTTCTGTTTAAGTTGGTTTTATTGTGTTTGTGTATGCACTTTCTGTTATAGTTGGTTTTATTGTGTTCGGCTATGCACTTTCTGTTTAAGTTGGTTTTATTGTGTTTGTGTATGCACTTTCTGTTTTAGTTGGTTTTATTGTGTTCAGGTATGCACTTTCTGTTTTAGTTGGTTTTATTGTGTTCAGGTATGCACTTTCTGTTTTAGTTGGTTTTATTGTGTTCGGGTATGCACTTTCTGTTTTAGTTAGTTTTATTGTGTTTGGCTATGCACTTTCTGTTTAAGTTGGTTTTATTGTGTTTGTGTATGCACTTTCTGTTTTAGTTGGTTTTATTGTGTTCAGGTATGCACTTTCTGTTTTAGTTGGTTTTATTGTGTTCGGCTATGCACTTCCTGTTTTTTGTTGGTTTTATTGTGTTTGTGTATGCACTTTCTGTTTAAGTTGGTTTTATTGTGTTCGGGTATGCACTTTCTGTTTTAGTTGGTTTTATTGTGTTTATGTATGCACTTTCTGTTTTAGTTGGTTTTATTGTGTTCAGGTATGCACTTTCTGTTTTAGTTGGTTTTATTGTGTTCGGCTATGCACTTCCTGTTTTTTGTTGGTTTTATTGTGTTTGTGTATGCACTTTCTGTTTAAGTTGGTTTTATTGTGTTCGGGTATGCACTTTCTGTTTTAGTTGGTTTTATTGTGTTCGGGTATGCACTTTCTGTTTTAGTTGGTTTTATTGTGTTCGGGTATGCACTTTCTGTTTTAGTTGGTTTTATTGTGTTCGGGTATGCACTTTCTGTTTTAGTTTGTTTTATTGTGTTCAGGTATGCACTTTCTGTTTTAGTTGGTTTTATTGTGTTCGGGTATGCACTTTCTGTTTAAGTTGGTTTTATTGTGTTCGGGTATGCACTTTCTGTTTTAGTTGGTTTTATTGTGTTCAGGTATGCACTTTCTGTTTTAGTTGGTTTTATTGTGTTCGGGTATGCACTTTCTGTTTTAGTTGGTTTTATTGTGTTCAGGTATGCACTTTCTGTTTTAGTTGGTTTTATTGTGTTCGGGTATGCACTTTCTGTTTTAGTTGGTTTTATTGTGTTCGGCTATGCACTTTCTGTTTTAGTTGGTTTTATTGTGTTCAGTTATGCACTTTCTGTTTTAGTTGGTTTTATTGTGTTTGTGTATGCACTTTCTGTTTAAGTTGGTTTTATTGTGTTCGGGTATTCACTTTCTGTTTTAGTTGGTTTTATTGTGTTCGGGTATGCACTTTCTGTTTAAGTTGGTTTTATTGTGTTCGGGTATGCACTTTCTTTTTTAGTTGGTTTTATTGTGTTCGGCTATGCACTTCCTGTTTTTTCTTGGTTTTATTGTGTTTGTGTATGCACTTTCTGTTTAAGTTGGTTTTATTGTGTTCGGCTATGCACTTTCTGTTTTAGTTGGTTTTATTGTGTTCGGCTATGCACTTTCTGTTTTAGTTGGTTTTATTGTGTTCAGGTATGCACTTTCTGTTTTAGTTGGTTTGATTGTGTTCAGGTATGCACTTTCTGTTTAAGTTGGTTTTATTGTGTTCGGCTATGCACTTTCTGTTTTAGTTGGTTTTATTGTGTTCGGCTATGCACTTTCTGTTTTAGTTGGTTTTATTGTGTTCAGGTATGCACTTTCTGTTTTAGTTGGTTTTATTGTGTTCGGCTATGCACTTTCTTTTTTAGTTGGTTTTATTGTGTTCAGGTATGCACTTTCTGTTTTAGTTGGTTTTATTGTGTTCGGCTATGCACTTTCTGTTTTAGTTAGTTTTATTGTGTTTGGCTATGCACTTTCTGTTTTAGTTGGTTTTATTGTGTTCGGGTATGCACTTTCTTTTTTAGTTGGTTTTATTGTGTTCAGGTATGCACTTTCTGTTTTGGTTGGTTTAATTGTGTTCGGGTATGCACTTTCTGTTTTAGTTGGTTTTATTGTGTTCGGGTATGCACTTTCTGTTTTAGTTGGTTTTATTGTGTTCGGCTATGCACTTTCTGTTTTAGTTGGTTTTATTGTGTTCGGCTATGCACTTTCTGTTTTAGTTGGTTTTATTGTGTTCGGCTATGCACTTTCTGTTTTAGTTGGTTTTATTGTGTTCAGGTATGCACTTTCTGTTTTAGTTGGTTTTATTGTGTTCGGCTATGCACTTCCTGTTTTTTGTTGGTTTTATTGTGTTTGTGTATGCACTTTCTGTTTTAGTTGGTTTTATTGTGTTCAGGTATGCACTTTCTGTTTTAGTTGGTTTTATTGTGTTCAGGTATGCACTTTCTGTTTTAGTTGGTTTTATTGTGTTCGGCTATGCACTTCCTGTTTTTTGTTGGGTTTATTGTGTTTGTGAATGCACTTTCTGTTTTAGTTGGTTTTATTGTGTTTGTGTATGCACTTTCTGTTTTAGTTGGTTTTATTGTGTTCAGGTATGCACTTTCTGTTTTAGTTGGTTTTATTGTGTTCGGCTATGCACTTCCTTTTTTTGTTGGTTTTATTGTGTTTGTTTATGCACTTTCTGTTTTAGTTGGTTTTATTGTGTTCAGGTATGCACTTTCTGTTTTAGTTGGTTTTATTGTGTTCAGGTATGCACTTTCTGTTTTAGTTGGTTTTTATTGTGTTCAGTTATGCACTTTCTGTTTTAGTTGGTGTTATTGTGTTCGGGTATGCACTTTCTGTTTTAGTTGGTTTTATTGTGTTCAGGTATGCACTTTCTGTTTTAGTTGGTTTTATTGTGTTCGGCTATGCACTTTCTGTTTTAGTTGGTTTTATTGTGTTCAGGTATGCACTTTCTGTTTTAGTTGGTTTTATTGTGTTCGGCTATGCACTTTCTGTTTTAGTTAGTTTTATTGTGTTCGGCTATGCACTTTCTGTTTTAGTTGGTTTTATTGTGTTCGGGTATGCACTTTCTGTTTTAGTTGGTTTTATTGTGTTCGGGTATGCACTTTCTGTTTTAGTTGGTTTTATTGTGTTCGGCTATGCACTTTCTGTTTTAGTTGGTTTTATTGTGTTCGGCTATGCACTTTCTGTTTTAGTTGGTTTTATTGTGTTCGGCTATGCACTTTCTGTTTTAGTTGGTTTTATTGTGTTTGGCTATGCACTTTCTGTTTTAGTTGGTTTTATTGTGTTCAGGTATGCACTTTCTGTTTTAGTTGGTTTTATTGTGTTCAGGTATGCACTTTCTGTTTTAGTTGGTGTTATTGTGTTCGGGTATGCATTTTCTGTTTTAGTTGGTTTTATTGTGTTCGGCTATGCACTTTCTGTTTTAGTTGGTTTTATTGTGTTCAGGTATGTACTTTCTGTTTTAGTTGGTTTTATTGTGTTCGGCTATGCACTTCCTGTTTTTTGTTGGTTTTATTGTGTTTGTGTATGCACTTTCTGTTTTAGTTGGTTTTATTGTGTTCGGCTATGCACTTTCTGTTTTAGTTAGTTTTATTGTGTTCGGCTATGCACTTCCTGTTTTTTGTTGGTTTTATTGTGTTCGGGTATGCACTTTCTGTTTTAGTTGGTTTTATTGTGTTTGTGTATACACTTTCTGTTTTAGTTGGTTTTATTGTGTTCGGGTATGCACTTTCTGTTTTAGTTGGTTTTATTGTGTTCGGGTATGCACTTTCTGTTTTAGTTGGTTTTATTGTGTTCGGCTATGCACTTTCTGTTTTAGTTGGTTTTTTTGTGTTCGGCTATGCACTTTCTGTTTTAGTTGGTTTTATTGTGTTCGGCTATGCACTTTCTGTTTTAGTTGGTTTTATTGTGTTCAGGTATGCACTTTCTGTTTTAGTTGGTTTTATTGTGTTCAGGTATGCACTTTCTGTTTTAGTTGGTGTTATTGTGTTCGGGTATGCACTTTCTGTTTTAGTTGGTTTTATTGTGTTCGGCTATGCACTTTCTGTTTTAGTTGGTTTTATTGTGTTCAGGTATGCACTTTCTGTTTTAGTTGGTTTTATTGTGTTCGGCTATGCACTTCCTGTTTTTTGTTGGTTTTATTGTGTTTGTGTATGCACTTTCTGTTTTAGTTGGTTTTATTGTGTTCAGGTATGCACTTTCTGTTTTAGTTGGTTTTATTGTGTTCAGGTATGCACTTTCTGTTTTAGTTGGTTTTTATTGTGTTCAGTTATGCACTTTCTGTTTTAGTTGGTGTTATTGTGTTCGGGTATGCACTTTCTGTTTTAGTTGGTTTTATTGTGTTCAGGTATGCACTTTCTGTTTTAGTTGGTTTTATTGTGTTCGGCTATGCACTTTCTGTTTTAGTTGGTTTTATTGTGTTCAGGTATGCACTTTCTGTTTTAGTTGGTTTTATTGTGTTCGGCTATGCACTTTCTGTTTTAGTTAGTTTTATTGTGTTCGGCTATGCACTTTCTGTTTTAGTTGGTTTTATTGTGTTCGGGTATGCACTTTCTGTTTTAGTTGGTTTTATTGTGTTCGGGTATGCACTTTCTGTTTTAGTTGGTTTTATTGTGTTCGGCTATGCACTTTCTGTTTTAGTTGGTTTTATTGTGTTCGGCTATGCACTTTCTGTTTTAGTTGGTTTTATTGTGTTCGGCTATGCACTTTCTGTTTTAGTTGGTTTTATTGTGTTTGGCTATGCACTTTCTGTTTTAGTTGGTTTTATTGTGTTCAGGTATGCACTTTCTGTTTTAGTTGGTTTTATTGTGTTCAGGTATGCACTTTCTGTTTTAGTTGGTGTTATTGTGTTCGGGTATGCATTTTCTGTTTTAGTTGGTTTTATTGTGTTCGGCTATGCACTTTCTGTTTTAGTTGGTTTTATTGTGTTCAGGTATGTACTTTCTGTTTTAGTTGGTTTTATTGTGTTCGGCTATGCACTTCCTGTTTTTTGTTGGTTTTATTGTGTTTGTGTATGCACTTTCTGTTTTAGTTGGTTTTATTGTGTTCGGCTATGCACTTTCTGTTTTAGTTAGTTTTATTGTGTTCGGCTATGCACTTCCTGTTTTTTGTTGGTTTTATTGTGTTCGGGTATGCACTTTCTGTTTTAGTTGGTTTTATTGTGTTTGTGTATACACTTTCTGTTTTAGTTGGTTTTATTGTGTTCGGGTATGCACTTTCTGTTTTAGTTGGTTTTATTGTGTTCGGGTATGCACTTTCTGTTTTAGTTGGTTTTATTGTGTTCGGCTATGCACTTTCTGTTTTAGTTGGTTTTTTTGTGTTCGGCTATGCACTTTCTGTTTTAGTTGGTTTTATTGTGTTCGGCTATGCACTTTCTGTTTTAGTTGGTTTTATTGTGTTCAGGTATGCACTTTCTGTTTTAGTTGGTTTTATTGTGTTCAGGTATGCACTTTCTGTTTTAGTTGGTGTTATTGTGTTCGGGTATGCACTTTCTGTTTTAGTTGGTTTTATTGTGTTCGGCTATGCACTTTCTGTTTTAGTTGGTTTTATTGTGTTCAGGTATGCACTTTCTGTTTTAGTTGGTTTTATTGTGTTCGGCTATGCACTTCCTGTTTTTTGTTGGTTTTATTGTGTTTGTGTATGCACTTTCTGTTTTAGTTGGTTTTATTGTGTTCAGGTATGCACTTTCTGTTTTAGTTGGTTTTATTGTGTTCAGGTATGCACTTTCTGTATTAGTTGGTTTTATTGTGTTCGGCTATGCACTTCCTGTTTTTTGTTGGGTTTATTGTGTTTGTGTATGCACTTTCTGTTTTAGTTGGTTTTATTGTGTTTGTGTATGCACTTTCTGTTTTAGTTGGTTTTATTGTGTTCAGGTATGCACTTTCTGTTTTAGTTGGTTTTATTGTGTTCGGCTATGCACTTCCTGTTTTTTGTTGGTTTTATTGTGTTTGTGTATGCACTTTCTGTTTTAGTTGGTTTTATTGTGTTAAGGTATGCACTTTCTGTTTTAGTTGGTTTTATTGTGTTCAGGTATGCACTTTCTGTTTTAGTTGGTTTTTATTGTGTTCAGTTATGCACTTTCTGTTTTAGTTGGTGTTATTGTGTTCGGGTATGCACTTTCTGTTTTAGTTGGTTTTATTCTGTTCGGGTATGCACTTTCTGTTTTAGTTGGTTTTATTGTGTTCGGGTATGCACTTTCTGTTTTAGTTGGTTTTATTGTGTTCAGGTATGCACTTTCTGTTTTAGTTGGTTTTTATTGTGTTCAGTTATGCACTTTCTGTTTTAGTTGGTGTTATTGTGTTCGGGTATGCACTTTCTGTTTTAGTTGGTTTTATTGTGTTCGGGTATGCACTTTCTGTTTTAGTTGGTTTTATTGTGTTCAGTTATGCACTTTCTGTTTTAGTTGGTTTTATTGTGTTCAGGTATGCACTTTCTGTTTAAGTTGGTTTTATTGTGTTCGGGTATGCACTTTTTGTTTTAGTTGGTTTTATTGTGTTCGGCTATGCACTTTCTGTTTTAGTTGGTTTTATTGTGTTTGTGTATGCACTTTCTGTTTTAGTTGGTTTTATTGTGTTCAGGTATGCACTTTCTGTTTTAGTTGATTTTATTGTGTTCAGGTATGCACTTTCTGTTTTAGTTGGTTTTATTGTGTTCGGGTGTGCACTTTCTGTTTTAGTTGGTTTTATTGTGT
The DNA here is from genome assembly GCA_944474755.1 of Limnoperna fortunei. Classification (NCBI taxonomy): domain Eukaryota; kingdom Metazoa; phylum Mollusca; class Bivalvia; order Mytilida; family Modiolidae; genus Limnoperna; species Limnoperna fortunei. The sequence goes on from OX104116.1 coordinate 48,681,950, forward strand.
TCGAGTATGCACTTTCTGTTTTAGTTGGTTTTATTGTGTTCGGGTATGCACTTTCTGTTTTAGTTGGTTTTATTGTGTTCGGCTATGCACTTTCTGTTTTAGTTGGTTTTATTGTGTTTGTGTATGCACTTTCTGTTTTAGTTGGTTTTATTGTGTTCGGGTATGCACTTTCTGTTTTAGTTGGTTTTATTGTGTTCAGGTATGCACTTTCTGTTTTAGTTGGTTTTATTGTGTTCAGGTATGCACTTTCTGTTTTAGTTGGTTTTATTGTGTTCGGGTATGCACTTTCTGTTTTAGTTGGTTTTATTGTGTTCAGGTATGCACTTTCTGTTTTAGTTGGTTTTATTGTGTTCGGCTATGCACTTTCTGTTTTAGTTGGTTTTATTGTGTTCGGGTATGCACTTTCTGTTTTAGTTGGTTTTATTGTGTTCGGCTATGCACTTTCTGTTTAAGTTGGTTTTATTGTGTTCAGGTATGCACTTTCTGTTTTAGTTGGTTTTATTGTGTTCGGCTATGCACTTCCTGTTTTTTGTTGGTTTTATTGTGTTCGGGTATGCACTTTCTGTTTTAGTTGGTTTTATTGTGTTCAGGTATGCACTTTCTGTTTTAGTTGGTTTTATTGTGTTCAGGTATGCACTTTCTGTTTTAGTTGGTTTTATTGTGTTCAGGTATGCACTTTCTGTTTTAGTTGGTTTTATTGTGTTCGGCTATGCACTTTCTGTTTTAGTTGGTTTTATTGTGTTCGGCTATGCACTTTCTGTTTTAGTTGGTTTTATTGTGTTCGGCTATGCACTTTCTGTTTAAGTTGGTTTTATTGTGTTCGGCTATGCACTTTCTGTTTTAGTTGGTTTTATTGTGTTCGGCTATGCACTTTCTGTTTTAGTTGGTTTTATTGTGTTCAGGTATGCACTTTCTGTTTTAGTTGGTTTTATTGTGTTCGGCTATGCACTTTCTGTTTTAGTTGGTTTTATTGTGTTCGGCTATGCACTTTCTGTTTTAGTTGGTTTTATTGTGTTCGCCTATGCACTTTCTGTTTTAGTTGGTTTTATTGTGTTCGGGTATGCACTTTCTGTTTTAGTTGGTTTTATTGTGTTCAGGTATGCACTTTCTTTTTAAGTTGGTTTTATTTTGTTTGTGTATGCACTTTCTGTTTTAGTTGGTTTTATTGTGTTCGGCTATGCACTTTCTGTTTTAGTTGGTTTTATTGTGTTCAGGTATGCAATTTCTTTTTAAGTTGGTTTTATTTTGTTCAGGTATGCACTTTCTGTTTTAGTTGGTTTTATTGTGTTCAAGTATGCACTTTCTTTTTAAGTTGGTTTTATTGTGTTCGGGTATGCACTTTCTGTTTAAGTTGGTTTTATTGTGTTCGGCTATGCACTTTCTGTTTTAGTTGGTTTTATTGTGTTCGGCTATGCACTTTCTGTTTTAGTTGGTTTTATTGTGTTTGTGTATGCACTTTCTGTTTTAGTTGGTTTTATTGTGTTCGGGTATGCACTTTCTGTTTTAGTTGGTGTTATTGTGTTCGGGTATGCACTTTCTGTTTTAGTTGGTTTTATTGTGTTCGGCTATGCACTTTCTGTTTTAGTTGGTTTTATTGTGTTCGGGTATGCACTTTCTGTTTTAGTTGGTGTTATTGTGTTCGGGTATGCACTTTCTGTTTTAGTTGGTTTTATTGTGTTCGGGTATGCACTTTCTGTTTTAGTTGGTTTTTATTGTGTTCAGTTATGCACTTTCTGTTTTAGTTGGTGTTATTGTGTTCGGGTATGCACTTTCTGTTTTAGTTGGTTTTATTGTGTTCGGGTATGCACTTTCTGTTTTAGTTGGTTTTATTGTGTTCGGGTATGCACTTTCTGTTTTAGTTGGTTTTATTGTGTTCAGGTATGCACTTTCTGTTTTAGTTGGTTTTTATTGTGTTCGGGTATGCACTTTCTGTTTTAGTTGGTTTTATTGTGTTTGGCTATGCACTTTCTGTTTTAGTTGGTTTTATTGTGTTCGGGTATGCACTTTCTGTTTTAGTTGGTTTTATTGTGTTCAGGTATGCACTTTCTGTTTTAGTTGGTTTTTATTGTGTTCAGTTATGCACTTTCTGTTTTAGTTGGTGTTATTGTGTTCGGGTATGCACTTTCTGTTTTAGTTGGTTTTATTGTGTTCGGGTATGCACTTTCTGTTTTAGTTGGTTTTATTGTGTTCAGTTATGCACTTTCTGTTTTAGTTGGTTTTATTGTGTTCAGGTATGCACTTTCTGTTTTAGTTGGTTTTATTGTGTTCGGGTATGCACTTTCTGTTTTAGTTGGTTTTATTGTGTTCGGCTATGCACTTTCTGTTTTAGTTGGTTTTATTGTGTTTGTGTATGCACTTTCTGTTTTAGTTGGTTTTATTGTGTTCGGGTATGCACTTTCTGTTTTAGTTGGTGTTATTGTGTTCGGGTATGCACTTTCTGTTTTAGTTGGTTTTATTGTGTTCGGCTATGCACTTTCTGTTTTAGTTGGTTTTATTGTGTTCGGGTATGCACTTTCTGTTTTAGTTGGTGTTATTGTGTTCGGGTATGCACTTTCTGTTTTAGTTGGTTTTATTGTGTTCAGGTATGCACTTTCTGTTTTAGTTGGTTTTTATTGTGTTCAGTTATGCACTTTCTGTTTTAGTTGGTGTTATTGTGTTCGGGTATGCACTTTCTGTTTTAGTTGGTTTTATTGTGTTCGGGTATGCACTTTCTGTTTTAGTTGGTTTTATTGTGTTCGGGTATGCACTTTCTGTTTTAGTTGGTTTTATTGTGTTCAGGTATGCACTTTCTGTTTTAGTTGGTTTTTATTGTGTTCGGGTATGCACTTTCTGTTTTAGTTGGTTTTATTGTGTTTGGCTATGCACTTTCTGTTTTAGTTGGTTTTATTGTGTTCGGGTATGCACTTTCTGTTTTAGTTGGTTTTATTGTGTTCAGGTATGCACTTTCTGTTTTAGTTGGTTTTTATTGTGTTCAGTTATGCACTTTCTGTTTTAGTTGGTGTTATTGTGTTCGGGTATGCACTTTCTGTTTTAGTTGGTTTTATTGTGTTCGGGTATGCACTTTCTGTTTTAGTTGGTTTTATTGTGTTCAGTTATGCACTTTCTGTTTTAGTTGGTTTTATTGTGTTCGGCTATGCACTTTCTGTTTTAGTTGGTTTTATTGTGTTCAGGTATGCACTTTCTGTTTTAGTTGGTTTTATTGTGTTCGGGTATGCACTTTCTGTTTTAGTTGGTTTTATTGTGTTCGGCTATGCACTTTCTGTTTTAGTTGGTTTTATTGTGTTTGTGTATGCACTTTCTGTTTTAGTTGGTTTTATTGTGTTCAGGTATGCACTTTCTGTTTTAGTTGGTTTTATTGTGTTTGTGTATGCACTTTCTGTTTTAGTTGGTTTTATTGTGTTCGGGTATGCACTTTCTGTTTTAGTTGGTTTTATTGTGTTCAGGTATGCACTTTCTGTTTTAGTTGGTTTTATTGTGTTCAGGTATGCACTTTCTGTTTTAGTTGGTTTTATTGTGTTCAGTTATGCACTTTCTGTTTTAGTTGGTTTTATTGTGTTCGGCTATGCACTTTCTGTTTAAGTTGGTTTTATTGTGTTCAGGTATGCACTTTCTGTTTTAGTTGGTTTTATTGTGTTCGGCTATGCACTTCCTGTTTTTTGTTGGTTTTATTGTGTTCGGCTATGCACTTTCTGTTTTAGTTGGTTTTATTGTGTTCAGGTATGCACTTTCTGTTTTAGTTGGTTTTATTGTGTTCAGGTATGCACTTTCTGTTTTAGTTGGTTTTATTGTGTTCAGGTATGCACTTTCTGTTTTAGTTGGTTTTATTGTGTTCGGCTATGCACTTTCTGTTTTAGTTGGTTTTATTGTGTTCGGGTATGCACTTTCTGTTTTATTTGGTTTTATTGTGTTCGGGTATGCACTTTCTGTTATAGTTGGTTTTATTGTGTTCGGCTATGCACTTTCTGTTTTAGTTGGTTTTATTGTGTTCGGGTATGCACTTTCTGTTTTAGTTGGTTTTATTGTGTTCGGCTATGCACTTTCTGTTTTAGTTGGTTTTATTGTGTTCAGGTATGCACTTTCTGTTTAAGTTGGTTTTATTGTGTTCGGCTATGCACTTTCTGTTTTAGTTGGTTTTATTGTGTTCGGGTATGCACTTTCTGTTTTAGTTGGTTTTATTGTGTTCAGGTATGCACTTTCTGTTTTAGTTGGTTTTATTGTGTTCGGCTATGCACTTTCTGTTTTAGTTGGTTTTATTGTGTTCGGGTATGCACTTTCTGTTTTAGTTGGTTTTATTGTGTTCGGCTATGCACTTTCTGTTTTAGTTGGTTTTATTGTGTTCAGGTATGCACTTTCTGTTTAAGTTGGTTTTATTGTGTTCGGCTATGCACTTTCTGTTTTAGTTGGTTTTATTGTGTTCGGGTATGCACTTTCTGTTTTAGTTGGTTTTATTGTGTTCAGGTATGCACTTTCTGTTTTAGTTGGTTTTATTGTGTTCAGGTATGCACTTTCTGTTTTAGTTGGTTTTATTGTGTTCGGGTATGCACTTTCTGTTTTAGTTTGTTTTATTGTGTTCAGGTATGCACTTTCTGTTTTAGTTGGTTTTATTGTGTTCGGGTATGCACTTTCTGTTTAAGTTGGTTTTATTGTGTTCGGCTATGCACTTTCTGTTTTAGTTGGTTTTATTGTGTTCAGGTATGCACTTTCTTTTTTAGTTGGTTTTATTGTGTTCGGCTATGCACTTTCTGTTTTAGTTGGTTTTATTGTGTTCGGCTATGCACTTTCTGTTTTAGTTGGTTTTATTGTGTTCGGGTATGCACTTTCTGTTTTATTTGGTTTTATTGTGTTCAGGTATGCACTTTCTTTTTAAGTTGGTTTTATTTTGTTTGTGTATGCACTTTCTGTTTTAGTTGGTTTTATTGTGTTCGGCTATGCACTTTCTGTTTAAGTTGGTTTTATTGTGTTCAGGTATGCACTTTCTTTTTAAGTTGGTTTTATTTTGTTCAGGTATGCACTTTCTGTTTTAGTTGGTTTTATTGTGTTCAAGTATGCACTTTCTTTTTAAGTTGGTTTTATTGTGTTCGGGTATGCACTTTCTGTTTAAGTTGGTTTTATTGTGTTCGGCTATGCACTTTCTGTTTTAGTTGGTTTTATTGTGTTCGGCTATGCACTTTCTGTTTTAGTTGGTTTTATTGTGTTTGTGTATGCACTTTCTGTTTTAGTTGGTTTTATTGTGTTCGGGTATGCACTTTCTGTTTTAGTTGGTGTTATTGTGTTCGGGTATGCACTTTCTGGTTTAGTTGGTTTTATTGTGTTCGGGTATGCACTTTCTGTTTTAGTTGGTTTTATTGTGTTCGGCTATGCACTTTCTGTTTTAGTTAGTTTTATTGTGTTTGTGTATACACTTTCTGTTTTAGTTGGTTTTATTGTGTTCGGGTATGCACTTTCTGTTTTAGTTGGTTTTATTGTGTTCAGGTATGCACTTTCTGTTTTAGTTGGTTTTATTGTGTTCAGGTATGCACTTTCTGTTTTAGTTGGTTTTATTGTGTTCGGCTATGCACTTTCTGTTTTAGTTGGTTTTATTGTGTTCGGGTATGCACTTTCTGTTTTAGTTGGTTTTATTGTGTTCGGGTATGCACTTTCTGTTTTAGTTGGTTTTATTGTGTTCGGCTATGCACTTTCTGTTTTAGTTGGTTTTATTGTGTTCGGGTATGCACTTTCTGTTTTAGTTGGTTTTATTGTGTTCGGCTATGCACTTTCTGTTTTAGTTGGTTTTATTGTGTTCGGGTATGCACTTTCTGTTTAAGTTGGTTTTATTGTGTTCGGCTATGCACTTTCTGTTTTAGTTGGTTTTATTGTGTTCGGGTATGCACTTTCTGTTTTAGTTGGTTTTATTGTGTTCAGGTATGCACTTTCTGTTTTAGTTGGTTTTATTGTGTTCGGGTATGCACTTTCTGTTTTAGTTGGTTTTATTGTGTTCAGGTATGCACTTTCTGTTTTAGTTGGTTTTATTGTGTTCGGGTATGCACTTTCTGTTTAAGTTGGTTTTATTGTGTTCGGCTATGCACTTTCTGTTTTAGTTGGTTTTATTGTGTTCAGGTATGCACGTTCTGTTTTAGTTGGTTTTATTGTGTTCGGCTATGCACTTTCTGTTTTAGTTGGTTTTATTGTGTTCGGCTATGCACTTTCTGTTTTAGTTGGTTTTATTGTGTTCGGGTATGCACTTTCTGTTTTATTTGGTTTTATTGTGTTCAGGTATGCACTTTCTTTTTAAGTTGGTTTTATTTTGTTTGTGTATGCACTTTCTGTTTTAGTTGGTTTTATTGTGTTCGGCTATGCACTTTCTGTTTTAGTTGGTTTTATTGTGTTCAGGTATGCACTTTCTTTTTAAGTTGGTTTTATTTTGTTCAGGTATGCACTTTCTGTTTTAGTTGGTTTTATTGTGTTCAAGTATGCACTTTCTTTTTAAGTTGGTTTTATTGTGTTCGGGTATGCACTTTCTGTTTAAGTTGGTTTTATTGTGTTCGGCTATGCACTTTCTGTTTTAGTTGGTTTTATTGTGTTCGGCTATGCACTTTCTGTTTGAGTTGGTTTTATTGTGTTTGTGTATGCACTTTCTGTTTTAGTTGGTTTTATTGTGTTCGGGTATGCACTTTCTGTTTTAGTTGGTGTTATTGTGTTCGGGTATGCACTTTCTGTTTTAGTTGGTTTTATTGTGTTCGGCTATGCACTTTCTGTTTTAGTTGGTTTTATTGTGTTCGGCTATGCACTTTCTGTTTTAGTTAGTTTTATTGTGTTCGGCTATGCACTTTCTGTTTTAGTTGGTTTTATTGTGTTTGTGTATACACTTTCTGTTTTAGTTGGTTTTATTGTGTTCGGGTATGCACATTCTGTTTTAGTTGGTTTTATTGTGTTCGGGTATGCACTTTCTGTTTTAGTTGGTTTTATTGTGTTCGGCTATGCACTTTCTGTTTTAGTTGGTTTTATTGTGTTCGGCTATGCACTTTCTGTTTTAGTTGGTTTTATTGTGTTCGGCTATGCACTTTCTGTTTTAGTTGGTTTTATTGTGTTCAGGTATGCACTTTCTGTTTTAGTTGGTTTTATTGTGTTCAGGTATGCACTTTCTGTTTTAGTTGGTGTTATTGTGTTCGGGTATGCACTTTCTGTTTTAGTTGGTTTTATTGTGTTCGGCTATGCACTTTCTGTTTTAGTTGGTTTTATTGTGTTCAGGTATGCACTTTCTGTTTTAGTTGGTTTTATTGTGTTCGGCTATGCACTTCCTGTTTTTTGTTGGTTTTATTGTGTTTGTGTATGCACTTTCTGTTTTAGTTGGTTTTATTGTGTTCAGGTATGCACTTCTGTTTTAGTTGGTTTTATTGTGTTCAGGTATGCACTTTCTGTTTTAGTTGGTTTTATTGTGTTCGGCTATGCACTTCCTGTTTTTTGTTGGGTTTATTGTGTTTGTGTATGCACTTTCTGTTTTAGTTGGTTTTATTGTGTTTGTGTATGCACTTTCTGTTTTAGTTGGTTTTATTGTGTTCAGGTATGCACTTTCTGTTTTAGTTGGTTTTATTGTGTTCGGCTATACACTTCCTGTTTTTTGTTGGTTTTATTGTGTTTGTGTATGCACTTTCTGTTTTAGTTGGTTTTATTGTGTTCAGGTATGCACTTTCTGTTTTAGTTGGTTTTATTGTGTTCAGGTATGCACTTTCTGTTTTAGTTGGTTTTTATTGTGTTCAGTTATGCACTTTCTGTTTTAGTTGTTGTTATTGTGTTCGGGTATGCACTTTCTGTTTTAGTTGGTTTTATTGTGTTCGGGTATGCACTTTCTGTTTTAGTTGGTTTTATTGTGTTCGGGTATGCACTTTCTGTTTTAGTTGGTTTTATTGTGTTCAGGTATGCACTTTCTGTTTTAGTTGGTTTTTATTGTGTTCAGTTATGCACTTTCTGTTTTAGTTGGTGTTATTGTGTTCGGGTATGCACTTTCTGTTTTAGTTTGTTTTATTGTGTTCGGGTATGCACTTTCTGTTTTAGTTGGTTTTATTGTGTTCAGTTATGCACTTTCTGTTTTAGTTGGTTTTATTGTGTTCAGGTATGCACTTTCTGTTTAAGTTGGTTTTATTGTGTTCGGGTATGCACTTTTTGTTTTAGTTGGTTTTATTGTGTTCGGCTATGCACTTTCTGTTTTAGTTGGTTTTATTGTGTTTGTGTATGCACTTTCTGTTTTAGTTGGTTTTATTGTGTTCAGGTATGCACTTTCTGTTTTAGTTGGTTTTATTGTGTTCAGGTATGCACTTTCTGTTTTAGTTGGTTTTATTGTGTTCGGGTGTGCACTTTCTGTTTTAGTTGGTTTTATTGTGTTCGGGTATGCACTTTCTGTTTTAGTTGGTTTTATTGTGTTCGGGTATGCACTTTCTGTTTTAGTTGGTTTTATTGTGTTCGGATATGCACTTTCTGTTTTAGTTGGTTTTATTGTGTTTGTGTATGCACTTTCTGTTTTAGTTGGTTTTATTGTGTTCGGGTATGCACTTTCTGTTTTAGTTGGTTTTATTGTGTTCAGGTATGCACTTTCTGTTTTAGTTGGTTTTATTGTGTTCAGGTATGCACTTTCTGTTTTAGTTGGTTTTATTGTGTTCGGGTATGCACTTTCTGTTTTAGTTGGTTTTATTGTGTTCAGGTATGCACTTTCTGTTTTAGTTGGTTTTATTGTGTTCGGCTATGCACTTTCTGTTTTAGTTGGTTTTATTGTGTTCGGGTATGCACTTTCTGTTTTAGTTGGTTTTATTGTGTTCGGCTATGCACTTTCTGTTTAAGTTGGTTTTATTGTGTTCAGGTATGCACTTTCTGTTTTAGTTGGTTTTATTGTGTTCGGCTATGCACTTCCTGTTTTTTGTGGGTTTTATTGTGTTCGGCTATGCACTTTCTGTTTTAGTTGGTTTTATTGTGTTCAGGTATGCACTTTCTGTTTTAGTTGGTTTTATTGTGTTCAGGTATGCACTTTCTGTTTTAGTTGGTTTTATTGTGTTCAGGTATGCACTTTCTGTTTTAGTTGGTTTTATTGTGTTCGGGTATGCACTTTCTGTTTTAGTTGGTTTTATTGTGTTCGGCTATGCACTTTCTGTTTTAGTTGGTTTTATTGTGTTCGGCTATGCACTTTCTGTTTAAGTTGGTTTTATTGTGTTCGGCTATGCACTTTCTGTTTTAGTTGGTTTTATTGTGTTCGGCTATGCACTTTCTGTTTTAGTTGGTTTTATTGTGTTCAGGTATGCACTTTCTGTTTTAGTTGGTTTTATTGTGTTCGGCTATGCACTTTCTGTTTTAGTTGGTTTTATTGTGTTCGGGTATGCACTTTCTGTTTTAGTTGGTTTTATTGTGTTCGGCTATGCACTTTCTGTTTTAGTTGGTTTTATTGTGTTCGGGTATGCACTTTCTGTTTTAGTTGGTTTTATTGTGTTCAGGTATGCACTTTCTTTTTAAGTTGGTTTTATTTTGTTTGTGTATGCACTTTCTGTTTTAGTTGGTTTTATTGTTGTCGGCTATGCACTTTCTGTTTTAGTTGGTTTTATTGTGTTCAGGTATGCACTTTCTTTTTAAGTTGGTTTTATTTTGTTCAGGTATGCACTTTCTGTTTTAGTTGGTTTTATTGTGTTCAAGTATGCACTTTCTTTTTAAGTTGGTTTTATTGTGTTCGGGTATGCACTTTCTGTTTAAGTTGGTTTTATTGTGTTCGGCTATGCACTTTCTGTTTTAGTTGGTTTTATTGTGTTCGGCTATGCACTTTCTGTTTTAGTTGGTTTTATTGTGTTTGTGTATGCACTTTCTGTTTTAGTTGGTTTTATTGTGTTCGGGTATGCACTTTCTGTTTTAGTTGGTGTTATTGTGTTCGGGTATGCACTTTCTGTTTTAGTTGGTTTTATTGTGTTCGGCTATGCACTTTCTGTTTTAGTTGGTTTTATTGTGTTCGGGTATGCACTTTCTGTTTTAGTTGGTGTTATTGTGTTCGGGTATGCACTTTCTGTTTTAGTTGGTTTTATTGTGTTCAGGTATGCACTTTCTGTTTTAGTTGGTTTTTATTGTGTTCAGTTATGCACTTTCTGTTTTAGTTGGTGTTATTGTGTTCGGGTATGCACTTTCTGTTTTAGTTGGTTTTATTGTGTTCGGGTATGCACTTTCTGTTTTAGTTGGTTTTATTGTGTTCGGGTATGCACTTTCTGTTTTAGTTGGTTTTATTGTGTTCAGGTATGCACTTTCTGTTTTAGTTGGTTTTTATTGTGTTCGGGTATGCACTTTCTGTTTTAGTTGGTTTTATTGTGTTTGGCTATGCACTTTCTGTTTTAGTTGGTTTTATTGTGTTCGGGTATGCACTTTCTGTTTTAGTTGGTTTTATTGTGTTCAGGTATGCACTTTCTGTTTTAGTTGGTTTTTATTGTGTTCAGTTATGCACTTTCTGTTTTAGTTGGTGTTATTGTGTTCGGGTATGCACTTTCTGTTTTAGTTGGTTTTATTGTGTTCGGGTATGCACTTTCTGTTTTAGTTGGTTTTATTGTGTTCAGTTATGCACTTTCTGTTTTAGTTGGTTTTATTGTGTTCAGGTATGCACTTTCTGTTTTAGTTGGTTTTATTGTGTTCGGGTATGCACTTTCTGTTTTAGTTGGTTTTATTGTGTTCGGCTATGCACTTTCTGTTTTAGTTGGTTTTATTGTGTTTGTGTATGCACTTTCTGTTTTAGTTGGTTTTATTGTGTTCAGGTATGCACTTTCTGTTTTAGTTGGTTTTATTGTGTTCAGGTATGCACTTTCTGTTTTAGTTGGTTTTATTGTGTTCGGGTATGCACTTTCTGTTTTAGTTGGTTTTATTGTGTTCGGGTATGCACTTTCTGTTTTAATTGGTTTTATTGTGTTCGGCTATGCACTTTCTGTTTTAGTTGGTTTTATTGTGTTTGTGTATGCACTTTCTGTTTTAGTTGGTTTTATTGTGTTCAGGTATGCACTTTCTGTTTTTTGTTGGTTTTATTGTGTTCGGCTATGCACTTTCTGTTTTAGTTGGTTTTATTGTGTTCAGGTATGCACTTTCTGTTTTAGTTGGTTTTATTGTGTTTGTGTATGCACTTTCTGTTTTAGTTGGTTTTATTGTGTTCAGGTATGCACTTTCTGTTTTTTGTTGGTTTTATTGTGTTCGGCTATGCACTTTCTGTTTTAGTTGGTTTTATTGTGTTCGGCTATGCACTTTCTGTTTTAGTTTGTTTTATTGTGTTCGGGTATGCACTTTCTGTTTTAATTGGTTTTATTGTGTTCGGCTATGCACTTTCTGTTTTAGTTGGTTTTATTGTGTTTGTGTATGCACTTTCTGTTTTAGTTGGTTTTATTGTGTTCAGGTATGCACTTTCTGTTTTTTGTTGGTTTTATTGTGTTCGGCTATGCACTTTCTGTTTTAGTTGGTTTTATTGTGTTCAGGTATGCACTTTCTGTTTTAGTTGGTTTTATTGTGTTCGGGTATGCACTTTCTGTTTTAGTTGGTTTTATTGTGTTCAGGTATGCACTTTCTGTTTTAGTTGGTTTTATTGTGTTCAGGTATGCACTTTCTGTTTTAGTTGGTTTTATTGTGTTCAGTTATGCACTTTCTGTTTTAGTTGGTTTTATTGTGTTCGGCTATGCACTTTCTGTTTAAGTTGGTTTTATTGTGTTCAGGTATGCACTTTCTGTTTTAGTTGGTTTTATTGTGTTCGGCTATGCACTTCCTGTTTTTTGTTGGTTTTATTGTGTTCGGCTATGCACTTTCTGTTTTAGTTGGTTTTATTGTGTTCAGGTATGCACTTTCTGTTTTAGTTGGTTTTATTGTGTTCAGGTATGCACTTTCTGTTTTAGTTGGTTTTATTGTGTTCAGGTATGCACTTTCTGTTTTAGTTGGTTTTATTGTGTTCTGCTATGCACTTTCTGTTTTAGTTGGTTTTATTGTGTTCGGGTATGCACTTTCTGTTTTAGTTGGTTTTATTGTGTTCGGGTATGCACTTTCTGTTTTAGTTGGTTTTGTTGTGTTCGGCTATGCACTTTCTGTTTTAGTTGGTTTTATTGTGTTCGGGTATGCACTTTCTGTTTTAGTTGGTTTTATTGTGTTCGGCTATGCACTTTCTGTTTTAGTTGGTTTTATTGTGTTCAGGTATGCACTTTCTGTTTAAGTTGGTTTTATTGTGTTCGGCTATGCACTTTCTGTTTTAGTTGGTTTTATTGTGTTCGGGTATGCACTTTCTGTTTTAGTTGGTTTTATTGTGTTCAGGTATGCACTTTCTGTTTTAGTTGGTTTTATTGTGTTCGGGTATGCACTTTCTGTTTTAGTTGGTTTTATTGTGTTCAGGTATGCACTTTCTGTTTTAGTTGGTTTTATTGTGTTCGGGTATGCACTTTCTGTTTAAGTTGGTTTTATTGTGTTCGGCTATGCACTTTCTGTTTTAGTTGGTTTTATTGTGTTCAGGTATGCACTTTCTGTTTTAGTTGGTTTTATTGTGTTCGGGTATGCACTTTCTGTTTTAGTTGGTTTTATTGTGTTCGGCTATGCACTTTCTGTTTAAGTTGGTTTTATTGTGTTCGGCTATGCACTTTCTGTTTTAGTTGGTTTTATTGTGTTCGGGTATGCACTTTCTGTTTTAGTTGGTTTTATTGTGTTCAGGTATGCACTTTCTGTTTTAGTTGGTTTTATTGTGTTCGGGTATGCACTTTCTGTTTTAGTTGGTTTTATTGTGTTCAGGTATGCACTTTCTGTTTTAGTTGGTTTTATTGTGTTCAGGTATGCACTTTCTGTTTTAGTTGGTTTTATTGTGTTCAGGTATGCACTTTCTGTTTTAGTTGGTTTTATTGTGTTCGGGTATGCACTTTCTGTTTAAGTTGGTTTTATTGTGTTCGGCTATGCACTTTCTGTTTTAGTTGGTTTTATTGTGTTCAGGTATGCACTTTCTGTTTTAGTTGATTTTATTGTGTTCGGGTATGCACTTTCTGTTTTAGTTGGTTTTATTGTGTTCGGCTATGCACTTTCTGTTTAAATTGGTTTTATTGTGTTCGGCTATGCACTTTCTGTTTTAGTTGGTTTTATTGTGTTCGGGTATGCACTTTCTGTTTTAGTTGGTTTTATTGTGTTCAGGTATGCACTTTCTTTTTAAGTTGGTTTTATTTTGTTTGTGTATGCACTTTCTGTTTTAGTTGGTTTTATTGTGTTCGGCTATGCACTTTCTGTTTTAGTTGGTTTTATTGTGTTCAGGTATGCACTTTCTTTTTAAGTTGGTTTTATTTTGTTCAGGTATGCACTTTCTGTTTTAGTTGGTTTTATTGTGTTCAAGTATGCACTTTCTTTTTAAGTTGGTTTTATTGTGTTCGGGTATGCACTTTCTGTTTAAGTTGGTTTTATTGTGTTCGGCTATGCACTTTCTGTTTTAGTTGGTTTTATTGTGTTCGGCTATGCACTTTCTGTTTTAGTTGGTTTTATTGTGTTTGTGTATGCACTTTCTGTTTTAGTTGGTTTTATTGTGTTCGGGTATGCACTTTCTGTTTTAGTTGGTGTTATTGTGTTCGGGTATGCACTTTCTGTTTTAGTTGGTTTTATTGTGTTCGGCTATGCACTTTCTGTTTTAGTTGGTTTTATTGTGTTCGGGTATGCACTTTCTGTTTTAGTTGGTTTTATTGTGTTCGGGTATGCACTTTCTGTTTTAGTTGGTTTTATTGTGTTCGGGTATGCACTTTCTGTTTTAGTTGGTTTTATTGTGTTCGGCTATGCACTTTCTGTTTTAGTTGGTTTTATTGTGTTCGGCTATGCACTTTCTGTTTTAGTTGGTTTTATTGTGTTCGGCTATGCACTTTCTGTTTTAGTTGGTTTTATTGTGTTCGGCTATGCACTTTCTGTTTAAATTGGTTTTATTGTGTTCGGCTATGCACTTTCTGTTTTAGTTGGTTTTATTGTGTTCGGGTATGCACTTTCTGTTTTAGTTGGTTTTATTGTGTTCAGGTATGCACTTTCTTTTTAAGTTGGTTTTATTTTGTTTGTGTATGCACTTTCTGTTTTAGTTGGTTTTATTGTGTTCGGCTATGCACTTTCTGTTTTAGTTGGTTTTATTGTGTTCAGGTATGCACTTTCTTTTTAAGTTGGTTTTATTTTGTTCAGGTATGCACTTTCTGTTTTAGTTGGTTTTATTGTGTTCAAGTATGCACTTTCTTTTTAAGTTGGTTTTATTGTGTTCGGGTATGCACTTTCTGTTTAAGTTGGTTTTATTGTGTTCGGCTATGCACTTTCTGTTTTAGTTGGTTTTATTGTGTTCGGCTATGCACTTTCTGTTTTAGTTGGTTTTATTGTGTTTGTGTATGCACTTTCTGTTTTAGTTGGTTTTATTGTGTTCGGGTATGCACTTTCTGTTTTAGTTGGTGTTATTGTGTTCGGGTATGCACTTTCTGTTTTAGTTGGTTTTATTGTGTTCGGCTATGCACTTTCTGTTTTAGTTGGTTTTATTGTGTTCGGGTATGCACTTTCTGTTTTAGTTGGTTTTATTGTGTTCGGGTATGCACTTTCTGTTTTAGTTGGTTTTATTGTGTTCGGGTATGCACTTTCTGTTTTAGTTGGTTTTATTGTGTTCGGCTATGCACTTTCTGTTTTAGTTGGTTTTATTGTGTTCGGCTATGCACTTTCTGTTTTAGTTGGTTTTATTGTGTTCGGCTATGCACTTTCTGTTTTAGTTGGTTTTATTGTGTTCGGCTATGTACTTTCTGTTTTAGTTGGTTTTATTGTGTTCAGGTATGCACTTTCTGTTTAAGTTGGTTTTATTGTGTTCGGCTATGCACTTTCTGTTTTAGTTGGTTTTATTGTGTTCAGGTATGCACTTTCTGTTTAAGTTGGTTTTATTGTGTTCGGCTATGCACTTCCTGTTTTAGTTGGTTTTATTGTGTTCGGGTATGCACTTTCTGTTTTAGTTGGTTTTATTGTGTTCGGCTATGCACTTTCTGTTTTAGTTGGTTTTATTGTGTTCGGCTATGCACTTTCTGTTTAAGTTGGTTTTATTGTGTTCGGCTATGCACTTTCTGTTTTAGTTGGTTTGGTTCATGTTTCGTGTTGTATATATTTGTCTAAATACGGATTTGCAATCGTCTTTTGACTTTGGGCTGCTGATGTTCCGTCGGTTTCCTTTCTAATTTACTTGTGCCATAGTGTTATTCCATTAAATAAAATATTTGAAAATGAGATAAAGTAAAGGTAAAAGTTATTTTTTAATGATTATACGAATATTTTTGTAGCCTGTTGGGCATTTATATTATATGTTTTATGGCATCATATAATGAACAAAATTATTATTCCTCTAGCTAAACAAAACAAGCGATATTATCCAAAAATTTGTGTTGTTCCTTTTGGTTTCCACTTTATATTTTGTGTCTTGTTTATGATTTATGTTTAACATTTTTTAGCTATAGCGCCCAGTTTATATTAGAAGAAAGCTGGAGTCGGACCGCAAAGAAAACCTCCACATCAGGAGTTTGATTTATGATGTTTGCTGCATTTGTACATAAAAACTTGAATACCTTACCGTAGTAGACATGGAAGTGACGACACAGTTAACTGTAGAATTCTTTAAGTAATTATCAATTGTATATTTAAAGTACATGACTGAATGCTCCAATCTCATATTTCATAACAAGCTTGACGAAATACAACCATAGTTTTGCCAAACAAGGTGTACTCCTTGTGGACACCATGAAGACTTTGTAGTTTTAAACGGTATCATCTAATTCATACCACGACAACACACATAGTTAAGTTAAAAATAACGGACCCAAATCCTTTTGGCCGTCCAGCAGTTCTTACACAATTGAGCATGTCTTGATCAGGTTTATTTACGATAGGCAGACAAAGTAAGTAAGGATTATACAAATGGATGGTCATTACATTTATCTAACTGTAAACTATAAGTTGATAAAAACAAATCTTAGGACAAACTTTAACTTTAATTACTTATTTTACTTATTTGCAATAATTTTCAAATAGTTT
The DNA here is from genome assembly GCA_944474755.1 of Limnoperna fortunei. Lineage (NCBI taxonomy): Eukaryota > Metazoa > Mollusca > Bivalvia > Mytilida > Modiolidae > Limnoperna > Limnoperna fortunei. Next base: position 48,697,961 of record OX104116.1, read on the forward strand.
ATAGACACTTCAAAAGTTGTATCAAAGAAGAAAGTAAATTATATTAGACCCTCATAGTGTAGCTTCAGCATTGTGTGTCTCGTCATGACTATAAAAGTCAAACAGGAAAGGAAGATTAGGATTGTAGATAACATAGTAAGGCTTAGATACTATGTGGTAATTAAATGAGTCTATCTAGTGGCGGCACTTTCTAATCAAATGTTAGACCTAACTATTCAATACACTATTTCAATAAGTGCTTGATACTTAAAACAACCTGTCTAATTTTATCGACACTCGTCAATCTATAAAATCTAATTCCTTTACATATATTTTTGAAGATATAGCACAAAGATTCCAGGCACGAACTTTCCGCACAATAACATTGGTTGTTTTATTTACGTTGTTGTTCGTGCTTCGCCTTTTTTTTCGACACGTCTGTTTATTTAAAGAAAGGCTTAACGACTTTATTACTAAAAGTAGTGTTATTAAATGTTTAAGGATGAACTTGTTTCGAATAAATGTTTACCCTTGAGTTTTATAGAAGATTGTCGCAATGTCATTTGCAGGCATCGCATTTTAAATGTACTTCAAAATCCACCAAAACCGGAAAACAGAATTGTCAGGTACAAAACCATAGTGTAAAACATAATTCAGAAAAATATATTAATCTTTAAGTCAAGAATAGCGAAATCGATATTTCGTAACATATATTGTCTTATATTTTAAACACTTATTTCATGCAGTGATATGCATATGCAAAAATAATTAATTTAATCAGAACTCAAGGGAGATTCAATAGAGGAGGATAAATAGGGAGAAAATTACTGTGGGTATAAATTTAGTATATTACAGACAGAAACCTATAAAACTCGCAGATTCATCAGCGCTTTGGTTGAAAAGTAGTTAAGAAATGCGAAGCAAACCCGTTAGCTGACAATTCGGACGACGAAAAGAGGAAAATTAAGGAAAAAAAGCCGGAACAGAAAATGAAGGCAGAAAGGCGTTTTTCACAACACACAGCGAAGTCAGAAAAAGAACAGAGACCGCAGAAACAGTCAATTAGTCTCGGAAGATGTTTTTTTATTTGGATTAAAGATTGTCGAGAAGAGCATGAGACTTATGAGAAATGCAGTTTTAAGTAATCTATAAAAAAGATCGAAAGTATTCTCCTTCAAACAGCACCCTTTAACATATACAAACACTTTCAGAAAAACAATCTTTACCTGTAGATCACATCCCACAGTGTAGATTGGGGTTCGTCAGTAAATGTTTTTGTGATCGCTGGGCTACAAATGGCCTTTAAAACATATTTGGTAGAAAGTACATTTAAACAACAATAAGTCCTCAGGAGCTTTGGGTCGGAGGATATTGATAATATACTCCCTATAGGTTGTGATTCTAGAATCGACAAAGCATCAAGTGATAAATCCTCTCACGGTTGCACATAATAAGAATGGCAAGAACCGATTGTATTTAGCAGATGAAGCTAATAGCGATGAGACAAATGGCTGGATGTTTGGCAGCTAAGATAATAGCGTGTCCAAACAAGTTTAAAAACATTCGGCCAGTTCAGATATGTTTATAGAGTTTTGAGATTTGTTACCTATAAGAGATCTTGCAATGATTCTCATACACCTCGCTCTAAAGTATGTTAAAATTAGTTGTAATATAATGCAGGAATTTGTCAATGTTTGTGATACTCGCTTGATTTTGTTCTTGACATTACATTGTCTGAAATAGATTTATGTTCAGATTATTTTTTTTATTAAGGGCTATTTTCACTTTCAAAGGAAAGTGAAAGTTGATTTACATGAATACAAATCTTAGTTACACAAAACATAGCTAGGTTGAAACTAGTGAACAAAGGTCTAAATCTTGGTCTTCATTCCATGTTGGCTGGTGGTGCTACAAAAGTTAACAACATTAATGACATGCGTTGGAATAGAAACGGATGGTGGAATAAAATCAAACGTAAGGATGGTTATGTTGTTGACTCCTTAGACAATCGCTTGCTAGTTGCGACAAATTTAGGTTTGTTATTTTATAATACCGTCCAGCCCCGTATCTTTGTAAGTCTATGTAGCCCAAAGGGCTGGTCGCTAAAAAATAATAAATTTGTGTTTTTATTTTCTCATCAGAAAAAAGAAAGTGCATTGCTGGCCTTGTTGTCACATAAAATATAAGCTTATAAAGTACAAAGTATAGAAAACAGCTTTATATTCCACACGTGTCGGTAGATAGCAGGAAAAGGAAAAAGTTGCATGATCAGTATGAGGTTGAACATGTACATAATATTATTTGACCAATGGGGAACGGGTTAAAGGCTTAAACGGGCTTTTATGCAAGTCATTCTGTGCATGTCATTCTCTGGCCATCATTGTACCAGGCAGGTTCATATTTTTTGACAAGCAGCATTTATATTGTATGCTGTATTAGTAGGGTACAACATTGTCTTCGTTGTGAATAAATTTCAATACGCATAAAAAGTCATTTAATGTTTTCGCACTGTACCCCTGATGGTCTCTTGTTTGCAATGAGAACACAGGTAACCAGAGTATTATCCGACCAAATAGTTTTATCTCTGGTTGTTCCTGGGCGTGCCTTGGCCATTGGTTTAACAGGGTTAGATGAGCTTCATAAGTTATTCTTTAGTAAAATGTGTATATAATATCATGATGTTTATATTTAGCTTATAAATTTCACGTTTTTTTTTTTCAAAGTAAAGTGCAATGCGGGTTTTTTGTAATATAAGTTATATGCTAATAAGATAAAAACAAAGATAATACCTGTAATTTTCATATTACATGATAAGAATAAAGAAAAGACTCTGACCCAGATATTTAATTTCGCATTCCGCTATATTGATAATGTTTTGTCCTTGAACAATGTTAAAATAGGTTACTCTTTGCAGTCAATCTATCTAAGCGAGCTTGAAAATAAGGACACCAACAATAAACATAGGCCAGCCTCTTACTTAGAACTAAAACTAGACTCTACGACAAACGTTATGACTTCCACTTTCCAACTGTTAGCTTCCCGTTCATCGATAGCACTAGTAGCATAAAGGGGAGATCCACTTGTTTGGGTGATTGTCAGGTGTTATTACGGAACGCCTGACCACGTTTCAGTCACATGATCATGATCTTTGATACGATTCCTCGTGTGATCGCTTTCCAGTACAGTACAAAAATGAGTGCGTTTTGATATTAATTAAAAAATCAAATGACATTTAAAACATGTTCATTTGTATTTAAGTTTAAAATGATTTAAAAAATAATATAAAGATCAATTGTAAAGCGACATTTAAATTTGGTACATTACGTTTGTTCCCACTTTGTGAAAATCATGGCAATTTTTCGCAAATTTGACCTAAGATTTTTAATGAATCACAATCACTTAAGATTCACAATCACTTAAGAAGTCTGCGCACGGATTGTTTATGTTACTTGTTTTTTTTTGAGGACACATCTGTATTTATTATTATTTTTATTTTTATAATTCTATATTGTAATATTGAATTAAATTAAAAAAGATACTATACTAAAGTCTAAAACCAAATTAAAAAATACCGCCATTAGTGTTAGGCACTAAATATTGAAAGTGTTTGTTGTGTCTTAGTTAAGGTACATCTTAATTTAGATCAACATTTTTAATTACTGAGTATATTGAAAAGTAATTGTAATACTTGTATGACATAAATGAAGGCATTAACAAAAAAACACCGATGAAACCGTCAAAAGAGAAAATTCACAAATCAAAGTCCGAGAAACCGGAAAACTCCAGAACCAACGACTAAAAATACAGCAACTACAGCAATGGTCACAACTTGGTACAGGCATTTTAAAAGAAATAGTGGGTTAAACCAGGTTTCATGGCTTCCGAAACCTCCCGCTTCCATTACTGTAGAATGTGAGTTGGTTATCATATACCACCAGTCAATAATAGGTGTAACCAACATTTATCGTAGCACATTCACTGAATTAAAAAAATGGGAAACTATCTGCAAACATATTTTCAAACGAGATATATTTTTCGACAACGAAGTTGTAGCTATAGTAAAACATATTAAAGGCGCGGACGAGTCTTTTTTTGTGGGGAAAATTTATAATTTTGAAATTGAAATTGTCTCGTTTGTGTTAAAGTATTATGCTAAGATGACCGTTGGTGTCTGTTTCTGTGATTTCTTTAATTTTTAGTTCTAGAGGATATATTAACGGAAAAATAAGTATAGAATTTAAAAGCACTATTCAATATTTTCTTATTTTTGTGCTATAGTGAAACCCCATGGTAAGTTTAGGTCGTAAACAAATATTGCATGGCTGCCTGTATATTATTGATTATTCAATATTTCGATACTGTTTAGGAATATTTTGCACCTGGTGTCATCAATAACATATGCACAGATGTAATTGTTTCGATTTTAAAATTGACATTTTATAAATTTCGAATTTCGCGCAAAAATATGTAAATAAAGATCACTATTGTTGAAAATTTTGTTCTGTTCAAAATTGAAGATTGTGTTACTTAGTGATACAAAATTAAAAAAAAAATATATATATGCATATAAAATCGAAATGATATATTTATTAAAACCAGGACCTATAAATCAACTAGTTATACTAGTCCCAGTTAAAACTAATCATGTTATTTAACAAAACGTTTCCTTACATGAAATCTTGGACGCAAGAAAAAAGGAATTGAACAGGATGGTCAAAATATTGGTCAAACGTTTCTGAGTATGCACTATTGCTCCCGTAGACATATGTTGCTTGGAGCCTTTGCAGGTTAAAACCTAACAAATATTGAGTTTTGACATGTTTTGTTATAAAAATCAGAAACAACAAATGATGTTATACGCATGTTGGACGCCATTTAATTGCGGTCTTGTTTTCAAAGCGTCTGCGGAACAACACATAAGACTCTTTTTACAATTTCAAATAGAAATATGAAAGAAATTAACAATATTGTGTAAATACAGATGTGCAAAGAAACCGTGTCTAATCCAAGTGACACCTTCGGTGTGTGGAAAAAGGCAAAAATAAACAGTTGATTTGTACAGAGAAAATGGATATTACGCCCGAGAAGATGTTTTGCAGACATAAGAGATAAATCTTATATTCAATTTATATTTAATTTAAACGTAAACAATTTCACAATCCATGCAGTTGTTTTAACAGGACTATTTCAATAATGAAAAACTCACCAAAAAACAGCAAACACGGATATGACATGCTTTTACATAACAAAAATTATTATAAAAACCAGACGTGCTTGTCGTCTTATATAGTGTCATCAGTTGCGTTTAAACAAAACATATTATAAGTCTTAATAATTAGGATTTTAGAATTTTATTGCACAAAAGTACCCACAATACGCCAAACTAGCTAATGCCGTATACATGAGAAAGAAAAACATCAAAATAAATACATTTTCGTAATGTTACACCAGTAAATTCAAATCATGAATATAAAAATGAATTAAACTCGATTGAAAATATTCACGCTCTGTTTTAATTATGATTGCATATTTTGAAGATGGATAAAATTGTATTAATGTTAGGGTGATATCTTTATGTTTAAGTGTTTTCTGTGTAAACATACCTTGTAAACTCATTCTTTCAAATACATAATTTGCTAATATAATTAATAAGTAATATATTCATATTATGTATAGTTGTAAACAAAATTACCAAATTAGTTTTTCATGTAATAAACGTAATTAAAAAGAGACACGAATGTCAATTAGTACACAACGCACAGCGGGTTATTAAAAACGGCAATAACTACCATCACGTATCAATAATGATCGATTTTAAACACAAAACCGATAAAAAAATGGTGACACTGTCGAATGATATCAGGATCGACCACGTCTGATTTTATTCTTTTGGACATCAAAGTACCGGGAGTGATTCACTCCCGCTCTGGTTACATTACGAGTAATAGGACTAAACTCGTACCCTCGCCAAAAAGCGAGGGTATGATTATTCGTTCTATTGTCTTAGTGGTGGTATAATTAACATGAATAGTACAGTCATTGTAAACGTTTCATTATCAAGACCTTTTAATCGTCGTACAGTAGATGTAACAAATGACTAATTGTCTCAATATTGGGAAGAAAAAAGTATAAATGTGTTTCTGTCTATAGGAAAGCGACGTTTACAAGAACTTTATTTCTTACATCTAGCAATGCATAGTGTTTAACTGGTCTGCGCACTGTCTTAAATAATTTGAAATCATTGACCAATTCATAATGAATAGTGATGAATGATGTTGTCAAACACTGACAATATGAGAAACATTGATTTTGTTAAATTGATACTGTCATAAATTTCTTTATAAAGGACGCACTGTCAAATTCACGAATGAGCTCTGATGAACACATTTCTATTCTCAATATGTTAGAACGTTCTGAAGGTGAAACGTAAAACCAAATTTTTGCAGTTGCAGTTGTTTTGCAGGGATTTTGTTATTTGAATTATATATTAAAAAGTCTCACGACTTCTAACTAATACCTTATCCTTTACTACAATATGAATATTATTTAATATGCAAAATCCCATGCAGATAACCGTAATCTCATTAATATAAAACGATAATGTTGGATATGTGTTGAGTATTTTCAATGGTAAAATATGAACTATAAGCTATAGACAAGCCCATCAACTGCAATTTATCATTTTGCAACATACAACATATAAAACATAGAGCAGTAGATAATCATGTTCCTTGATAAATGATAAATGTATTTATTAAGATATGATTTAGCAGGGTCTCAAACCCAGTCAGTAGAAACCGCGTCTTCAATCAAGACGTTCCGATCTCATAAATATGTGTTTAATCAACCAATTGCATTTTTTATTGCTAAGATTAGATAAGTTTATAGGCACAATCTCCAAATGTATTCCCAATAACAGTCTATCAACTAGGATCAAATGGAGATATAAGTTGAACTATGCAAGTACTGATATTAGACATGGTAATTAATACTAATGCCTTTATCATATTAATAAATGTACATTGCACGCTATATTTCAAACTAGTACAGATTCTACAGACGTCCATCAACACACAACCCACAAAATCAAAATATTAGAAAATAAAAAAATGTTTTTATAAGGATTTTAACCTTTGTTCAGGAATTCTCAAATAGGTTTTATTGTACTTATATAATGTCTTGTTACTGGGTTGTACTCTGTCATAAGTTTGAAATCAAAAAGAGACTATATGTTTTTTTTATAGTTGACTTAATTCAAGATTCTATTATGATTTATAATATTTGTACAATGTACGTTCTGATAAAATCAGACGATAAAAGTCATTATAAAGAAACACATGGCTAAAATTACAAAATCAGAAAGAAATAATCAACAACAAGCACAGAAAACACGAACCACACTGAAAGTTGTGGTAAACTAAGGTGCTCTAGAATAGTATCTGAGATCGTATACAGGTATGCTGCTTGAATGTTGTTTGAAATGATTGGAAATTGGGACCAAACTTAAAGCGATTTCGTTCGTCATGCAGTTAAGATCTCAGTCGGCTCATATCGTCAATGGCAAGTGCATTAAAACGTATGAGGTAAAGGACAAGGTAGGATAACCTACTGTCACTGGCCCCCTATTTTCGCTAAAAATGAAATGACTACAATCTGTAGATCATAATGTTTTTTCAAAGGTACATTATCCCTTCTTACAGAAAATCAATATAACTTTCTTTTCTTATCGTGTAAAATTATTATATGCACCTTACTAAAATAGGCCAATTGTAGTGGCCTGTGGAAATCGGTACGTTTTCGTTATTTCGAACACCATTTTAAATATGAGCGGACGCGTGTACCACGAAGATATTTGACTGTATTATTTGTTGCAAAAACAGTGTTTAATATTTAAAATATATTTGTGGTACACGCGTCCGCTCATATTAAAAAATTAATATTTTGTACCCAAATTCGCGTGATTTTTGTATTGTTCAGCATAGTATGTAAGCCTACAACCGGACCGGACTTGCATTTCCGAATCTGCATATACATCCATTTATGCTGGTAATTGTTAAACATTGTTGACAATTAACTTAGATAGAAATGTGTAAAAAAATCAATATAGGGATAAATTAAGTAAATATTTTAATATTTAACAATTTAAACGTTTAACAGTGATGAAACAGCTAAATTTTGATAATGAAATACATCTATCAGGCATTGATATAATTTCTATTCCAGATTGATTATTTAAGTCTTGAAAGATCGTGTCTTTCAAAGCGTAGCTTTTTTAATCATATTTAAAGAGGCAAAGCTGTGAAAAATTAAGTTGCAGACTTAATCGTCCGGAAATGGAATATTTAAAGAACGCAATTAGTTCACAGATTGAAATAAATCAAATTACCACAATAATATTTAGAGAATGTGGAAGATACGTATAATATGCCCGGAATCACCGGACTGACAAACATCAGAGAAAGTTAGAAGTAATGTAAAGAATTTTCGCTTTGTTTAACTGGTTTGAATACACACGCGTAAAAACAAAATGAAAAGACTGTTCCAGACATTTTTATTCATGAAAAAATTTTCAGAGATAACACCTTAATATGTCTAAATAGATGTTAAAGTTACACCTTTTTAATTTTTTTTACGTAATAATTATAAATGGTATAAAAACTGGTGTAATCTATCATCAAATATATCACGTCAGCAATTTGACGCATAAATAGGTCTTATTTTCGTAAGAAAACGTTTGAGCATATATGGCGTAATAGGTTAGCTCGCAGATTATACGCATTATAGATCGTGAAACGCTGGTTCGAGTCCCGACGTTTTTCTTTTTTGTTGTTTTTTAAAGTCTACTTTCATTTGTCACATGTTTAAGAAAGTTTGTATGATAAATGATAGTGAAGTGTCCAAAAATAGAATATTTTAAAGAACACAATTCGTACGTAAAGGTTGAAAAAATTATGTGTCTAAACTAATACCGAAAGTGACGAAACGTATGACATGCGCGAAACACACGTTCCGACGAAGTAAACGTAAAGAATTTAAAAGAAGTTAATTTTGTTTCGTTTGTATTCACTCGAACAACAAACTGATAAGACTGTTCTAGAAGTCATTTTTATTGAAGTAAAACATCTTCAGCGATCACATCTCGATATGTCTCAATAAATGTTAATTTACACCATTATTTTTTATACGCAATAATTAAAGATGTTATAAAAACTACTATATTAACAAATATATAACATCTGCAAAATGACAGTGCTGTAGGTAGCAGAGGATTCTCGGACTAGGAGTACACGTGCAATCAGTGCACCCTTTTGTTTACGACCTTGTATGACGCATAAATAAGTTGCTTTTGAATGAAAATGTCTGTGTGTATGTGGTGTTTTTGCTTAACCCGTAGCTTGTGAATATTATACACTGCGAATCGATGGTTCGAATCCCGATGGTCTATGTTTATTTTCTATTTTGTTTGCTTTTATTAACAGGAAACGTTTTAAACATAAATTGGTGTAACAACATCGAATGTCAGCGCGAGCATATTCTTTAACCTTGTAAAAGTCATCGTCGGAAACCCACGTCAGGTCGCGTTCTCGCTTTGGTAGCAAAGCGAGAACGCGACCGGCAAGTGGTAGCACAGCGAGAACGCGACCGGATGTAGGTTTCCGACGATGTGTAAAAGTAGATAAGGGACCGGTCAATATTAATTGGGGGGTTGGGACCGGTGCATTTCAAATTATCAGGTGTAAAAAGGGCTATGTCCTATCTCCCTAAAATACAAAAAGTTGCCGTCCTACATCAGAAGTGTTATAAAAATGTGTGTCCTATCTAGTGAATAATTTTATGGTTACAATTCAGTATTTATGTTTGTTAAACAAGTTGTGCGATTACAGTATGTTGGTTTTGAATTAAAACGTCAGAAAAAGTAGTTTTTTCATTGATGATATTGTTATGAAAAAAAACTAGCTGTCCTATCAGTATCAGTGCTGAAAATAACAAAATTTGGAGTCCCATATATAAGGCAGCATAAAAAAGTATGTTCCCTATTGCATTTTGCACCGGTCCAACCACCCCAAAGAATATTGACCGGTCCCTAAATATATATCATAACATGTGATAAAATAATAATTTACATGATAACGATGGATATTTGTGTCATAAATGAAAAAAAAAATTTTATTTTCTACTTTATACTGTAAAATACGGAAGCCCGTTAGTGCCATGTTGTGTTTTATTTTTAAGTCGTTATAACGACTTACTTAGTCGTTATAACAACTTACTTACTCGTTATAACGACTTAGCTTACTTGTTATAACGATGAAGCTTACTCGTTATAACGACTAAGCTTACTCGTTATAACGACTAAGCTTACTCGTTATAACGACTTAGTTACTCGTTATAACGACTTAGCTTACTTGTTATAACGATGAAGCTTACTCGTTATAACGACTAAGCTTACTCGTTATAACGACTAAGCTTACTCGTTATAACGACTTAGTTACTCGTTATAACGACTTAGCTTACTTGTTATAACGACTTAGTATCTCGTTAAAAGAGACGGTCGTGTTTGTGAATTTTGTGATATGCAAGGTATTGGTGATGAATTTCACTATTTGTTTGAAAGTAAATTTTCTCTATGGAAAGAAATCGATTGTTACCAAAAGATTCATTTAAACATACAAATACTCTGAAATTTATTGACTTGTCAACTCTAATGATTTTAAAACAAAAGTGAATGTTGCTATAATCTCTATAATATCTGTGGTAAATTAATAGAATCAATGACCTATGATCTACATAATCAGTATTGCTTTCCTAATTTAATGCTTGTGTATTATTATTTATTTACCAATTTTGATGTTACATTTAAGTTGTCATTTGATTACTTTATATTATGTTAATATTTGTATTCAAAATACCGCAGTTGGGGTCATTGAAAATAAAAAGTTCAAGTTCAAGTGCCATATTAGTAGTTATAACGAAATAATAAGTCGTTATAACGAGTAAGGTTAGACGTTATAACCATTAAGCTTAGTCGTTATAACGAGTAACTAAGTCGTTATAAAGAGTAAGCTAAGTCGTTATAACGAGTAAGATAAGTTGTTATAACGAGTAAGCTAAGTCGTTATAACCAGTAAGCTTAGTCGTTATAACGAGTTACTTAGTCGTTATAACGAGTAACTAAGTCGTTATAACGAGTAAGCTAAGTCGTTATAACGAGTAAGCTTAGTTGTTATAACCAGTAAGCTAAGTCGTTATAACGAGTAAGTAAGTCGTTATAACGACTTAAAAATAAAACACAACATGGCACTAACGGGCTTCCGTAGTAAAATTATTTGCCCGTTAAGTTAAACGTTAGCATATTTTTTTACTCGTGCTTGTTTTTTTTTGGCAGTTAACATCAAGGAAACCACGTGGGATAATCTTTTATGGATAGCATAAACTATCGTAATACATATGTGAATATTTAATACTTTTTAATTAAACACAACGTTTTGGATCTATATAATTTTCTCCTAACCATGCAAAAAAGATACAATAATTTCAGTACTTTGTACTGCTACTGTGGCGATCGTATTTCAAGTTAATTAGCTACAGGATTTACTTAATACAAATTAGATTTAAATATTGGTTTTTGCAAAAATAGATATTTTGTTCGCTATTATATAATTGTTTAACAGTGTGTCTTACCAATAAGGTCACACCAAAAATAATTTGTTTGACTTGACGGGATGCAGAACACCATCCTCCGTTTTTTTTTTTGGAAATCTCAGAATAGATATTACACTGATGGTAAAATTAACATTAATATCTTTCATTATTAACTCATAATTTCAATAAAATTATTAAATACTACGACAGACTTATAACCTTAATATCAAATCTCCTTATTATTTTTGTTTAAACACAAAGTTTTTGATACAACGAGTTCGGTATAGGCAAACATAATGAAAATTCAATCTTAACAAGGGAGGTAATTCTGACAAATCTATATTTTTATTACTTGTTTAACAGTTTTTTATCAACAGAAAAAAAACTTTTAACCCAGATAGCCCTTATTTAAAATCACCTTCTGTCTGTATCTTCTATCAATTTGTATATTGTGATAAAATTTGACGAAGAAATAGTGATTACCAAGTTTTGGTTTAAAAGCTTGTAATTCTCAAAAGCAAAGATTTTTGCATGAGAAAAGCATTCTTTTTGCGAGATAAAGTTTTTCTATATTTATTTAAACTAGAACTTGCCTGCAACAGGTATCTATACATCTTGTGTTAACATTTGGTGAATATTTGATGAGCAGAACAGAAGTTAATTTACTGAAACCATCTTCAAATTAAAGCTGAATTGAAAATATCCTATAGATTTGGCAAGCATGGAAGCACGTGAAGTGTATCGCGCATGCGCATGATAGCACCAAAATAAGACCATATTTTTAATGCTATGTCTGTATGCTCAAATTACTGCAAAGATGAGTCATTTTCAAGAGGGGGCCAAAAATGGCCCTTACCCTACCTTGTCCTTTGATGAAATCGGATAACGTTGGAAATTTGACGCGTTTTTGGTCGAAATTTTGAAACACTATTTCGGAAAAAAATTTAGAAGGTAGCATACCACTCTCTACACAAATATAACTTCACAACAATTTCGTTTAAATCGGACCACGTATTAAAGTGGTGACCGTTATGAAATCGTGTTCATTATCAAAATAATTGATTGCACACTTTATTAGGGTTGATCTTCAACTTTACCAAAATTTATTTAATTCTATTGGGCATCTTTGAGAAAAATGTCGGACAAGAACAAGTTGATGATGTAGAAACAGGGGAAAGTAAAAAAGAAATAATGAATAAAAGAAAAAAATAATAATGATAAAAAGAAGAAACATTGCAAAAACAATAACCGGGAAGAAACGTTGTTTTGGGCGATTTAATCATAGCTATGTAGTAATTTGTAAGATATTGAACAAGTCGGTGGCATTACCCAAATTAAATATAAAATAGAGTTAAAAATCAATATACAGTGTTAAAAGTTAAAGGAAGCTATTGTAATTTCAAGACCAAAATTATCAATCTGCTGTAAATCTGACTTTTGGAACTGCAAATGAAGAATCAAATAATCTCGTTCAATTTGATTGAATATGCATGACCATAAAAACGTATGAAGATGTAGATGTGTTGTAAACGTAATTAGGTCTGACTATAAATTACTGCAGTAATAAGAAGATCAATTGACGAAATGAGTGATATGGCACCAAGTGACTATCTTAAATTATCTTTATTCTGTATTTGTTTGAAAATGTTTATAAAAATGAAAGGTTATATTATAATCACAATTAGTTTCATACACAAACGTGTGACAAAAATTTTAATACGAATTAACCAAATTCTGTTTCAGAAAGAAAAGCAGTAAATCTTCTGAATCAATTTTGATATTTTACAGTTATTAAACAACACCAATAAATTTAGCGATGCTGCAACGGGAAAAACAATGGTGTTGCAAGACAAATAAAATTGCTATGACTTGAATGTGCTGTTTAATAGGGTTTTGTTTTTCTAATTTTACTTGAAGAAACTTTTTAAAATGCACATACTTTTCTATATATTTTTTCTTTATATTCACAAAATTCGTCTATATAAGAATTAGCATTCGAAAAAGTGTTTACTGTTCATGGTTCGCAGATAATAGTATTTTTTTTATTTTAAAGCACAAATTGCCAAGCTTACTGAGATGAAAATATTTGCATTGCAAGATGCATACGAACAATCCGAAAAGGCAAAAGTACTCCAGATATTATCAACTTGCTTTTGGAACCCCATTTTGAATCTATAAAACATTTCAAATTCAACAGACATTCGACCAGAATGTTTAAAATATGGTAAATCAGTGAACTGTGTCATATAAGTAAATCATGTATGTATTTCCTCATTTTACGTATAATTTTCTCGCACCTATCAAAAATAAGAATATGTAGTTCTCATCAACATGTATTGATTGGTTCGAAATTATAACGTTACAAACATAATGACGATATAAACAAAACAACTTCCATTTACCACGTAATCAAGTCATGACCATTAAATTGTGATAGGACATTTGTATTTCATTTCCACAAATTTATTATTGTTTAAAATGTAAGAATCTTGCATAAGCACTATTGTTTTATTGGATTTATCCAATCCCGCCAAGGGCAAGGTCAAAGGTCATCAACCATGATATGCGACACATTCCCTTGATATTATCTACCCATAATCTAATTATCAAAAGATTACCTCAAAAGATAAAAAAAGTCATAGTCCGGACACGATTAGTTTCGGACATACGAACGCACGGACAAACTGAAGTATGTGCACATAATATAAAGGTGTAAAGAAAAGGTATGTACATATTTAGAAAATTATGTGCATATTGAAAACAGTATATCCATATATAGAAAATTATGTGCATATTGAAAACAGTATATCCATATATAGAAAATGTTTATACATATAGAGAAACAGTATGTGCATGTGTAGAACAAAGAAGGGGCAATCACATGTGTATATGAACACTGTGTGTCTTCACACGCCAGTCTTTGTGTAAATATGAACCTAAATCAGATATCTTTAAAATTGAACAGAACGGATCAATTAAAATAGTTAAAAACACCTTACTGTATCAATATTAATTTATAAAACAAGACGCTTTAAAAACGTTTACATACAATACATGAAACGTTTGAACGTTATGGGAGAAAGGATGTGTGTTCCAATCATTCACATCCACTTAGAAATCAATTACTGGAAGCTATGTTGTTCATTCGCTGTGTGGCTACACATCATGTTCACTGGTCTTGGTTAATTAATATAATACACCATTCTCAAACAAAACTATGCGATATACATGTATATCATTCTAGAATTGGATTAAAGGCCTCTATGGCTGAGAGGTTAACGTAGATAGTAATCTCCTATTGATCATGTTATTGTCAACACTGAGGTTTTGGATTAGATCACAAGCTAAAATCAGTATAGTATTAATATCCAAAGACATCTGACAACTCACACCTAAAAAGTGTTCATGTTAAGCTGATAATAATATTTTGTATGCAGCTGTGTAGTAGACGTTATTTTATGTATTAATTGTAAAAGTATTATTTGAAAATGAAAGTAATTTTAATTAAAATATTTCGAAATTTAATTTGTTCATGTTTTCCTTTGGACTTGCTTTTTATGTATTTTGATTCAAACTGTTCTACGTATTTTTCGCTTTTCATGGATTTGATTGGTTAAGTTGAAATTTGGCGATAATAGTTAATTTTCGATTGTCTGGGGAAACAAGGTGGAAACTATTTGTAAAGGCTGCTATGTTTTTTTTTCTCAGTTGAAATATATGCTGAATTGTTTACAAAGCGACTGATAACTTACACACTGTATACTCTGGACAAGCAAGTTTGTCGTTTTACGTGAGTTTTATCATATTTTCTCTATTTTCTAAATAATTTACTAATGACGTTCCTAGTGTGAAAATGATCTTTTTGTTATCATATCCGACATATTTTCATAGACAAATTGCATAGGCCATCTAATATTGATAGAGATATGCTTTTGAATAAGAAAGAGAAGTATTTTATTCTGCGTTCATGTCTTAAATTGTTAATTAAATAACTATCGTATCGAGTGAACTCTGTAAAATCGATAATCCTAGTTAAAGGTGAAGTCGGTTTTTAATTGGTTTTTCCTGTAAAGTTTAAATAATAAACTACTAACCTTTAACTACTAACCAGATGCGTAGTTGCTACTAATTATGTTTTATATTGTCGTTTCGCATAGATTCCTAGGAACCTGCTTTATGGTTTGTTTTATAATCTGTTTCGTTTTAATTATTTTTTGTAAAACATGGAAGTAAGGTTGAATATTTCGTTCACGGATTTATATGTGTGTACCATATGTACTGGAATCTGTTGTGTTTGTCAGTGTCTTACAGTAACGGCCTTATTCCACAAGTTGGTAAGCCATTATGTATTCGTTATAAATTCTATATTTTAACTATGTTATAAAAGTACATTCTATGTATATACTGTAATACTATTTAATTGCTCTATCACATTTTGTTTATAAAAATAAAAGTGTGACAGAGTATCTTAGTTTATAAATATGAATACAAATGATCTTTACGCAAAGAAGAAAATTACATCAAATAATTGTAGTTTTACGATATTTGAACCTAGAATTGTTATTATTTATCAGACTTAAACTATTTCATAAAAAGTTCTATATATGTAATCGTTTATATTTTATACAATTGTGTAATATTTCATTTATTGTTTTTACAGGGTATTATTTTTACTACATGTATAATACACCCATGAATCCGAGCCTTCTTGTTGTGGTTATTTAACCTATACGACGACTCTACTTCAGCTGTTTATAAACAAAAGAAAGGGGAACAATGAAAAAATTCTGCAAGTTATTTTTAAAATATATAACTTTAAAAAATCAGGGATAATGCAAAAACGGTTGTCAATTTGTATTTGTTTGCAGAGATTACCTTCCATTTGCAATGAAGACCCGTAAAGAACATTTTCGTTTTTTCTTCTCTGTCGATGACTCCAGCTTAGGATTAACAAAGTGCATGGATTGTCCTGCAATTCTTGTAAAATAAGTTACAATAAAGAATTTAGTTTTAAGTATTAGGTGATAGGTGAGGTGGCTAAATTAACCACCCTATGACTCTAGTAGCAAAAAAAGAGAAAAAAAAACACAAAATGATGTCCTAGTAAAACGGGAATTACGTGTCAGTGGTTATCACCAATGATATAAGTAGGAATAAACAGAAAATCCACTTGAAATGACGATTAACATTGACAACCTTTTCTTTGCAAATTATTAACGGTCAAAACAAAAACTACGTTACCCGAATGTTTTAAATTTTGATAACATTCTTTTTTTGTGAACTGGTTGATTAATGTAAACTTTTACAAAAGAGTTGTGACTAACTATTTCAAATCGCCTTAACAATTTCCGTTTTAAATATTGGATAACTAAGTTTTTTCTTCTTTCAAGAGCTTCTATGTTATAGAATTGTTTGTTTTGGTTATAATTATTATCGCATGTAATTATTTCTCTCATAAGGATATTGTACCAATACAAATAGTTTAACAGATTATTAATATAAGTTGCAAGTGCTTCATTGTTTAATAATATGCAAGAAATATCATTCAAAACGTTTTTAACGCCGATACTTGCCGTTACTATAATTTTCTGGTTGTGTGAATTACGTTACTTTTAGCTGTATTTGCTACTGACTCCAATATTTTATTTATATTTCTTCAAAATTACACTTAATGAGATATTAATTTCTATCAGAACGAAAGCTTTTCAAGACTTTGGGCATCTTTAAAGCTAAATACATCACGTTTTATTTCTACAATGCTATACTGATTTTGTCATACAAATAGTGGCGATGTCGCTTGTTCAAAAGTCCGAGAGAACGATAATTAGTGCTTACATCATGCAATAGGTGCTGTATTTATGTAATAAAATCCTAGCCCCCACCCACTCACAAACCGCATTCATCTCACTGAATAGCTTATAAACTATATGTATCGTCTTATGTAACGTAATTCACGGCACAGAAACAGGCCCTTTCTTTGAGAAGCTAAAAAAGTTCGTTTGAAACGTATGCATTGGATGCTACAATTTTACAGTTATCATATCCATATAGCAGATTTACATTTGATTTATTTATTATCAATGATGTCTTCCCTGGGTATGTTTAACAGATATTAGCATATTTCTAATCCTTTTTGTCCCATTTTACCGATTTTGACTGTACTGCGGGCTAGATGTTATCGACTCTAACCTTTTTTTAACATGGAGTCCCATTTTTATCCGTATGCTCTGGCTTCCTGCCCAGTAAACACTGTGCGCCATAATATAGCTGAAAATTGCTGAAAGTAGCGTTCAATCCTATTCAAACAAACAAATCAAACAGATCTGGTAAAATTTATATATTTGTTATAAATATCCTATACAAATTAGAAACTTAAAGCAGGAGATTCATATCAAAACAAAAACACAACGTAGAGATATTTGGCTAGTCACACTTTATTAAATTTGAAGCAAGTTTTAAACGATGGTAGAAATTATTATTATCATTTGTCTTATACCAATATAAAGTGTACAGATTGATATGTAATGTTTTAGTCGAAATACAACATTTACAGAACATAGTAACCTACAATGAAATGATGAAGTTTTAAGGTTGAACGATTTCTGCATTGTAATGGTTCCTAATTACAATCGTAATTAAACTACTCAAGATTATCATAAGAATTCAATTTTGGTTCATATTTGGTTGAAAAAAGTTAACCGTGAAAGAAAGTGATTGACAGATCGTCCACAGAGATAACAAGAGGATACAATTAGTATTTCACAAGGCTATCGGTAAAGCCGGTAGATAGATGCGTGTAATGTTTATGTATTTAAAAAGCAGAAACACTTATAATGGTGACAATATATATGGAAACCATGGCATAGTTTGATTGTTGCAACTACATTTTAGGTTGTGTTGCTTGCCTTAATAGAACAAAAGCTGTCGATTTAAATATAAGAAAATTTAATACCTTTGAGACAAACAAGATCATAACAAGTATATCGCGCCAATAAATAAATTAAATAAAATAACATAAAATCACAACAGGAAACCCAATTAGTGTCTTTATTAAAACTGTTCAGCAAATCAGCCCTCTGGTTATATGTTCAGCTTTGAACATGTACGTTTTCTCTAAATACTTGCAAGTATTCAGCGCAATCAAAACTGAAAATATTAAAGAACTATTTAGTAATTTAACATATTGTATGTCACATTTGCGGAGACATTTATAGAGTCAGAGACCGTATAATGGACGTAAGGCTTTAACGCAGATAATTTGTTTCCTCACTATCAATTATTACAAAAATTCCTTCAAAAAGCATATAAAACTAAATGCTTACATCGTTATATGACCTTTAATTTTAACTATACAAAATAATAAATTTTTAAGAAATATTTTAACTTTTCCTAGAAAATCAGAATTTTCCTTTTCTCACTTTTTAACTATAGAACACATTTACAGCTAAACATGACATTAAGGATTCTGTCGTGGATAAAATTAAGAATTAAGTGAATGCACAAAATTTCTCTATCGAGATATAACAAAGATTACGTTGTGTATACTTTCATCAAGGGATAACCGTTGTACACATACCATGTTCCAATTTTTTTCTGTATAATTTTAGGTACTTCATAATGTTTTAAGACCAACTGTTTCTGCCTCTTTAGTGCTAATATTTCCCATTCCCTCTGCTCCTCCATAAAAACAGATTCTGTGGCCGTTATAAATTTGAACATTTTTATTCAAATTTTATGCGGTTTATACTGTATTTTCGACGAAATTTTAAAAAAAAATCATTAAAAGGTGGTTTATTTTAAAATCGGTAGTATCTCTCGTCACTCTATTAGTTTCTTTGAATATATTCATAAGCATGCCATTGTTGACAAAATGAGAAACTGAAATTGTGTTGTTTGTGTGCATAAACCATATTTTGTTGATTTTTATTTCAAAATCCCATTCTTCTTCAGTTTTGGAAGAGTGTATGTCTGATATACCGCTCACAATTCAAACTGTTTATGTGAAACGATTTCAGAGTTTCTTGCCAATTGCTCTGAATCTTCAGTTCTTTAAGATGAACTCCAACCTATTATTGAGGCGTCCGTTTTCAATGTAACCGTTATCTGTATAGTGACGCGCATGTTTTTTCTGACAACTATCATTTTTGTTGCATTTTCGGTTTGTAAGTGCATGGAATTCTGAAATTCAGACTTAAAGCATGCAACAAATGCATTTGAATTGGACGCATTATTAAGTGACTGCTTTGAATTAACTAGAGGCATGATACCTTTATCCTTACTATGATTATATAATGATTTACCTTTACTTGACCTTTATTAAAATATTTATTTTTGGTTTCATTTTATCAGGAGATCTTCATTGGTCTCTTTATTTGAAATAAACTGATTTTCCATGTGATTGAAAATTAGCCAATCGTCTAAATAAACAGATAGTCTTATTCCGTGTTTTCTTACATATGCTATTACAATCGACAGTATTCTTGTGAACAGCAGATAATGTAAAACTTTTCAGTGTAAGACAAATCTCAGACATTTTTTTATGTTTGTCAAAAATTTTAACATTTTTTTACCATACTTAATGTACCGAAAAAACTTGTATGATATATTGCTTGTGGTCTACAAATTTAACGCCGTTATTTGTAATAAAGCGGCACTTCTAGTTATAAAACTCTAAATTTCTACATTTACATTTGTAAATTACATTAACAAAAATTTAGGTACTTAATTTTGAGGAAATTACAATGTGTATCCTTTTGTATTACCGAAAAAAGTCTTGAGTTATCAGTTTCTATTGTTCTGAGAAAAAAATTTAAACGACCACACGCCGGTATTTTAGCATACAACACTTTTCTCACCTTGTCATTTACAAAACGCCTTTCATCCTCTAGATTCCTGCCGCAGGTCGTGGGTGTTCTCCGGGTGCTCCGGCTTCCTCCCCCAATAAAACTAGATGCTATGAAATAGCAAAAAATTGCTGAAAGTGGCGTTAAACATTAAACAAACAAACAAATCATCCTCTAGAGAAAATGGACGACCTTTTTGTTATTGTCTGACTAGGTAGCTTTTCAATCTTCCCCAACATTCTTATCTTTAAATTTTCCTTTTCCTGAACCACTGAATATTTGAAAAGTTTCTACCTTGTCTTTATGAGTACCATGTTTTTTTATCATGTTTGTCTATGCTTCGTATCTTCATCTACCTAACATTACTCTTCTTTTTCTGGTCATTTTTTAGAAAAAATTGTCTTTATCTTTCCCAGCTTTCAGAGTAGCAAATAAATCACTGCCAAAACCATCATCATTTTTAACGGCAAATCTGAAATATCACATAAATCCTTTAATAAATACAAAGAACACATTTGACGTTTAAAATATGGTGAAATGCTCCAGCTTTACCAGCTTAATCAAGATATCTCTTCTTTGCTGAATAGCTTTTTCAGTATTTGGTTTATCTTCAGACAAACTTTTAATCAAATTACGTAGCCTCGCTGAATATATAAATACGACCTTATACCTGGCCAGTTTCCCTGTACATGATATTTTCTAAAGCGTTTTATAAGGTTGAGTGAATAAATTTCTACCCTTTGATGTGATTGGATGTTTACTGTAGTCTAGCGGGCAGTATTTCAGCTATATTCAGAACGAAAACAAGTTAATAAACAATAAATCAATTCGCTTGAATTAATTAAGATGAACCAAAGGTAAAACAGTTTAAATTTAACTGGAAAAGTTTGGTATATTGGTAGGGGCGGAAAGTTTTGCCTTTTTAGCATAAAAAATGAGCCTATTCCCATCGACATCTACAAATTGGTCTTTTTAAGTTATTAAGCAATAATCTAAAGTTGTTACTTAACTCTGCTTACAATGATCACGTAATTAATGTCTTTTAAACTTGAATTATATTAAATTTTAAATTGTGCGCGGTCAGATTTGGTTTTAAATATTCTCAATAATAGCATAACCCTTTAAAATAAAAAATATAGTTAGTATAAAATAACAGTTATACAATATTTCAGATCAGTTTGTCTTTTTCTACCAATATTAAAAGGGTATCTGCCTAATTGTACATATATAATACAAATTAGGAATTCAATGATTTATCCGTTTTGAGAATAAGTATATTAAATTGTCAAAAACAATCCGGGTTCAATAGATTCATTTATCAAATCAGCGGTTTGATTTATACCATAGTATTAAATCCAAGTGAAATCTATGACTGACAGGACACTTAAACAACAAGCAACAAAAGCTAACAACATACAACAAACAAATAAGCGACAGGGTGAGCAGATTTTGCTTCACTAATGATACCCCTCGTATTATTTTATGGTCAACTTTAGCTTAAGCCACATACAAAAGCAGAGACGAGTTAGTTACCCAAGATCACCCGTTACCATCTGTGTGACATATAAACCAGTAAATAATGACTCCAATAAAATCGTGTGTAGGCCGAAGTCAATTTAACTGTAAAAATTTAACCATTCTTTGAGAAACTAACAAGCCTGTGTTAATGCAATGACTTTCGGAATTGCGGGGATAGAAACATCTTATAAGCTTTGCTGAATACGATTGTATTGTTTCTTTTGTACACAACACATTTCATT
The DNA here is from genome assembly GCA_944474755.1 of Limnoperna fortunei. Classification (NCBI taxonomy): domain Eukaryota; kingdom Metazoa; phylum Mollusca; class Bivalvia; order Mytilida; family Modiolidae; genus Limnoperna; species Limnoperna fortunei. The sequence goes on from OX104116.1 coordinate 48,720,186, forward strand.
TGCAGCATCAAATAATTGAACGTGTTAATAAAATCTAATCCCGAAAAAAACCAAATACACCCGGATTTACGTTTGACGATTCAACGGTGGCAAAGATTTATAATTATTTCAACATCAGACTTGTCATGCTTTGACCCACTGATATTTATCATGATTATTAAACAAAACTACTAATTAAAGGGCTTTAACTTTCCTTCGAAACTTTCATTAATTGCAACTATTTGATTTCACCGAATTTCATTTGTATTTCGTTCACTAGTTTTTACAAAATTTCCATAATTTTATTCATTATTTCAATTCTCACTTATTCCAAAATTAGAATTACCTAAAAAACGATATGATTAAACGCACAGTTTGCTAAGTTTAATCAACTAATAAAGTATCGAAATCATTCATGCTCAACATTATTACTATAATGAACAAGATGTTTTCCATGTTGTAATTTGTTCCTTTTCGTACCCAACATATTCAATGTTCCCAATTCCAGATCTGCTGCAATTAAAATTGTCGATGTCCAATTTGTCATGTGGGTAAATGTAATAATTGCACGAACACTATGCACTAGAAATTTTTGTCGTATGCAAAGTAACAGTCAATGATTATACCATCGTCGGAACCCATGTTCTATCTACCACTTACAAACCGTGGGCACATTCGTAAATATTTTCTCTTTTTCATGAATATTTACGAGTGTTCTTCGCCATTCATCTTGCAACATCTGTCAAAGTTAATCCAGGGTCTGCGGTGGTGGTTGGCGCTGATGCACACGTTTGTCCAGTTGATCCCAAAGATGTTCGATGAGATTCAAATTCGGCGATTCTGAAGGCACATTTAAAATGTTATTCCGCTTTAGAAAGTCTCTGGTTAGTTGAACTGTATGCGGTCTAGCATTGTCCTGCTGGAACAATTCCCTCTTGTGGCGATTATTGGAAGAAGATGTGGTTTAAGGCTGTCGTCTCTGTACCGCTGAGCCGTGAAGTTCTGCGATACATACGCAATCTCTGATCGACTTTCTGTCATCTGAGATCGCCGTCCACATCATGACGCTATCAACGCCGCATCTATCCACTATCTGGACACATGACAACGCGAATCGTTTATTTCGTCGGCGGTGAACACACTTTACGCTTCTATAGCAGGAATCGCGACCCGTCACTAAACCATGTTCTGCGCCAGTTCTGGAGTGTCCACATTATAAACCTGTTTTACCATTTGACATAGTCTGCACATGGTACTCTAGTTCACATCCTAGGTCCGTGCAACCTCAATTCTTGAAATCTCCAGGCTGTAGACGTCCGTTGATGAGGTTTCTGGCAGCAGTATCCATAGTTTGGCATAGCTTTTACGTTTTGACGAGTTGGGCTATCAAACCTGTTCTTTTTTATAAGCAACCGATAGGTGGTTGATTAGTCCACGTTGTAAGCGCTTTCAAAAGTTTGCGGCAATTTACGCTGTATGCACTTTTTATATGTCATTTTTATAATGTGGCAATATGCTAAATCTAAAGAAAATACGCTAAACAATTAGAAATTACCTGTACAGTTAAAAGGTTCAATGGTCATTTAAAATTATTATTCAAAATTATTAAAAATTCATTTTTATAAATTAAAACGTAGCTGTGCGGTTTTTTTAAAGAGTAAACATTTTTGAACAGAAAACCCGGTACTGTTGTGCACAACCCCCAAAACATTAGCCATCATAAATATGGGTAGATTTATCTTAATAGGCTGCCATAAAATTTAAATAATAAGATCTTCCTAACTCTTTCTGAAAAAGCCTTCCCATAACGGTCATTCTGATTTTTCCCTTTAGAACATCATTATTAATTGAATCTATTTGAAATTACTAATGGTTAAAAATACGAAGAACAATTTTCTATATTTTTCTGCACACCAATGGCCTCAATACTGAATCTAACACTGAATACATGTTCTTTATTTTAGCGTTAAGTTCTTTACCAGCTTGCTATTAAATAAATTACAAGTTCATGGCTTGCAATAAGTTCAGTATTAAAGATATACAAAAAGCTATTATATACATTTAAACTGTGAGTTTCGTGTGACACAGTATGGTACGCTTCCGTCAAAGCAGTTAAAGGATTAGTTGTTTCCGAAGGATTCAAAACTAGAAACAGCAAATCTATATTAAAATTCCAGTTGTGGTCCTCTAATAATATTATACGATGTAAATAAGTCAATAGTTATTTGAAGTAAAGAATGCAGTTTTTATTATGATTAGTAAATTCCATGATTGCAACGTGTATGATTTTAGAAGTGAATGAAAACTTGTAAACAACAATCTATATATGAAATTTGCAAGCGAAAATAAAACACTAATATTCATAAATTACATTAATTATATCTTATTGGTGATTTAATATATCACAACTCAGCTTACAACGCAACAATGTAAAAGATGAAAAACTACGCTGTCACTTAAAATGGTCAGAAATCCCATCAGGAATATATACAAATTTTAAAATGGTTTGCTTATGGCTTGACGAGCCACACTTATTAGGAAGTGTCAATCAAAGGCTTCGTTGCGTTAGGCCAGCGTGTAATCAAATGACGTAGAGAATTAAATAAAGATGTTGATTAATTTTTTTACCTTCGAGGTTTCATTGTCAGCACGTGCTGACTAGCATCTCATTTATATCTTTTTATTTCTCATTAGTTTTAACAATACAAAGTAGATCGTTACTGATTAATTGGTCACTTAATCATCGTTTAAAAGACCAGTTTCTCCCGGTGGCGATTTGAACCATAATTTGTTTTGTTCCAGACAATATATTAAATGAACTACAATGATGCTAAGTAAACCAATTATATAATTTTTTATTCCCCTAGACGATCTCGTTAGTGAAGATGGAAAATAAGAAACTTCGCCTTTGGCTTGTTAGTATGGTCACTTCTATTTCGACTATCGACTAAGATTAATTGAACTACAATGCTTGGTGTACATCACTTTTTTAAGAAAACGTTTAGATCGTAATAATGTTCGTTGAGATGTGTTATAATATTCCATGTTTTCTTAACATAAAGCTAAATTGGAAGTTATTTTGTTTCAATACCACTGAGGACAATAACTAAAATGTATTTCCACTTGAATAATGTAAACATTTTTATCAGAAATATAATGTAACAACAAAAACATTAATCAAGTAGTTCCCTAGTGAGTGTATAATCTTTATTGGAAGTGAAGAATAAGTTTAAAATCACATACGTGTACTTAAGCGAACAAAACATTGAACACATCTTTCTAATAGTTACTTTAAAAAGTTTTTTTCTGTTAAGTTGTCTTAAAATTGTTGTCATTTAACGTAGACATACTTTAAGCATGTGAACACTATTATTTATGGAAATGAAAACAATTTTTTATTAAAAGATAAAACTGGATCATTTTTTAAGCTTAATTGATATGTAATATCATAACAACACCTTAAATTAGCAAAACCATCCGATGCCATTTCCTACCCTGGCTTATAAACTAAGTAATAATGCTTGTTTTACATTGACGTCAGTAGTAGGTAGACCGTCTAAAAATGTTGTTAACACATGTCAGACTTATAAACACGGTGACTTATAATTTTGAGGTTCGGTGTTAGAAAAGTGGCAGACATAACCTTTTTACTTAACAAGTGATCCCCGAACGATGTTGCAAAAGCTACTTTGCTGAAAATATCGATAATCTGGCCTTTTTATCTGCAGTCAAAATAACTTGGGTTTGTTGACCACTTATGTTCCCATATTTAGTTAATTTTACTTCAACGCCAACGTGTGTTTGTGGTTTTTGTGTGAAAAATTAAAACTGCTTACCATGTTTAGTTGAGCTTATGGTCCTTTTGTAGATAACAAAGATAATCAGCGTTTTTTAAATTCGGCTGCAGATTTCTCGCAGTAAATTGTGACCTAAATAAGAACGGAAATATAAGCTACGCAATGACATTTACGATTTGCGCAGGAAAAAAAGTCTCGCGATTCGTCCAAATACCATAAAATGGTACAAAAGCAAACGAACCTTTATATTCCGGTAGAACAATAATGGCTAACTTAATGTTAAATTCCTGTAGAAAACAATTAAAGAACTATTTGTGACATATACAGAGCATTGCATGAAATATGAACATGTTATCTTGGAATCATTTATTCTAGTGGATTTTCGTAATAGAGATGTACAATATGGACTATAAAGAGCACAAAAAGCATTGGTATATCCCATTACCACAGCTGATTTTTTGGCTGTGTGAAATTACCGCCCGTGGGATTAAAAACAAACCTATCTTTCAATTCAATTCTTTCTATGGGATTTCGTAATGAAGAGGTACAATATGTAATAATAAAAAAGAAAGCACACATTGGTATATTCCGTTACCGCAAATAATTTTGGGCTGTATAAGATTACTCTAAAGCGACTTGACAAAAAAATTTGCTTTCAGAAAATTTTGTTGATATGACGCGAAATTACCTACCAGAGACGTCGCTGTTTTGTTTTGGTAACAACTTATTTAGTAATCCTGACTTCATAATCATCACTGAAAACCATATTAAGCTATATAATGTATAATTAAATTGATAATACATGTATGATTCTTTTGTGTTAGTTTTGCTTTAATTGGATAAATATTCTGCAATTTTTGCAGTCTAACAGAAATTTAAGTAAAATTATTTTTTTCCTAAATCAAATCCTAATTCATTGTTTCATAAAATTTTAAATTAAAGGAAATATAATGTCATTAAGAAATCGTGCATTGATTAACGCCTACCAAGATTTTTTTTCTTTCAGGAATTTAGAATGAGTGACAATATGACAAAGTTATGAAAATTAGATAATTTGATAGCATTAAAAAAAGCTATAATTTAAACATTAATATTTTTAAAAACTGCAATAAATAAATTAAATAATTAAATTGTAACGGGAATCCCGAGACAAATTTGCGGAAGAAGATTGCGCTTTCTCTTCTGCTCTAAATAAAAATCTGTGATAGAAGTACTATTGCAGGCTGCCTTGGTTTAGATAAATATTTTTGTTTAACAAAGTATGCTAGCAATCTTGTCATTTAAAACTTTCGGCTATTTACTCAATTGATTTGGGCAAATGTGTGCAATTAATATTTACCAGCGCATTGTAACAGACAATTGTCTTTTCTTGACAACACAAATATAAAGAGAGTGTAGGCGGTTTTCTACATAAATTTGACTAATTTTGATAAACAGTACAGATGAAACTCTTGAAAAAATTTATATTTGTATTTAAAATTGCGTTTAATTTGCTTTTGTAATCACATTTATTCAGTAGATAACAATAAGTATACTCTACTTTACACATAAAAAATAGCAAGCTACATGTATAGAAAAACAAACGCATACATCAAATTATAACTTCTCACAATTTAAATTAAACGCCATTTCTTTTCTTCATAATCAATACTGTTTTATCATGGTTATTTTATTGTAAATGTAAACTTAGACATTTTGATAGTTACTCGACTATGCGCAGATCATTTACGAAGTAAGTTATCTAAGCACAAGACTCTGTATCAATGACCTCTTAATAACAAATTAACAAATTGATATGGTCTAAATCTGAACAAATATAAAACTTATATTTAACCACAATTACAAGTTGGAAGAAGTATTGATTTTAATAAGAAGAATAATCATTTGTAATGCAGATTTATTGAGATTTATCTTAAAGAAGGCGGAAGTAGAATGTACGGAAAAGGCAGTGGTGTAGAGATTTCTCCAATAAATATGGAAATACAATGATATCACAATCAGATAAAATGGGGCTTATGACTGTTGTTGTAGTGAAACTATGTCTTCAGATAAACAAGTTGGTTATTTACTTGCAACAAAATAATTAAAATGATCAAGTAAGTAACTACAAAATTGTATGGCGTTAGCATCATTAGAACGTCTTTACAATTTCTCTGATAATCAATTACGATAGTGTCAATAAGCTACTCCAGTAAATGATACGTTACAGGAATAAATGGCAATTAATTTTATGTTATGCCTTCAACGCTTTACCAATTAGTATAACAGCTTTAGACGTTGTTCGTTATCACATTGGATCTACATCTTTTCAAATCGGGTAAGTGTAATACAACTTCGCTTTAAATTGTTAAAAAATCAAATTTGATTGTTTGCCAGTCTAGTGTTTTTACTATAATTATACAAAATACAGAAAAAATCAAACTGTAATTGTTATAGACGGCTTTCATTTGAAATTATTATAAAATAAAACTTAAAATAAAACATGTTTATAACAAGTCCAGCAAAAGGCTACGAAACAGCACTGGAATCAAAATCATTATTTTCAGCTTAAAATTAAAGTGTAATACTTTATAACTTTCGTGTTGACCAAGAAGTGTAATTTATTTGGTATATAAATGATATGTTACTCATTGTTGTATACATTTTTTCCTGCCATTTTTACTTGAGTCTTTTAATGTTTTCCTAATAAGAAGACATTTAAGAATGATAACAACTTCTTTTCATAGTTCTTTCAATATAATATTAAATATAAACATACAGAGCTAAGTGAGTCATGGTTTAATTAAAGTAACATGTCAATTTATTTATTTTAAATGGCTTGCAATTTTAAATAAAAGGTCATCAAAAGTATTAACGATATAAAATTTACTTAGCAAGACGCACGTTATGCTTAATCAAGACTTATCAGCAGTGTTTTAACTCCAAAATATATAAAATCCAAAAATGAAGATTTTGTAGAGCTTTAATAATGAAACTTTCAAAGCGTTATACCAAATCCGGCTAAGCCATGTAAAACTTGCGAATAGATTAACCTTAGAATTAAATCATTTGTAAAATTTCAGTGCATACAGTTTAGACTATATAACTACAAGATTCAATTTTATTCTTGTCGGCACCGTAGTGAGACTACTGGTCTAGTGATATCCTCGGAGACAGTCCATCAGCAGACATCGACTGTTGTTGCAAATAAAAAGTCATCAAAAATACTTATGCTAATTTTAATAAAGTGCGTCTATCAGAACTGCCTTCGGAACTATTGCTTTTTAGCGTAATGTTTTTTCCTCTGCAATTACACTGATTTAAAGTATGGTTGGTCAAAGATTAACATTCCAATTATTATGGCTCTTATTTCAAACATGGACGCCATTGGAAATCATTTATTTTGGACTGTCTAAAGTTTCAATAACCTCATCTTAAACTATTCCATCATTTGTAAAAAAACCCAAGAGTATGGATAAGTATAGAACATGGCTTTCATTGGTGCAAAATAAACAAATACTCATACTGTATTTGTAAAAAACTTCAATCTTCGGTCGCACGTTGAATTTTAATCTCAAATCTGCTGATGGGAAGTGTTGTGGTCAGTTGGAAAAGCTGCTGAGCAGTAAGACCATTTAGAGTGGTCCATAGCTGTCTGATTGTGAAGCTGCCATTTAAATTGTACCCTCCTGGCCAGAGCAGATTAAAATATCCGGAACATTTGTCCACTCCTCTATTGATGCACATTTTGGATATACAAAACTGCTGCTTTATTATTTGTGTATAACTGAAATGTTGCTTGAGTTCTGTTCGACTGATAACCCAACGTTTATTTTAAAGTGCATGTATCACCATATAAATAAAGTACAATGGCAGTTCAGTACCTTTAAGTGAAAGTTACTTCCCTGAACTTCCCAGAAATACACTCAAAGAAATGGATTTTCCTGTATAGGTAGAATCCGGTTGGTGTGAAACTGATAGACATCACGAAATGTATCTTATGAAAAATTAAACCAGGTCCTTTGTAAGTATAGTTCCAAAAGTAGTTGCTAAAAATAACATTTACTGGTTTAAAGCTAAAGTATTAAAGGATTATGGATAATTAAAAATCATTTTTATTGACATCAGATTTGTTATGTTTGGTGGACGTGTTTTTCAACAGATAATATGTATTCAAATGCGCACCAATTGTGCACCATTGCTTGCCGATTTGTTCCTCCATTCATATGAAGCGGTCTTTTTACAACCACTTTAAATAAGACAGAACAACAAGCTAACCCATTCCTTTAATCTCATCTTTTGTTACAATGAAGCAATCCTTTAACTTAACAATCCTCGCTTTGATGAATTTCTACATCTCTTTTTATCAAAAGAGCTTAAAATTAATGATACCATAGACACTAATAGGACCACTTCATAAATGGTTTTGCATCTCGACACTCAAGACAGATTATACATAACTCAACGACAAACTAGATGACTTCAACGTTCAAATCGTCATCAAATCGTCTTGTGAGCCACACTCCATCCGCTCCGGAAAACGGAGTTTACGTTACTCAGCTAGTACGTTACACCAGAGCTTGTTGTAAATAACACGATGTCCTTCCTCGAGCCTTTTTTTAACGCGAAAACTGCAAACTCCGGGTTTTTTTTTACCACAAGGTTGTTGTTTTCATTGAATACAGTGTATGGCTTTATGACAAATACCAGTTATATGTCTCTAAAATTCAATTCAATTGACTTAAAATTTTGCAGTGTTTGGCATGGAATACCAATTTATTCTATATTCTGTGTGACAACGGTTAAAAGAGATTTAGAACAATCGTGGTCAATAAAAGACAAATAAGCGGTAAAGGAATAATATAATTTCTTTTAATGTTATGACAAGTACAAGCAATTTTAACTCACTCATATGGTCTCAGAGTGACAATACAATGTTATTCATAAAGGCTGGCGCATTTCGTTGACGCCATATTACATATTTGTTGTTCAAATTTAAGATCCATATATGTATCTTAAGATAAAGTATTTTCATTTATATTTAATAAAATACTTTTTTTACAAAAATACAATGTTGAAAGAACTGCATGGATATGGTGCTACTTACTTAAGGATTTCCTATCACAATACCGTCGGACCTGTTAAGTTATAGGTGCTTTCGGCGATTAAATTCTTCCGAGTGGACAGAATTCGGCATACAGAAACTATATAGAATTTTTGACCGGATAGAAAAGGCGTTTTTCAATTTGAAGTGAATAGTATTTTACACATACAAAAATAGGCCGAATTTCACTGCCGTTATAAACCGAAGTTAATTTTGTGGTTTGTCGGATTAACGGCAGAATTTAGTCCTATTGCTCGTAATGTAGCAAATAAAAAATTCTACCTTCGGTCTATTTCTACAAATTCAAACATAATATTCATCTTCTTTATTAAAGCTTCAGACATTGCGAAAATAAAGGGAAACGATCTTTATTGAAGAAATTTCCTTTTTCGTCTTGAAGATGCACGTGCAAAATGCTATGTTGATAATTTGTCCTTATATGGATCATTTGATCTAATTTTAGTATAATCGTGCTAATTTGCATAGTGTAACAACCAATCCGTAGTACGAATCCAGCAATTTACATATACATTGCCCAAGATGCAACACGCCTTTCTGTTTCGGGTTTCTCAATGTTTTTCAAGATTGACTACGGCGGATTATATATGCAACTTTTTTTTGACATCAAAGCGCCGGGAGTGATTCACTCCCGCTCTGCTACATTACGAGTAATGGGACTTAATTCGTACCCTCGCCAAAAAAGTAAATAAATAAAAATTAAAAATTAAAAAAAAAACAAAACCAAACAACAATAATCGCGAGGTTACGATTTTTCGTTCTAATACAAACAATGAGCACACATTGTTCAAACATAGGAATTTGACACCTTATCATTAAAAAAACGATACAGTTAATAATTACCCTTGTAAACGTCTCAACAAAAGTAGGGATCAAAAATACAACAAAGTTACAGGTAATAAACTTTGCTTCGCCTGCCGCGCGTTTCCCCTATTCATGACTCATCAGAGGCGTTCTACCCACAAAATTGACAAACAATATACGAATATGAAGAGCATAGAACAATAAAACCAAAATGCCGAACTGGAATCCAAATGATGATTAAGATCAACCTATACCGGGTAGGAAGAATCTTAGGGGTTTGACAATTTTTATATTTACACGGATTATTTCATAGCTTTGATGTGTTCTTCAATACAAAATTGTTGATACCGGAGCGGGCAAACCTCGGGAAATTAAAACTCCACCAGCAGCGCTAGTCGACATCACGGATGATAGAAATCAAAAGTACAACAAAGTACCAGGCAATAAATTTTGCTACGCCTGACGTGCGTTTCGTCTATTCAAGTCTCATCAGAGGCGCTTTACCAAAACAAATGAAAATGCTAAAGAATATATGAACATGATTAGCATAGAACAATAAAACCAAAATATGCCGAACTGGAAACCAAATTATGCCTAGGATGAACCTATACCTGGGGTAGAAAGAACCTTAGGGTTTTGACAACATTGAAATTTACACAGTCAGAATATACTTTTTTGCAATTGACGCTTTGCTCGCTTCGTTGGCGACAACTGTTTTGTTATATGGCCATATTTCGTCCCCAAATGCTATGAGGTCAAAATTTTTGTATTTTCAAGTGCAATTTTAAGGCACCTTAGTATTCAGGGTACTTGATTTAGAGAACTAGATATATATAACTGGATGATTTATTTAGTAAGATAAAATTTCGTTTCGTATGGCAACCTGATACGAATGAATATGCATTCAATGTGTCCATGTTGTCCTGTGAATCTTTTTATTTTGTACGACTAAGTAACTAAGTAAGAAAGTAGTTTAGAGTCCACTTTAAACGAACTATATGTCCCAACAAAAATATAGATTATGTATTTGTCAAATGTGTTTGTGTTTATTATAAGATTTTAGTAATGTATTTTCTTTCTAAGCAAAAACGTCGTTTTTAATGCCTACTTTTGATACAGGTATAAACCTTACTTCTAAAGTAAGAATTTTAACGTTGTTTTAGTCTTTTTAGATTTAATTATATAAATAGTTTTCTGCGTGATATCGACTCACTATTTACAAAATTCTATAAATTTTTAAAACTTGTAACACGTTTTTTTTCACATACTTAACAGAAGTTTATTTTTAAAAAAAGTAAATGTGTAAATTTGGATTTTAGCACGTCCAGGAAAAAGAAAACCAATCAGAACAAAAGGGAGAATAAGGAACAACAAGAAAACTTTTGATGCAAAGCATCAGTTTGCCGCCGATTTATTCTACATTTGTCAAAGTGATTTCTAAAAACAAGACACTTGAACTTATTTCCCATAAGTTTCTATGTAAAGCTAAGCCCTGCTGTTTTGGCTAGTTTCAATTGCCAATTTCCAAATTTGTGCACATGTAATCTTTTGTCATATATTAAATCATAAATATACTTGAATTAAAACTAATATTCACGTGGTTCAATTAAATTATTGACAAAATATTTATTTATTGAATCTTACAAATATCGGCATACTCCGGAATTGCCTATGCAAAATAGCCTTTTATTCTGGTTTCCGATTTTTCAAAGCTACGCTTGTCGATAGAGCTATCAACGAAAGACTTAGTACCATGTATAAAATGGTCTCCTTCTATTATTAACTCCCGTAAATAGAATGCTAAAAGAAGTTATTATTACATGAAACTTTGATATCACAAAAACAATTTTGAAGTCGAACCTCATACACTATCTTTATTTTTCACTCAAGTTAAATGATTAACATTCTTGTAGCAAAATTCTGTTCATTTATGGTAACTAAGTGTACTTAAAAATTTGTTCTCCTTTATCCATCGTTAGCATCGAAAGTAAATACAAATATATTGTCCTGGGCGGCGATAATGACAATATGGCCGGCGAATAAGAAAAAGTTCGAAAACGAAGCTACATGTATGAACTCACTAAGCTAAATATGTACAAAGCATTCAATCATCGAGGGAATACGGGTCTACGCGGATAATGATAAAATTAAATCTTTTTTTTTAATAAGCCCACCCCTTATCGTTGTTTACAGAAGACATTACACTATTGACATATTGATTAATAGTACATTGTTCTAATAATAAATAAAGAAGAACAAACCAACTAAATAAAAAATGAATGCAAAAAGTTTGTAAACAAATTTCAGTGAAAAAATTATTCAGGCTGTAAATCGTAACACTTACAATATTATAACATATACTGTGGGTTTAAAATACCAAATATGCTGTATACCATTGTTTGCCGTACACGTAGTTGAAACGGGAAGAAATGCAGGGGAAAGACTACGAAAACATCTAAACGATACTAATTTGATCGTATGAAAAGTGTTTGTTAGAATGGGGTTTAGTGCCACTTTTAGTAATTTTTCAGCTAAATCATGACATCCAGCACAACCTGCCCGCAGAATGGCTTAAACCCGCAACCGCAAAATGCCTACATGCATTATGACTAATTACTTATTTGTGTTATTTATTTATTATTTAAAAAATAGGCTATATAGAAATGCTAATATCTTAGTTTATTTATTTTATAAATAGATTTTATATCTAAAATATTATAATTTAAACAACGTTCCAGCCTCGAATATTAAAAAAGCGACCGCTAGTAAAAAAATTTCAAATACATAAACAAATGTTTATGTAATTGATTAATTGACATTAACTTTTTTCCGCGGCAATTGCTTTCGTTCTTTAACCGAGACCTACTAGCGTAATAAATGCTGTCAAATGGCAATTTTAAATAGATAATTACCAAAAGCTTCTTAGTATTATTTTTTACACAGGACCTTATACCTTAAAATGTTGGTCTGCATGAAATATGATGCAGATACAAAAACTAAAGTGGATATCAAAATCCACAATTGTTTCCACCAGTTACCATGTAAACATGTATGCCTGCCTGGATTGCACGGTTAGACATTTATTTCGACAATTTTTTTTGTCAAGGCTATTGCACACTGTATTATTTGTTCACGTTAGACATTGTTAAAGAAAATTATTATGTTTTGTGTCAGTAACAGCTTTCAATAGTTTTATCAGTACTGCTTTATTGATCACCACTACGAATAGTTTATATTGAAATCATGTTCTTCATAAGATTGATAATCCCCTGTGGTTAACTTGCCATAATTTTTGAATTATTTGTGATAATCCTTGATTATGAATAAAATGTTACTTGTGGCAAGGCATACGTTTAATTTGTTGAATTTTCTGGTTTAAATGTATTGATAAGTAGAAATATTTACACAGTATATAAGCAATGACCAGGTTACTAATTACATTAAATAACAAAATTATTTATTTTTATTAATAGCAAATGAGCTAGTGAGCTTGGCAAGCCTCTCTTAAAATATGGCGTGTAAATAATGCATAATTAAAGTGGGATTGCCTATAAATAATATTTATCAGCTACACTTTCTTAATCATAAATACAATTTTAATTTTAAAAACCACATGACCATAAATCTGAAAATAACAATAAAATTGTGTTCAATATTCTACTTTGAAAAAAAATCCGTGGTGTTTATGTGGTAAATATTACTGCTTACTTTCAAAATTTTCTTCTTTAATTATATATTTTTTAACAAAAAGAAGGCGGTCTAAAAATTACAACAATGAAATCCTCGAATTGGTATCTGGTCTTAATTACAACAATAAAGTTATCAAATTGGTAATAAAAACTTATACTTCTATTTTGCACAAAAAGGTCTGTTTGTGTGTTTTTCTTTAACAATTATATTAACTAGGTTTAAGTAACACTACTGTCACTTGTCTATTGTCGCCGTTTTCAAGATAGTTATTTAAATTATCCTATCACTTTTATTTATGAAACTTCCCTTAACGAACCGTCTTTTAAAATCGTGTGAATGGCATAAAACGGCATAAAACTCGACCCCCTCCCTCAAATTTATGTTAAGTGTGGGCTTAACACATCCAAGGTATTGTTTTACATCGTTTTTTTAAGCCGTCGAATTTCGTTTCAAAGGTTGCCGTTTTCTAGTAAAAGGCCCTACATTTTAATGAAATCACACGATCTTCATTACAATTTTCACACTCTTTAAACGAGAGCGATTATATCTTGAAAATAACGTATTGAAAGAGGAGCAAGTTTTGTGATCTTATAATATTTATTATACAAGTATATCACCTTATTACAAAATTCAGAAAATTGCCCATTTCATCATGTTTTGTTCGCGAAGATTGGAATGAAGCTAATCTGTATGGACATGTCACAAATGTTGATACAAACATGGCAATCCTCTCAATAATCTATGATGTTGGTATGTTATTAAGCTCATGTTGTTTTCTATTGATTTTATTTGCGTTTCTACAAATGTGAACATCACCATATGTACGATGTTATTCTATTACATATTTTCCAAATGGTCGTTGAAACTTGATGTTTGATGTTCAGTATGCTAGGATGAGTATTTGTTTTACGTTTTTCTTGTTTTATTTGTTGGTCGCTACACGAAACTGTGTAAATTAAGTTAAATATGATCAAAATATTGCTGACGTAGTTTTCTGTGTTTAAAGTCTTTTTAATGAAATATAAAGTTATTTTGAAATAATTATGGTAACAGCGTATTTTATTGTTACTCGTGCATTATCGGATTTATTTACACATAATGGAGGCCACGGGCTGACGTTTGGGTTTGGGCGGGGGGGGGGGGGGGTCATGTTTTAACACAGAAATCCATCCAACGGACCCTAGTGGAAAACATGTTTAGAGAGTGCCACGCTACTCGCACGACAAAGACCTTTTAGAATTCTGAAAAAGTAAGCTCATTGTACACGCTACAAAAGGCTTAATTTCCACTGCTACCCTAGACTCTATACTTAGTTTTGCAGTGGCAGTCAGAATTATGTTCCTGTACGTCCATACAGTTTTTCTCGTTAATTTATTGTTTGCAGGCTTGCTCCCGCATTGAAAATAACAGAATGAATGTCCGCTTGACGTTTAAGCAAACAGTCAAATCAATCATATTTGATTATAGAAATACATATATTATACATATACATGAACTAGCAGGAGCTAAGGGTTTGATACTGGATTACCACAAAGTCGAGGGTGGTATTCTTGTTGCCGATTGTGTTGATATAGTATACCACACTCAATTGCAGGCTGTTCTTTGGTGTCCTTATTGGCTTATAAGCCTGCAATATACCCTAGTCAAAAATTGCGAATAACATTTGTCATCTGAGAAACAGGGACATGTAAAAATCGATTTACCTGAGCTTTCGAATGATAATGGGTCGATTTAGTTATATAGTGTGGAAGAAGGGAAGACGCAGTTTCTACCAGCCAACTTTCTTCATTTAAAAATATATATAAACTTTACCCCTATCTACACGGATTTGAAATTATTTCTGTTCCGAATTGAATAATCTTCATGAAAACCACTTCTTTTATGTCTCCAATAACATTTAACTCTTAAATTTTAATAATTTTTACCAGTTTGAAACGAAACGTGCAATAACCCTGGACGGAAGTGGACTTTATCGTTACTGAGAAAGTGAGTACCGAAGGCATCAGCAATGGTCTGAGGAGAAGGGGCTATCCATCGCGGACGGGTGGTATTCGTAAAGGAAAACGTTATTAATTCATTTATCTGCAATGTACTGATAACATGGTATTGTGTATTTTATGTCTCTATGTGTTAAATGCGCAAGAAGATAAATATCCTAAAGCTTTAAGTAAATGACACAATCTTAAAAACTGGCATGATTTTGGCAGGTAGAGACCGGGATACATTTTGTTTCGGTATTTTTCATCACCACCAATGCTGGAAGTCATTTTCTCTGAATACTGCGTTTTTAGAAGGAAATGCTTTAAGAAGGAAACCGTAAAACTAATGGTGTGTATTGTTTATGGACGAAATGACGATTGTGACTGCTTTGCTTAGATCCTGTTTTAAAACCGGATCTAAGCAGAATATCATAAGATAATGAAAAGCGTAACGCAAATTGTTAGAATTTTGCAGAGAAGAAGGGCGTCTTCCTGATAAGTATTTTGTAAAACTCATAAACGTTGCGATTATTTATAAATTATTATTTCTTATAGTATAATTCAATTTTACATTCAAACTACTTTAGATTGTCTACTTTTAACATTTTAGCATGCATCGTTAGAAAGCAAACTTTAAACATCATACGGTATTGAAAGGGAACTGTTGCTAATTGTATGACGTACATATGAATTATAGACGATTTATCGAGAAGTGCGTAAACGACATCTTTATACCGTGTGTGATTAGAAAGATTCATTATAAATACACTCACTTGTATATAAGATGTTTTAAGACATACGTCTGTCGATACATAAGTAATTTAGTAAATTGTATCATAGTATGATAGACCGTTAGATGTACACAGAGGGCAAAAACCAACGACAGTTCGGTGAATGAGGGATTTTATTGATAAGTAGATTTGATTGATTGATTGTTTTTTGCTTAAACGACCTGAAAACAATATTTTAGCTATATATTCAGCACAAGTGCAATTCAATTAACGGATAGTTTAGCGTTTTCAGCGGTTACAATAAACCTTCTGTTATAAGGGGTTTTATCGTGCAAAGGAGCGTACGTTCTGTATAAGTTACTCAATTTTAATATCATATACTTATTGTAAAAAAACGGATATTTTTTACTGTATGATAAAAGGAATAAATGGGCAAAAATTATATATTTTACCAGATTGTCAAAGCGGTCCGATATCAAAATGTTATTAACTGCTTCCGAAAGTTATTACACGCTTTTCCGTAAGTGTTATCACATGCCTTTCCGTAAATGATCGGAAATTACCGGAATTGTTTTCAAATACGACGTCGAACATCGGAGATGGACAATACTTTGGATTATTTTAGGTAAATGAAAACTTACACACAAAAAGAAACTAACCGTGAGTGATCTGAAAATATTATATATATGACTTAAAACTAATTCGGAGCACAGGAATAGCTGTACCAGAACTCGATAAGATTATGATATATCCAAGTCTATTTTATTTCCCCTGCTGAAGAACAATATATAAAGACCATTACACGACATTTTTGATATCATATGCATTATTAGCCCTCGGTTGATATTGGGCTAATAATACACATGATATAAAAATGTCATGTAATAATCTGATAATATTGCCCGCTCCCACGTTTTCTTTGTTATACCTGACAACCCCGCACCCAACCAACGAACGGGCCTCCCGTACCGGCCATAGACATGGTAATAGTTATGAGGTCGTACCATAACAAACAAGCCCATCTTATACATTTGTTATTTTGTATTAAATATCATAATGATAGTAATATATAACACCAAATGTACATATTGGGAAAGGCAATCTCTACATAGACACAGAGTCTATTTTGTCACTTAATTATTGAACCCGACGTCACAAATTATCACAAAAAGGAAAATTGTGTCCAGTTCACGGACTGTTGTATGAAGAACAAATATAAAGTACCGAATACGCAGGCGTTACGACATGATAATTAGAGCGAGCTACACCAATCTAAAAACAAATCACTTATTATAGATTATTGTAGATCATAGTCATGGATTTTTCAATCGTTATTACTAGTTACAAATGAAATTCTTTTTTAAAATATTCTATTCTTCTATCATAAATATAAATATATCTGCATCGAATAATTATGTATTATTTAAAACAAGTAATCGTTTGTCGATTGTTATAACTTGCTTAATTCATTCGTGTTCCTTGTTTGTTTTGTAAATTTGCTGTTCCCCATAGATTTGTTGGATTTTGTTCTTTTGATGACATTAAATAGTTTTGCTATATTATAAACACGAAAATTTCATCAATGAAAATTGTAATCAGATGTACACCGGAACTTGTCGAGAAATATTAGAATAGCAGAGTTCTTATTTGTAACGTCTGGAAATCTGTAACATGCTTGTCAATGGGTCTTGATTATGTCAGAGCTTCAAATTACAGAAATGAACACCATTCCGTAAATGTTTAGTTTCTGTTTAAATCTTTTTAAATGATTTTATCATGCAAATTTTTTCAAACAAAGAGTAAAACAGTAAAGAAATCTTTCAATATTTATAGATAGTCGTGCTTTAGTTCAATATAATTGGGAAAAACCCTATTTTTACGACTATTTTTCTGTCCATCATAATATTTTGTGAAGTAGTTTATGTCACCTTTCTGTATTATCTCTTGTTTTTCAATACAAATATTTAAATACGTCTATAAATTAAGCCCAGCACTGTAAGAATAAGATTTTAAAACTGTCAAATTGTGTGCTTACAATCAGCGGGATTCGAATTCACGCCTTTGTGGCACTTTGGTACACATTCGCCTGCATTATGTACAGCGCTTCCCTACTCGGCCAAATCAGCTATAAAAAATATAGACATAGTACATGTGTACTAACGTACTAACGTATGACGATGGAGTTTTCGTAACGTATAGGTATTTATCTGACAGTAATCTATGTTGTCCTAAAGCCAAATTTTATTATTTTTTTTTTGCTGAAACGACACAATACATTTTTACGGGAAAAGCGAATTCTTATCTTACAACCGGGTTGACATAAGGATATCTCAACCGGCGAAATATAAGTACCACGCTGTCCCGCTAGTGAGAAAAAGTGATCGCAAGAACAAGGGTAGAACATTGCTATCGAAGAAGAAATTCAAAGAGAAAACTTATTTCATTTCATAGGTCATAGACTGCAACTTTATATTGTTGTTAATTTTAAGGATTATGTGCAAAAAAAGAAGCTTAATTATTTCTGTTGGTGGTATCATTAATGTCTAACTCTTAATTGCATGCCAGGTACATAGAATATAATTTTTTTTTAAATCTCAAAGATTAACTACTATTTTCAGATTGCTTTAAATTTTTAATTAAGGATTGTATTAAATAAGGTTCGCTGACCTCTAATATGACATTGAACGTAAAATGATGAAAACAAAAACTATCAAAAACGATATTTTTCAAATGACGCAATGTTTATTGATGTTTAAAACGACCTCAAAAGATGAGATACGTGTGTAATCATGTTATGAGGCTAGTATGGTTATGAAATTTAAATTTGATAACCACAAACCTATAAACGCAGTTTTACTATAATTTACTTATGCGCCCTACATTAAAACTGACTATACAAATACATAAACAGTATATAATGTATTAGTTTTCAAGCATGTGCCAATCTAGTGCTGCACAGTACGGTCTTGTGTACTGTCAAAAGTGTACTGTTATACATTTAATACTTTTTGGTTTGAGAATGCTCTCGGTAATTCCTGATATGTAATACAGGTAAATGAATAAATTGATCAAACTTGTTTGGGGATCAAACGGTTTAAACTAAGAGTTCATTGGAAGAAGTTCATATTGTGAGAAAATATAACTCATGAAATGAAACAAAAGCTTGAACTGACAATGGGATTTCCTCATTGAATAATCTTTTTATAGTGTGTCAATAATACTTTTTTTATTTTTCGGGGCGAACATGTTTGTTCTTCACTTCTATTTTTCTCAAATTTAACTTACATTAGATCACTGTTTTAATTGAAAGTGGCTTACGAGTTTTAAAAAATGTAGCATTCGAGAAATAATAATTGTATTCACTTGTGACCACACAACATTGTCACCACCAGAGGAAGGTTGAGCCAAGCTACATGTTAGCACCGCACATTTTAGGGTTCATATAACGTTACGTCAGAGCGCCCCAACAGTGCTTCTTCATTACATATTCTATAACGTGTTGGTGACGTCACAAATATGTCAATTTAAAATACAGAACAGGGAATTTTCCAGGATTTTAAGGACTTTTGCATGCTTAATCTGCTCAGAAGCAGCCATTGTACTGTGACATAATTGTACAGTCATAACAAGTACATTTTGTTCAATTACACTTTATATATTTCTCAAAGACAGTGCTTAAAAACGAAATATGTTTATAAATTTTGAAAGAACTTAAATTTTACAACTTACTTGAATGCGATTTATAAAGCAGTTACAATTTTTCATTAATGGCCGTTGTAATTTGTCACTGTCGGTAACGTACCTCGGAAGTAAAAAAAACGCGCGTTATCGATTTCAAACACATAAAAAGTACGAAAATTAGTGAAATACGCAAATCTTTGCAATTTTTATTTGCATTACATATTTAATCAAAATGACGTCTAAGTGTGGTTCCCTGTTGATTGCTTATACCTACCTACTACCTATCCTCTTCGCTCCGGTCGGAGCATAAGTCAACACAAGGTCACTCAATTCAATGCGGTTCTTCGCCTTCTTCTCTGCCTCACCCCATGTTAAATGCATCTCTTTCAGCTCATTCTCAATTGTTTTTCTCCATATGGTATTTGGTCTTCCTCGTGGCCTTTTCCCTTGGGGTGTCCATCTCAGTGCTGTTATAGTTATATTGGTATTTGACATTCGGAAGACATGACCAAGCCAACGAAAGCGTATCTGTTTTATTTGCTGGACTATGCATATGGACTCAGTCAGCTTTAATAAGTTTATGTTGGATATTTTGTTCGGCCAAAATATTCTGCAAATTTGTCACAGCTGTGGTGAAAACTAGACAAGGATCTCATGTCTTCTTTTGTTACTCTCCAATATTCACTTCCGTATAACTGTTTTATCACTACTGTTCTTGGTTCTTCTGCTTAATTGTTTTGACTTCCAGATGTTACGTAATTTGTGAAATGCTGTTCTTGCTTTGGCCAACATGTTTTTTTATATCTTTTTGTGTCTAGTCTTAAGTACTGATGATTGTTTCTAAATAAACAAATTTTTCAACTTCCATGATTTCATTTTTATCTAGTTTCAGTTTGCTTTGAGATTTGATGTTGAATCTCATGAGCTTCGTTTTCTTTGTGTTCAGTTGGAGACCAATTTGACTTGCGAAAAAGCTGAGTCTGTTTGTTTTTGCTTGCATGTGGTCATGCCGAGCTGACAGTAAGCTGTTGAGAACATGGTCCAGGTAATCCCTCTCTTCTTGTCTTGAACGGCTCTTTTCATGACCTAGTCTATTACTACAAAAAAAGATATGAGAGATAATAAAGCCTTGTCTTACTCCAGAGTTTACAGCGAAACAGTCTGTTTCTTTGTTGTTTAGTAAAACAGCACATTCAAACTCTGTGTAGAAGCATTTCTTTAAGGTGACTATCTTTTCTGGCACTCCATAGGATCGAACTATTTTCCAAAGTGTGTCATGATGAATGCTGTCAAATGCTTTCTGAAGTCGATATAATTGACAATGAGAGGTGTTTTCTATTCAGTTGACTGTTTAATAATGTTCTTTAATGTGAAGATCTGGTCTATGCAGCTTTTACCTCTTCTATAACCAGCATGTTTTGTCTAGTTTGTTATCAAATCTGTTTAAGATGACTCGACAGAATATTTTGCATGGAGTGGAGAGTAGTGTGATTCCCCTCCAGTTATCACAGTTTCCAAGGTCACCTTTGTTCGGCAGCTTAACTATGAAACCTTTAGCCCAATCGTTTGGTATAGCTTTTTTCACATATGGTAGTGAAGAGGTTGTACAAATCCTCTGTTGATGTTTTGAGGTCAGCTTTTAAAAGTTCGGCTTGTATTCCGTCTATGCCTGCAGCTTTTCATTGCTTTTATGGATATAGCTATTTCTTCGTAAGATGGTGTGTTATTGTTTATATTTAGTTCTGCCTGCTATTGGTAACCTTCAAAGACTAATGTTGGTTCTGGTCTATTTAAAACATCTTTAAAATGTTGGATTCAACGAATTGCTTATTCTTGTTCTGATGCTACGATATTTTTCTTTGACTGGTGGTACCTGACTGGCTTTCCACTTAGTGCTTTAGTAATCTTTTATACAGTATTGAGGTCAACCCTGATGGCTGCTTTCTGTGCTTCTTCGGTACGTTCTTCAAATAAAGTTCTTTGATATTTCCTTGCTGATTTTATCACTATTTTATGTTTTTCTGTATACTCTTCCTGTAGATGTTCTTTTAGTCTTGATGATTTGGTGTTGAGAACCTTATCTTTCAACTTTCGTCTTTCTTCAATAACGTTCCAAGTATCTTGTGATAGCCATGGTTTATCATTTTTCTTTCGATGCCATTCTGCTGGTAAGCCTGCTTTATATTTTCGCACTTTTTTTCCAATGATAGTTCTTCATCTTGTTCCAGATCTTCTAGGGCTTAAATCTATTTCTAATCTCGAGGCAGAACTTTTTTTAACCTCATATTCATATAGACGTTTACTATTGATCACCTTTCTTGCTGTAGATTTACTATTGGTGAATTTTTTATGTTTAAGTCGTAATTTTGCTACAACAAAATTGTGGTCACTGTTAATATCTGCTCCTTTAAATGATCTTGGGTCTAGAAGCGATCGTTTCAACTCTCCATTGACAATGACATGGCCCATCTGGTTCTTGTCCCAGTTGTTTGTTATTTTGTGGATGTCTTTATGTTTAAACATGGTGCCTACATTAAACAAACCATTTGTGGAACACAGGTTGACAAGCCTTTCTCCATTTTCGTTCATTGTTCCATACCCTTCTCTGCCCATAGAGCGTTCATGCTGGCTGTTGTCATTACCAACTTTGGCATTTTGATCTCCTATTACCAGTAAGACGCCGTTTCGTGGTGTTTTATCGGTCTGAGTTTTGCAGTTCTTCATAGTAAGAATCTTTAACTTCATCATCTGCATCGTTTGTGGGTGAGTAGCATTGAATTATCGTGGTCTTTGCATAGCTTGAATTAAGGCGAACTTTAGGAGCTTTTCATTGATTGGTTCCCATTCTAAAAGACATCTGGCACTTTCTTTATTCATATTAAGACCTACTCCTTCTCTATGTTGATCATCAGTTCTTTCCGAGTAGATGATTGTATGACAATTCGAGACAGTTTGTTCCGAACCTGTCCATTTGCATTCGCTTATTCCCATGATGGCAATGTTGTATTTATCCATCTCCCTGATGACTTGAGCTGCTTTGATACCTGGTGCATACCTGTTCTGACATTCCAGGTACCAACATTGATTGTTGTTTTTAGATCTATGAGATTACGGTTCCTGTCTAAAACCTCCCGTAGTGGGCTTTCTCCTTTTGCATTAATTTGGTTACTTAAATTTAAGCAACCCGTTCTCTCAATTGTTTCCAGCTGTTTGTTGATTGCTTGTATTGATTTCCGTAATAGTAAGTGTTTTACAAGATGAGGTTATTAGCCTCATGCTTAACCCCCTACCAGGAGGACCAGAGGTGTTCGTTCTAGGTTCCCATCCTATAGATCGGTTGCCGTCCAAGGCTGAGGAGTCAAGATCTACCCGGTTTGTGTAGAGTTGTCTCTCCTAGACGAATTTCAAACCAAGGTTTATGGCTCTCATCTGGCCAGCTATTTACCCATAGCTGGGACCAGGATGATGAGTGCTAGAGCATGTCAACACGCCGGTGGACCTATGCACTGCATCTCTAGGGTCCTTGTTGCTCCGAGATTCCCTTCAATTTAGCCTGAGACACTAGGCACCAGTTACCATGCATTGCCACGAGGAAAATTGAAGGAGTCTTGGTAGTGAAGAGGCCTTATACTGCCAAGGTGAGATTTCTGCTTGCGCTACTTTCCCTTTCGCCTACAAGTAGGCTAGCCAGCGGCAACAGTATATTTACATTTTAATACCCTTCACACTAGACGCATTTCACTACCCAGTGGTACAAAGACGAACGCATTGATTGCTTATACATGTAACAATATTACTTGTTTAATTCATTGATCGATAATTTAAAATAAAATATAATCCAATTAAAATCTTACGCCAATTTTTCGGCGTAATGATATTGAGTACAATATAGAGATTAATCAAGACGATCAAAAGCAATTAACTTGTCTGGATGATCGAGATTATCATTTACCAAGAGTACTACTTAATTGGACTTGTAAAAACTTTGCCACCTGCTGTGATATGTCGATTGTCAAACACAATAATTCTAATTCCCACGGAAACAACATGAACAGAATAAAAAAGGTTCTCACATGTACGCTCAGAAAGGGTTGTGTGTCATTTTCATGGCTTAACTGTGAGAATGTTAAATCAGAAGTAAATGGTTTAATTAAAAAATATATTTAAGAGTATTTACCTTACAAAATACTGCCTTTAGAAAGAATTTTCGGCATGTGCTTTGTCTTGTCTTGAATTGAAAATGGGGTAATGAACTACGTGATTAAAGTTTATACATGATTTCAATATAAGTTAATTACAAAATTCCATGAAGAAGCCATAAACGTAGTCAAAATGCAAGTTTTCAGGAATAATCTGCTCTAGAAACATTCTGTACAGCAAAAACATGTTTATGACAGTATAAACCTCATCGGGATGATAAAGCTTGGGTTCCATTTTATTACTTTAAATGGGATCTAAATAATACATCTCTCACACATGTTAATTATGTTACTGTCATTCATTGATAATTTATTTTATTTACCTAAATTATACAATATATGTAGCATAGTTTTGGAAGCCCCCCCCCCCCCCGAAAAAACAATAAATTTTATGTTACAATAATGAATATATATATGTGAATGGGAAAAAAGTTTGTATAATTTGTATAATAAGATAAAACAGCATAATATGTTGCTGATACAAAGCAGTCGTTCATTGAGAAACAGAGTTATCGAACCTAAGTAGGACCATAATAGTAGAAAATGCTAGCATTTCCGGGATTTGCATACCTTTTCTGTATTATTTTATACCTATCTTTTTTTATCGCAAATTAATTTTATGTATATGGATTTGTCCAATTAATTGCAAAAAGTACAAATTACCATACAGAAACAAAATTAAAATGAAATAAGGAACAGAAGAACACTTTCATGTGATTTCGTATAGTTTGTTAAATGTGTATGTAGAAAAAGATTTTTATAATGTGCATTAGATGATACTTTTTGAGTACCTCTCTCATTAAGTTACAATAAAAGTACCACCATCTATTAAAAAAACACAAAACATCCACAAAAATCATCTAGGTAGAACAATAGTAAATGTTTTGTCCATTGTCAAAAATACTAACATTTCTGTGATTTGCATAACTTTCTAACATTGATCAAGCATTTACCTGGGCTATGAAAATAATAAACTTTCATGTAAATCAGTAACCAATTAATTTATTCGCATGTTAAAATATTTTTAGTGCGAGTTCTACTGTCTACTGCAGTGAGTGTAAAAAAAACTATTTTTTTTAAAAATCATAAAAAATTATATTTTCCAACATCTGAGAAAAATTTTACTAATTTTTTAAACTTAATTCCTGCAACAGCTTACAGACAAATCATTGAACACATGTAACCACTATTGACCCAATCAGAACACAACGTAGATATGCACCGTTTTACCTAATGTAGTGTACACAATCTGTTAACCTGTTATTCTGGTACACATTTACTATTGTTATACATGCATAAATTTGATTACAGTAATATTTGCGTATTCTATTTTCAGCTGAATCGCCTGGTCATTTGAATCAATAAGCATTTGTCAAGAATTGACAGACATAAAATATGCAGGAGGATATTCTTACGCAAATTAAGTTACTCTTTAGGAATAAAAATGGTACCAATCAGACAGATATAGAACAAATTCTGCAAGAAAATAATACACTTTATGATCCAGACGGTTACGGGGTGAAGTTTGATACTGACAAAGCTATTGTTTTAATTCCAAGTTTTGGAATACTAGTTATCATTTCAATATTTGCCAACATATTTGTTTGTTATGTCATTGCTAAAAATAGACACATGCATACTGTTACAAATTTGTTTATAGCAAACATGGCTATATCTGATTTACTGCTAGCATTTATTAATGTGCCACTTAACATAGCCAGGAATCTAATGAGTGAGTGGACTCTTGGATCGTTTTTATGTCATTCGCTAAACTTTTCGCTGATGGTTTCCGTTTACGTTTCGACGTTTACATTAACAGCTATTGCTTTGGACAGACAAAGAGTTTTACTATATCCACTGCACCCAAGGATGACCAGAAAACGAGGACTGTGTGTATTGGCTTTTATTTGGTTGTTGGCTGTATGTTTTGCTTTCCCGTTTGGGATGTATACCAATGTGACCGAGATTAATATGATACTTCATCGAAAGAAACGATGTCGGTCATCGTTTCCGGATCCCAGCAATAAATGGGAGCAGTATTTGACAATTGCTACGATATTAGTACAATATTTTATTCCTTTATTAGTAATAACATTTACGTATGGAAGGATTGTGCATAAATTGTGGATAAGAACACATTTAGGCGTCGTTACAGAAAACCAACGTCTAATGCAAATTCAAGCTAAGCGAAAAAGCATAAAGCTGTTAGTGGCTGTTGTAGCAGTCTTCGCTGGTTGTTGGATGCCATTAAATTTATACCACCTTCTTGCCGATTTTCATCCCAATGTTGAAGTTTTTCATCCAGACACAAAAACTTTCTTTGTGTGCCATTGGATTGCTATAAGCAGCTCGTGCATAAATCCGTTTTTGTATTGCTGGATGAACCCAGCATTTAGTACAGTTATCTCAAAACGTTTAAGGTGTTTGAAATCTATTTCAACTGGACCTGAAATAGAAATAGATGAAGTCGATTCAAATGGATATCGCTTACGGAGTAACCGTCGTTTTGGAAATTCCAATCAGTCAAGTAGGACTATTTCGTCGTTTACCGCTTCCGATTCGAGAAGATCTAGTTCAAAGACCTTAAGATTTGCCTATATTCTCTAAATATTTTATTAACAATAATAATAGCTTGGTTAATTGGTGTATTATATATGTTACCATATTTAAGATTAAACCCGCATTCATATTACTGAAATTTAGTGGTTGTTGGAATAAAGTACTTTTAATGATAAATACGTTTAAATAATTTTATTTCACTTGACACAAGCCTCGTTAAAATATGGCATCCGGATAATTCCTATCTAAATTGTATTGATTGTTAATATTGCATAGCACAATTATTAACGGTTACATTTGTCGTTGAACCTAATTTACCACATCGGATAACAAGAGCCGAGTGACGGAAATGAAACATCCGATGAATTTCAATTACAGTTAGGCCTCCTTTATATCCTTCTAAAACTTCCATTTTCGTCAAAGGACATTAAATGCAACAGACTGCAAGATTCCAATATACAATTGTATGTCCAATGATTATGTAAATAACTATAAAATTGCAATAATTCGAAACATCATTAAAGCAAATAACACGACTGAACACTCCCAGACTTATTTATCCTTGTTTTCATGAAATTGGCAATGTTCTTTAAACGCTAAACCTTTCAATTACTTGGCCCTATTCATATCACTTTCAAAGATGCATGTAAACGATATAATCAACCCAGATAATTATATTACGGTTCGTATGCTGAAGTGCTAGTTATCCAGTTACCAGACTTGCAATATAAAAAAGTGTAATTCCATTTTTATTGCAGCACCTATCAGCAGCATGTAAAATCCCTAAATGATATGACAAAATGAATAATACATTATACGATACTAATTATAATATCTGGCGTCAACATCAGACAACCAAGAACAATGTGCTGACCATCGAATTAAACGTAACGATCAAAATGTGAAAAAATCGGAATCTGCCTAAATAATCATAAAATGTTCTGTTTATTTTGTATAGCTTTATATTAAAATTTTTATGTTACTTGTCGAACATTCGAGATCAAGCAACCGTTCCACATCACAGTGTCA
The DNA here is from genome assembly GCA_944474755.1 of Limnoperna fortunei. Classification (NCBI taxonomy): domain Eukaryota; kingdom Metazoa; phylum Mollusca; class Bivalvia; order Mytilida; family Modiolidae; genus Limnoperna; species Limnoperna fortunei. The sequence continues at coordinate 48,747,735 of OX104116.1, forward strand.
CCATACGAGGTTGATTAACTTGTTACTTGTGATGCAAATAGGACTAAACAATTATGTAAAACAATTGCTCTTAAATGCAGGCATCTAAATAAATTTGATTCATTATTTGGATTGTGTTATATTTTAGATATACAAAACAATCCATAGTTGTATCCGACCTAAGAAACAGAGGTTGTACGAGAGATATTAAAAAGTAAAAAAAATTGCAAGGACGTTGCTAGATTGAGTCTTTTACTTTTATAGGGCGTGGCATCCTTCCAAAATAGAACGATAAATTTAGTTTAACCTGATAAATATAAATCCCCATACATTAGAAGTCAAATTCTTTCATGGATTGAAATAGCCACGTTTTAGTACAACTTTCAATCACTATGCTGTGTTTTGTGCCATGACTACATAGTTTGCTGCATTATTATTGTACTATTTCCTAGATTTCCGTCTATTTATGTTATTTATGTTATTTCCTATTACTATTCACCTACTTGTTCTATTCACGTTTAGGTATCTCCTTATCTTAATTTTCTTCTACTCAGTTTTGTACATTATATTTTTACTTTCTATGTTTAATGCTTGTCTCGGCGAGACAGCCTTCCCTACGGTGAATTAATTATTAGCCACAGTGAGAAACTAAGCCGCCAAAAAATAATGTGCTTGAAAGTAATTCAAGTTGTCAAAAAGGCTAAATCGACGATATAATATGTTTCCAATGTACGATTTCGCCTACACAAATAGGCCTAATCGACACATCAAGATCAAGATAATTAGTCACCATAACGATTTACTGTTGCATGTTTCTCATAGTTCTGTTCATTTTACATAAAAAACAGCATTTAACAAATTATTTTAAAGTTCATTTTATTATACTTATACTCCTTATAGTTTAGTATACTTATAAGTAGGTTGATTTCTTGTGTTGGTATATCATCATATTCATATATGGTACTCATGTTATGGCATTTAAAACTTAAAATCACTTTATTAAAAACAGAATTCAAAAATTCTTGATATCGGATTTTAAACGAGTCCCGATTCGACTTTTATATGTATAAGACTTGACATACATTATACATTCAACATGTTGAACGAGTAATTTTTCTGAATTACCTTATGATACTGACATTCTCAATAGGAAAACAAGCAGAAGGGTTTTAGCTTCGTAGTGTCAAACTCTACAAGAATACAAACATATATACGTGTATAGTGACCAAGAAAATAGCAAAGAAGACCTACCTAACAACAAGAGCCAAAAAACTAAGGGACAGTTAAAAATTCGGATATAGACAAACACAACACAAAAACCAAAAACATAAAAACACAGAAAGAGAGTAACCCGAACCCAATAAAAACCATGGGTGCACTCAGGTGCTCCTGGCGAATAAGCAGTGTCTGTAAAACACCCGTTGAGTTACTCATTGTCATGCTTAGGGAAAAGTCAAATCTCAAAACGATCAATTAGGTCATGATGAGGACCATTGAAATTCTGGAGAGATAACATCAACCTAGGTACAACGAACCATTGTTTGAGTAGTTTATCAGTCAACAGCAGTGATCAATCTAAAAAATTGGAATAACGCAGGATCTGGAATAACGTATAAGTTGTGAAATGTACACACCATACGCTGGAGATGCTGAAATGTTGCTGTTGACGAACGGGAAGTTGACAAATGGAAAGTTGAAGTGATCATGTTTGTCGTAGAGTCTAGTTTGTAGTTTTCCTATTTCTAGAAGTTGGTCTTAGTAAGAGGCTGACCTTAGTGCATTGGTGGTGTCTTTAATTTCAAGCTCGCAAGGGTGTTTGTAAAAAGTATTGTTGAGGGACAAAACATCATCAATATAGAGGAATGTTAATTTTAAGGTCTTGGCCAATGGGATGCAAATTGACTAGTTTTACTTTTGAGAAACTCTACAGAGATACTTATTGAATATTTTACTTACCTGTTTTACATTTATAGTAACGCGTCAAACTCTACAGGGATACAAACTGACAGATTTTAATGTATAGCGTCAAACTCTACATGGATACAAACTGACTGATTTTAATTTATAGTAATGAACCTTACGTGGATACAAGCTGACGGGTGTTACTCATTTATTGATAAGCCCGACATGGATGCACACTTACTTTTGATACTTGTATATTGACAAACTGACCCGTTTTATTTTTGAAGTAACATTGCTCTACAAGTGATACAAAATAAAAGGTGTACTTGTATTGTTATAAACAGATGTTTACTTTTATAGTTAAACGCTCTACATGGTTTACAACTGACTGGTTTTACTTTATAGAGTCAAACTCTACAGAGATACAAACTGATTGGTTTCACTCTTGAAGAGATAAGGTCTACATGGGATTGAAAACTGACCGGTTCTGTTTTTAGTGACAACATCTAATCTACATGGATACAAACTGACTGGTGTTACTTTATAGCGGCAAAATACCTGGATACAAACTAACTGTTTTTATTTATGTAGTTATAATCTTGATATGGATACAAACTGAATGTTGATAAGTATATAGTAACAAACTCATTAGTTTTATTGTTGTAATTACAAGCTCTACATGATACAAAATGTCTGACTTTACTTTATAATGACAAACTCTACATGGATACAAACCGACTATTTTTACTTGTATGCTGTCATATTCTGCCAAGATAAAACTTACCAGCTTAATTGTATAGCGACAAACTAGTATTTATTTATAGTGAAAGACTTTATAGAGATAAAAAGTTACTAGGTTTTTTGTAATTTGACAGTGTTGGCAAATTTATAACCTTAGTTTAAAGTTTAGGTTTAGTAGATGTTTATCGTTTTCTACCGAACCACATCATCGTGTATAATGACAGAATGTGTACACACTATATTCCAAAAGGAATTGCCAATAACTAGAAAAATTTGAATAATCTAGATATGTTTATAGACAATTCTACTGCGCAGTCCTAGAAATACCATTAAATTTACACAAATAATTCTGAAACAAAAAGTATAAAACCAAGAATGATTTTACTAACCATTTCTTTTTCTTTTACGTTTTCCAATTCAGGGCCATTGCTGTAGTTGCTATATATTTGGTTGTGGGTTTAAATATTCCAGTTTCGTGAACTGATTTGTGGATTGTCATTTGTGACAGTGTCCTTGGTGTTTGGTAGTTTATTATTACATCTATTCATTATTATCCTATGTACATAATGTTGTTGATTCTATCTTGTTACAATTCAATCTGACGTCTTTAATAAGATATGCCAATCAGACTGGTCTTTGTTTGAATAACAATGTTTTATTCTATGTATTTTGTTTTCCGCACTATTCTTGCTTTTGAATATTGATTACTTTCGCTGGCAAGCTTATAGTTTGCTGCAATATTACGCGAAATAATTGATCAAATAAAGCATGTCTATATAACAGATTATAATTACTAAGGAAAGGGGAGAGACATTTCCATGACATATGGTTAAAAATCAAAATATCATTTGTATCGCGTATTCACTAATTGTCTAATATTTGACTGATGTCAATTTTGGTAATAATTAAAATTTTAATCAAACATAACGATTCAAAGACTGCTATAAATTGTATCTTAATTCTATCTTTTACTTTATAATGGTTTGAAACTTATGTGTGGTGGAACAATCATTTGAAAAATAAATTATCGTCCAATATTAAAAGCTCGTCTTTAAATGTAGCTGTAGATCTGGGGTTGCTATCTGTGTTGGTCTTATTTTTGCCTGCATATTTGTATATTTGTTTTTCGTTTGTTTTTAAATGTAGTTGAGTTTCAAGGGGGTTTTTTGTTTTGTGCATGATTCCTTTTCGTTAGATTTATTGTTGGTATATTATTCCAATGCTGCCTAGTATCATGTTTTTACGGATGTATGTGGCACTGTTATATATATATATACGAGTGTCGCGGTCAATGCAAACTCCTAATTGTGTCGATTATTTATCTCGAACATCAATAATTAAAGAAATGACATTATTACATGATTAAAACAAGTATTAAAGTTAAAAAAAATAGATTAAAATAGGAAACAAATTTTCAGAGACCAATTTGGAAGGTTTAACAGCAGAATCCCACTTGATCTTTGATGATAAAGCTAAACTGTAAATGAACAGGTTTTTATAACTGAAAACATGTCAACATCATGTATACATGTTTTAACATGCATTTGTTTGGAAAATAATTAGTGTAATGTTAATAGACAAACATTTTAATACTTTCGAAATGTTTTCAGTTTGTAACTGTCAGCCCAAGTTGTATTGTGATTTTGACTTCTTTTGAGAATATAAAATGCAGCTGTGTAAAACTTGTTTCATATATATTTTAATCACCTTGCATTAAATTTGGTCTTGACATCTTACATGAATAATGCAACACGAAACAAGCAATACAGTTCGAGCACAGCAGCTAAATACATAATTTAAATCATTTAAGCCTATTCACTTGAAACTTGCAAAGGTCTTAACATCTTAAATGTATAATGCAATCTGATGTTTTTAAGTCGTAATTCAATTTATTAAATTCTTGGTAACACATTAGTGGACATAGAAATGTCCGGCTTTCTGATCGGAATATTTAATTGAGCTACAATTCAGTTTTTTTAATAAAAAAAATGCTTATACATTCTTCTTGCAATGGATGCTGCATCATTGAGCAAGTTGCTTTGATGTAAATCTTTAAAACGTTTAGCCACCAGTCTGCAGTTTCTCTAATTATTTTCTTGTTTATGTAGCTTTGACCAAAATATATATTAATACTAATTATTTAATTTTTAAGTAAATATCTGCTGTGTAAACTCCCAAAAAATATTCTTAAAAATGAACTGTGTTCTAGAAAATTCTTAGCACCGTGTGATGTCTGTGTTTCACTGCAATAATCGGATTACAATATTTTAGAAGAAATTGCTATGATTACCAATAAATGAATCATGACAGATTATACGGTAACTCTTACTGACATTTTGTCCATATCTTTATTATCGCCAACACGCAGTTCAGACAAGAAAAATAGCACCATTAAGCTGATTGTCTGTAGCCGTCGTTAACAATGTTAATTATAAAGGCAAGCTCTATATGATAGTGTTCATTGTATACCATGGATCCCACAGATTAATCTGGTGACTAATGATATACCTATTGAATGGTTTTACGGGTATAAAACATTTTAAAAAGAAATTTAGTCTAGCCCTTTATACTGAAGTTTTAAAAAAGATACAGATATGTTTAATATAATAATACGAGTAGATAGAAATATCACATTAAAACTTTGATTGTTTCTCTTATTTTAATTTTTGGATTTATTTTTTGAAATTTTCCTCCATGTTGGCTATTTTTCATTACTTACATTTGAATGAAATTACAAAAATTTGATTTACTGTTTTTGTTTACGTTAAGTCATCAATATATAAAATTTTCTATGTTTATCATTTTGTGTTTGCCAAAACAAATTGCTTAATAAAATAATTATTTACTGCCCCTTTGATTAATCGTTCACTGACACAATACGTTTCAAATTGTCAAACAGATAAAAATTGATTTTTCTAATGAAATGTATTGTATTTTTCTTTGGAAATAAGATACTAAATCGTCAACAAACAAAATCAGAAAACGCACATAAGCATAAAAAAAAGAAATTATACGTCTAACAAAGGCTGAAAACCTCGTCAACTGCATATGAATAAAAATACAAAAACACCTTTGAAAAGTAATCAACCAAAACCCCATTAAAACATCGACAACCTTGATAAACGGACAACGAAAACAACCAGTGTTATCTACATAAAACAGAAAATAACATTTTCAATATGTTTTAAGAAAACTTATATATTAAATTAACACTTTCTTTAACGTTTCGTTTGCACTCATTTTTGCGATATTTCACTTTTTACTTCTAAAGTTCTTGTTGATTTTTACGAATTTATCAATACGACCCTTGAAGGTGGTGAATTTAATTCTGTTACCTTTAACACGTATATTGTGCTGCATTACGTTTAAGTAATAAACACTATTTTAAGATGTTAATTTCTCATTGCTTAGAAGATGAAATACAATAAAATGCACATTAAAAGACACTGTTGAATATGTGTTGTAACACGAGCTAGGTGTAGAAGATGATCAATATCATGTTAATGTGTGGTATAACAGGCACCACTGACCAACAAGTCCAACTCACTAACAAACATTTAATATTTTAAACATGTTTATGAGTGTGCTGATCTTGTTGATACACCGATAAATCCATTGAAACGGTGTTTAATCATTATAGTTCTTTCAAACTGCATTGAGAAATCAATTTGCCTAAATCCAAATGTTCCGTGTATATTTGGATAGCGGAGTTAACATAACGTACGAATATTTTTTTTTATACAAAATGTTATCCCATAATCCATCTTTTGATTTTAATGAAAATGAACACACATCCAAGTTTAAACTTAAATCTATAAGTTTTTTCAATAACGACCACAAGGAAAGTAACAAATGTCAATTCATCATGTGCTACTTAGTAAAGCAGTAACCATATTTGTTCAAATGGCAAGGTTTTGTGCCGCATGGTAATTATAAATTTAAAAAAAACCCAAAGATTTGGATAATGATTTGTCATTGTTTTAATACGCGATGTATGGAATAGCCAACATAAACAAGTTACCAATATAAACATTGAAAAGCGAAAATTTAAATGAATGTTTATATTTTTATGTTGGGATTGATACAAAGGCGCACGAACATAGCTCGATAAATTTCTTCATACTATTATTGAACCCAAACAATGCTAATCTGTCAGATTTATCTTTGATAATTAAATAATCATCCTATGAAACAATCTCCAGCAAAAAGAACGCCATTGCAATTTGGCTTATCAGGCATAGAGCAAAATATTTACATTGAAACACGATCAAAGCCAAGTTTGCAAGCAAACGATTATAACATTGTGTGAAAGCAAACGTAGCAACAAACTATTGCTAAAGCTTTATAGCCAGGACACATGTTACTTGTAAAATATAAGATGTAGTAAATACGTAATATTCATAAAAAGAATACTGATTGCATATAAATTTAATATAAATTGCTTTAAAGTCTAATGCTAATAAAAATTGCATATCCTAAGAAAGAGAGATGAACACCATCTGAAAAAGATATATGGACAATCTTTTAAATGCTTAAATACATACGCGTCATGGTACTAAAATTTAACCATAAGTCTTGATTTATTCCCGGTTTTGAATTGTTCATAACATATTGATTTCTAGAGTAATGCGCAGATGTTCGCGGCAAAATAGTTGAAACAGTCAATTATGTTGTAGGAAGCATGCAGTTTACACTATGAATAGCAAACATAAAATGTTTTTTAATAGTCATTATTGCCAATATTACTTCCTCCAACATGAAATAAATTTGCCTTTTTTATATCAAAACATCCGTTACATATATTCTCTATTAGAATAGAACAATTAATAAATAATTAACGCTCCATTCCATAAATTTTCAGACCATACATTTCAAGGCCAACGTGTGCACCAGAAGGGTGCTTTTCTATGAAGCTATAATAAATGGTTCATTATCTATATTTGTTAAAATTCTGAAGTTGTGAAAGTAAAACACATTTTTGCCAATATCTGAATAACAAATGCGAACATCGGTCGTATAAGTATTTAAATTCCAATGCCGTTTCTATTTTATTGTTTTTCCTCTATGGATACGCTTGAAAGTTGCAGCTCCAAATACGAAAACGAAAATACGAGTGTTAAAATTATGATCATCTATATTAGGGGTCGTCCATAATTGTCAACCATTTTCACACGTGTGCAAAAAGCACACTTTTTGAGACCCCACCCCACCCCCCATAAAAAAGTGTACATCAACCATTAACTGATATAAAAACCAAACTCCACGGAAACGAAAAATTTCTGAAGATAAATAAAAGTGTACGCAAAAATGTCGAAATTTTTAACCCCTCCCTCAAGTGTGCGGTTTGCACACTTATGAAAATGGTTGACAATTAAATAATTAAAAGGTTTATTTTAATATGGATGAAACTTGGTAACGGTAAATAGCTTTATGATTCCAATGACAAAATAATTTTGATGGTCATTGATGTTCATGATCAGATCAGATCAGATGGAAGTAATTACACGACCATATGGATTGTATATGAAAGGATAACGAGAACAATTGCATTTGGTAGGTTGCTTGATATAAGCTTAAATGTTTAGGTCCTGCAATGCTTGTTTGTAATTAACGATTTTACGACAATAGTGTTGATATATTTATATTTGGAGTAGATTGAATTTTGAAATATAAAGTTATCCAATCTTTCCTTTCTTTTTCAATTTAGAATATTGCTGATATTAACTGCATCAATTCCTTAATTTCTGAAATCATGAAAAGGCTCTGTCAAAACTGGTTTGGTAAAAAGAAAAGAATTTTGTCGCAAATGACACTAGACAGCCTAATTTTTTATGTAAATGGGTTATAGCTACAACCAAAGTGCATTAAGCCTAAGGTCTTTACAACATGTAATGTAAACCAAAGGATGGTTCCAGATGAGAATTCAGGTCTTTATACTTATTGGAGGAAGATTTACACTCCGTGTTTTTATTGACGTTTGTTATTTTTTTGACCATGGTTTCTTGGTAACTAGAATTGGTGTCAAAAAGACTAATTTATTCATTCCATCGCAGGCTGGACTTAAATTTGATAAATTACCAATACCTTCTTTGCTGTAGCAATGCAGACGTAAGGTATTGCAGTAACTAAAGCACTTATCTAAACATCTTCCCTCTTTTTGCAACGGTGTGCTGAGCACGAGACTGACTAAATTTACTTTCATTGTACAGATTCATTGATGTTTGTCAATTCTATTTTGTGTTTGGTCTTTATTTGAGAATAGTAATTCATATCTTTTAGTTTCAATTGACCATCAAAAGTAGCAGAATTATTAAAATATATGAAATTACGCCCCCGTATACCAAACAATACAATTTTAAAGACCTGAAGCTACTTGGATATAAACTGTAACTAAAAATTACCACCAATTCGTGACCAAGAGTTTTCGGATTTATTGACTTTCGAATCCTAAACTGTTTATCACATTTGTACACACAGGTTCAAATGTTAAATCAACTTTTGAGATTTTGGAATATAAAAATATCTTATTCATTTCAAAACACTCTTAAAATATATGCACTTGAATAATCTAAGTTAAATATATTTTCACCAGTTGAGTCGGTCGCAAAACTCGGTGGATTAACATCTATATAGGCGACAAATATTATTGATATTGTTGCTTTGGAGGAACTACTGTATCCATCTGTTGTTGCATCGGGGACCCTGCAACGTCTAGACTGCTTGTATATTTACTTGTGGCTGCACTTGCTATCTCGTCCATAAGCTGGTCCGGGTGATTTTAAATGTCCTGCCCTTTCCCTCTTCAGCAATTTTTCAGCTATATCATGGCGTTCAGTTATTATTGGAAAAGGAAGCCGGTGTACCTGGAAAAAACCCTCGACCTTCGTAGGAAAGATGGAGATTCATGTCAATTAAGATTAGAGTCGAGTGAAACCTACCCGCACTCGAACCCGCAACCTCAGTGTGGACGGACCATGTGATCAATAATAGACTAACTAATTTTACCACTCAGCCATCGAGGCCTCTTAATTGTAATGTAATTTTAAGATTGCAGTCGAGTACACCTTACACATCTTACCCGCAGTAAGAGTCGTACGATCGAAACCTCAGTTTTTACAGACCACGAGATAAATAGAAGATGACTAACTACCTTAACCACTCGGCCAACGAGGACCCTCTATAAATGTTGTTACAAGCGTCAGAGTATTTAATACTGTCATATCGATATTGCATGTATGTACAGTTGTACAACAGCATCTTTGGTTCAGTAATGAAATGTTCAACTTTGCTTTGTACTGTCATATTCACTCCTAAACAAAACTTATAAATAATGACTTACATGCATCGCTGTGTTATTATTTTGCAGCTATGCACACACATAAAACAAGAGTTATTCTAGTACTGTAATGAAAAATAGGGCGGAAAACTGTTAAGGTGAAGACAGAAGTAGGATAACTAGAAAATAGATGTATTCTTTAACATTTGTTAGAGGTAAAAGATTTTAAATACCTTTTTATTATAAATCATTCTATTTTTTTGTTATGTAACATTCTGTTAAATATTATTAATAGTCTGTAGTAGAGATTGAGAAATTGTATTAAAAATGTCGTTTCAATGAATGAAGGCAATATAGAAACACAGAACACCAAGAAAACTGTCAAAAGGATAATCCACAAAACGAATCCCAACTAATTTATTAGAATTACCCATATGCTATAAATAACCTTTATCAGCATGCGATATCGTAATGTACTCTAAACATTCAGTTATCTCTGAGTAAAATGATCCTTAGACATTCCGAACTTTTACCTCTACGTGTCGTTGCTTGTCGTGTTAGCAAATGTTCCATTAGACACAGATATATATATATATATATATATATATATATATATATAAAAGTCTAAAGAGTCTACCAACCAGCAGGCTTATTAAGTATCGGATCGACAAACATGACGATACAGCATAAACAAAAAATAATATACAAGTCTAGAAGATTATGCAACGATACACATGACGGTGTTTCTTGTCAAAAATTTAGACAAAGACTGACCAACGAATGGCCTTAGTCATTGAATGTCAATATAAATAAATGACGTAAACAAGTCGTAACATATTGATCTTGAAATTTCTCCTTTCCAACTTAACCCAAAATAGTTGCTTCCCAAGTCCGCCAGCCGGGGACGTGCCGTGCTGTTACTTTGCTTTGCTCAAATATTCCAACAAGATGTAATTATAAATTACCAAGTTGACAAATTCTTTACGCCAGACGCGCGTTTCGTCTACTTAAGACTCATCAGTGGCGTTTAACTCTAAATGCTTAAAGTATTTTTTCATTCGGTGATGGAATAATATAAGTCCACTGGGATCGTGTAAAAACACAATACAGGTAGTTCAAAATATTATATAAAAGTCTAAAGAGTCTACCAACCAGCAGGCTTATTAAGTATCGGATCGACAAACATGACGATACAGCATAAACAAAAAATAATATACAAGTCTAGAAGATTATGCAACGATACACATGACGGTGTTTCTTGTCAAAAATTTAGACAAAGACTGACCAACGAATGGCCTTAGTCATTGAATGTCAATATAAATAAATGACGTAAACAAGTCGTAACATATTGATCTTGAAATTTCTCCTTTCCAACTTAACCCAAAATAGTTTTTACACGATCCCAGTGGACTTATATTATTCCATCACCGAATGAAAAAATACTTTAAGCATTTAGAGTTAAACGCCACTGATGAGTCTTAAGTAGACGAAACGCGCGTCTGGCGTAAAGAATTTGTCAACTTGGTAATTTTAATTACATCTTGTTGGAATATTTGAGCAAAGCAAAGTAACAGCACGGCACGTCCCCGGCTGGCGGACTTGGGAAGCAACTATTTTGGGTTAAGTTGGAAAGGAGAAATTTCAAGATCAATATGTTACGACTTGTTTACGTCATTTATTTATATTGACATTCAATGACTAAGGCCATTCGTTGGTCAGTCTTTGTCTAAATTTTTGACAAGAAACACCGTCATGTGTATCGTTGCATAATCTTCTAGACTTGTATATATATATATATATATATATATATATATATATATATACAAACGTCTAAGTATTGTGACAACCATATAATATATCTATCCAGCGGATTTCTGAAACATCAGAAATACAGAGTTAATATCAAATATTTATATATACGTCTACAAATTAAGCCCAACACTGTTTGAATTAGATTTTTAACACTGTCAAATTTTTGCTTTCCCCGCTGAGGGAAAGCAAAAATTTGACAGTGTTAAAAATCTAATTTAAACAGTGTTGGGCTTAATTTGTAGACGTATATATATATATATATATATATATATATATATATATATATATATATATATATATATATATATATATATACTTCTACAAATTAAGCCCAACACTGTTTGAATTAAATTTTTAACACTGTCAAATTTTTGTTAACCCTCAGCGGGATTCGAACGCACACCGTTGTGACACTGTGGCACCAAATCGCCTGCACTATGTCCAGCGGTCTAGACCCCTCGGCCAAATCCGCTATATTGGATTTAGTACTTTTGCTAACGTCTCGTTATCTTCTGCATTACTATGCACTACTGTCTAAATAATGATCATTCAGATCACATTATGTTTCAAATACCACCGTTGTATGTGGGAGGTGTTTGTCGACAAATTGTTTTCTGTAAATACCATTATAATCGCTCAACTGTGCACGAATAGTCGAATCTTATGAAAATTGTGTTTTAATTGTTTTTTATTGTTTATTAATTCAATCAGTGTAATGATTCCTATTTCTAAAGCGTTTCGTATGCGTTCATTTTAGGGGCCTTTGTTGAATTATTATAAAATAGTGCCAAACATTTTTAACTCGGATCGGCAGTGATCTATTAAATGACTTCTTGACTTCTACTAAAATGTAATTCCCATAGAGATCTATTATAATTAGATTTTAAACCCATGGTTGTGTGCAACTTAAGCAAGCTATTAAATTTTCAATGACGTCAACGTCAGATTAGTTCAAATTGGATCGAGGTATTGTATCCAAGAAGATTTCAAGCACCTATTAGCAAAATAAGACCAATATTATCATTTAAAGAATTGACATGGTTATTGGCAATTATCTACAGTTTAAATTTGACACCTATTTTACAATGAAAAAGACAATTTCAACTATTTCGCATTTTATTATTTTCACTATATTTACCGCAATGCATCCTTAAGTTACACAATTCAAGTTTTATATTTTGTCAAACTAGATTGCTTACGAATAAGTTAATAGGTATAACAGTAGTAAATGTGTACCAGTAACAGGTTACCATATTGTGTATCCTAAATTAAATACAATATACTACGTTGTGTTCTGATTTGGTCAATAGTGGTCAGATGTGTACATTTTTTAGCAGTAAGCTACTGCATAAATTAAGTTTTAAAAAGTGGTAAAATTTTTCTCAGATCTTGCAATATAACATTTTTGTAATTTATTTTTTTAAACAATGATGTATTTTTATATTAACTGCATTAGAAATTCCATGTAAAAGTGGGAGCGTCTCAAAATGTTCTAACTAGCAAAAAAAGGAATTGGTCACGGATATATATGGCATATATTTTTAATGGTAAATGAAAGTTTATAAATTTCCTAGTTCAGGTAAAATTCTGAGAAATCTTAGAAAGGTATGCAAATCACAAAAATGTTAGTTTTTCCAACTATAGTCAAAACATTTATTACTGTTCTACCTTAACATAAACAATCAGAATGAACTATCAGATTTATGAGAGGTACTTCCGATTCCAAAATAAACAATCTTTAATTGATTTTTAATTAAACTCACAGCGGAATTACAAGATACACCTTCACATACAATTTGTATGCAAATCTCCAACATATAACGTCACCAGATTCCGTCTACATGGGCCAGCAAAAAGTCAAAATAGCAAATGATAACGATAACTGTGAAATATTTGTACCATAGAGAGAGCCGAATTCGGTCACCAGTTTATACCTGCAAGTTACTGCTGCTGTAGAGTATTCTAATTAAACTTTCATTTCCTTTTTATTCAAACCAGGCCTGTCTGTCTAAATGCAAATGCTCTACGAAAATGGCAATTAGTACAGAGTTAAGGAAGTCATATAAATGTATATTAACAGCAAATCCTAAGTAGAAGAGATGACCATTCTAAATTTAAAAAGGTCTTAAAGGTTATTAAAGGTGTCTTATGTCTGGTCTGTAAAAATGTTTTCTACTACCGCCTTTCTCATACCGTTTGGCTTAAACATTGATAATATAAATATAAATCTCGGTGATAAAGATGTTGTTCCTTTCACGAATCGGCAAAGTTCTGCCACACAGATAATCATTGGGTTACTACTCTCATACAACAAAGAAGAGATGTTTGTGTGCTGATATTTTTGTGTTGTTACAAATGAGGCCACATGAGCAAACATATAAGTATGTTTAATATATCAGATTATTTAACGAATATGTTTGCAATCATTCTTTCTTTGTAAAGAAAATATGACACAAACAATCGCATCAACTCGTTCTTTAATTCAGACAGATTACATACAGTTCTTTGTTATAATGTCAGTTTCCCATTAATATCATCAATTTCCTAACACAGACAAATCTGACATATTAATAATAGTTAACAGGAGTAGTTCATCTTCAATGCATGTCTTTCCTTGACAGAGATTTTGCTGACAACTTGAACTTACGCTTAAATGAACGATTGTAACTAATTTATTACTGTTCGGTTTTTTTAGAGAGTCTCTTTTAATGACAAAGTCACCGTCATCTATTCGAAAATATCAGTCATTTGTTTTAGCAAATTTTTTCCATGAAAATGCACTTCGAATAAATCTTGTCAAATAAAGAAAACTGTAATCCTAATCATCTGAAATGTTGTTATTTCGATTTAAGTATCCGTGACGATAGTTTACCGGGTATGCGATTTAATAAAGATATACATGTTCAATTTTTGTCTTTCTTGTAAATGCATTCTTATAAATTCGTCTCCCATTTCCATTGATTCTAACACTAAGCAACGATAAGTAAGTATCGACATCCTTCGTTTTGTATATTTTTTCGGAATATAATTCTTTTGAGTAAGTGTTGGATGTATAATTCCAAATGTGTCATATTTTATATGACCCTTATTATGGCGAGAACAAGACGTTACTATGTCGTACACTTTCATATCTGTCTTGTACTAGGATGGATTTTTCAGAGCACGACCATAACGCTGGGCTGAAGTTTTACAGTATTAGATCACAAAGCTGAGCAGGATTTTTATAATAAAAGACCAATCCTGTGCTGCATGGATTTTTTTTACTGTGCTAGATCTTCGCGCTATCTTGACTTTTTACCGTGCTAAGTTTAAATATACATGCTGAGCTATAGGGCTAGCGCGCATAATACAATGACAATCATGATAAAAACTTTTCATTACCACAGTGAAAATTTACATCGATTAACAAAACTTTACATGTCATCTTTCCACACTACTGAAATAAATATTTAACAAGAAAATCAAAAATAATAGAACGAAATGTTTAATACCAACTACAATACCTAAGAATGTTAAATGAGGCCACTACTAATGCAGTGCTTATTAACGTACTGCGGTTCCTATTGCCTTGGGAAAGAGCACTTCAGTTAAAATCCTCAACCTCATTAATTATTATTTTGCAACAAACGGTCGTCTATCCTGACCTTAAGTTTGTATATAGTATTGTTTTTGTGTAGCTTGAGTAAAGGTGACTTTTACTGCAATATCATTTGTCATCTTCCATGAATATTTGCTGTGTGGGAATATTTGGGTTTTATAAATAAACTACATTGTATTTTATTACTACATGTATATCCTTTTTATTTATTTTTTTAAGAATTTTTCTGAAAAATGTACGCTTCATATAACTGTATTACAAATGAATAATTTTCATATACAGTGGTCATCAATTACGCCAGATTGTATATCATCTATTTAAGTAAGAAAAAAATACTAAAGTTATAACCAGATTTCAAAGTCATAACCATTAATACGAATCCATGTGACAAACAACAGCAAACAGAACAAACAAACACAAACAAACGCCGGCAACACTTAATCTGAGGGAACTCAGATACTTCCGAAGAGAAAGCAGCAGTTTATTCCTGCCTGTTGCAACACATCCGTCGTGTCTGTGGTAGTCAATCCGGGGAACGTCCAGAAAGTGTCGTACATTGGAATTTGCATTTATGTAGATGTAAGTACATAATAATCCAGTTCTATATGAATTTTTTTTTAAAGAATGAATCATTTTCTTATCAACTTTGAGCAGTGCGAGATTTCTGATAATTTTAGCTCTGATGGTTACATGATTAAATTAAACTAAAAGTAATTTTGAAACAAAACTTATCAGTATTCAGTGCATGGTAAAAATTAGATTTATGTTTCGTATGGCAATCAAATTTTAAAATGGGCACTATCGACGAACTAATTAGGTTAACCTAAAACAATATAAATTAGGTGAGCAATGGTCAGAAATATAGGTTCTTGAGAAAGTCTCGACTCTTTTGAAAGGGAAATGAGTTGTAACTTATAGAAGGTATTTTACAGTATATAAAATATTTTAATGATGACGCTTCAAACATGGCGCCCATAAGAACTCCTAATTGATGATGAGTTGATAGTGTTTCAGTCTGAAAATATATAGCCAAATGAAGTGCTATTGTGTAGCTTTTATGCAAGGGATTTCATCTTTTTTTTTATAAATGTCTTACTTGTTTGACTTTCAAATTGTCACTAAGTACAATTTTTGTTATATCGTTATTACATAGGTAAGCAGTACAGGCTCTCTAAGCTCTCTCTCTAAGACGAGTAGTTTTAACATACAAACGTATAAGACATCATCAATCGTAGTTAACGAGTAGCTTAATATGGATTATCAGCTATAGGATTTTCTCTTGAGTATGTGAAACATGTAAACCAACGTAGACAAGTATTGTCAAGATTGTTTATTGCATCATATTGATGGTCCTGCACACATTTTGTGGTAAACATAAAACCCTATGAACATATTGTTATAATGTCTTCTTCATAGAGTGGACAGTTGATTATAGCAATACAGAACGTGGATATTTGTCGAATAGTTCTCTAGAAAGATTATGTTTGTTCCGTTAACAAATCGCAGATGGTTTGGAAAGAACATGAATTTTCTAACATAGCAACTTCTGGAATGTTAGTTGTAAACATCGTTTGAGCAGTAGTCAATGGCTGGTTCATCAAAAAGTTAGTTTTATGTGACCTTAAATAAAGACATGATCCAATCACTGTATCTTTTGTATCGTTTGTCTGTGTGTTTTTTCATAAGATATTATTTAATGTATTTGTGTTTGATTGTTTGTCTTGTATTTATATTTACGTTCTGTGTATGTCTTTAGGACCAGGATAGCTTTCGCTGTTTTTGTTATGTAGTGTTTTTGGTTGTTGATGGCGTGATAAAATTCTGCATGACTGCTTTATTATATAAATACAATAAAGACAGATGTTTTAACCGCTTCAACCCAGTCACATTATATCTATGACTGGTTCAAGCCAGTATGCCCTTGTGTTTGTCCTTTCTGATATTGTTTTTAATTTTGTTATTGTTTTTTTTAGTCTTTAAGTAAATGTTTGTACATGTTTCATCTCCACTTTAAACTCAACATTACTACAACTTTTGACACATTACAACATTATTTAACATAGAACTAATACAAGGTAAAGCAACTGTCTTGCTTCAAACACATGGATGCCGAATACTAGTGTTTCTTTCGTTTATTTATACAAATTCTGTTTTATGTATTTTTCTTATGTTAATGTTTGATGTGTGATTTATACAACTTATGTACACTTTTATGGTGTAATTTGTTAAATAAAAAGAATGGTGATTTAATGTCTGAAGGTATACAATCCAAATGAAATTTCCTATCTATATACGCTACAAATACGCGTGCAGATGAATTTAATTGCTTGATCCTGGTGTGGCGGCTCTATTACGTTAAATACAGATTTTACAACGACATAGACCGATCCTGTTTATATGCTTTGATTGTGTGTTTTAAAGCTATTTTCACAACATGTAGTGATGCAAATATATGCATATAACACTATACTGTGTTGGACGAGCAGATATGCAAGAGCTTGCATAGAGAATTTACGAAGTCAGCTATGTACTAAATTTTACAAACGTCACTTATTTCTTATGAATGAACTTTTAATCCAAGGTTACAAGACTCCTCCGCACCTTTTAGAAGTACTATAGATACCACTTCCTCGCTTGAAAATATGGTTTT